>CM032665.1:27911000-27923666 GCA_019095985.1 Streblospio benedicti
TTTGTTTTTAAAAAAAGGGTTCTTCTATACTAGTGCGATTTGTTTCGTAGGTAACTTCTTATTAATTTCCCCTCCACCCAAAAGAACAGGCAAAAAACCAAAGAATGCACTTTTACGAAAAGGCTTATTTTGCGTCGCTTCAGTTTACTGTGTCTGTCAATATTAGTCTGGCTGTCAGTACCGTCACATGTCACGTTTTACGTCACGTATCACGTATGACGTCGTTTTACGTCACGTATCACGTATTACGTCACTAGACGGGTTGAAAATGTGATGCGTTTGTCTGCCAGCTAGTGTATAATTTATACTCATGCAAATATCATTTGTGGCTGTTTACAGTATTGTGTACTTTTAATCAAGATTTCCATAACATTTTTTTAGTCAACTTTTAACAGTTGAACTTTGATTAACAGTAGTATGCATCGTTTCATTATATGTCTTAATTGCCCATATAAATCAACGTTGTTCTAGCGACGCCGTGTTCTTTGAACACTTCTGATCTAGTTTTAAAAAATAGTGGTTCTTCTATATGTCTTGAAAAAGTGGTTCTTCTGTACTAGTACCATTGCTTCCGAAAAAGCACGATTCACAAAAAATATATAAAATTAGATATTCATTATATCATACCATTTACCATCAAAATAATTTATCTAATACAGTGATACAAAATATAATTACAAAAAAAAAAAAAAAAAAAAACAAAAAAACTAAAAAATTGACCTCTCGTAGAGTGCAAAGAATGTATAAGAATTTTTGGTGGTGGATAATCCTTGCTGAAAGTGCGAGTTTTGCTGTGTGTAACCTGGTCTTAATAGTATGGAACGGATTATACTGTAAATGTTGAACAATATTGTCAGCGAACAAAGCGGGGGATTAAAGTGTGACCATACTATATGATTAAGCATGGGCATCAACTGCAGTATACATGTGACTGTTCCTTTCGTCTTAGTTCGTCTTTCTTGTAAAGATTTTCGTACTCCTTGTTGGACATGTAAGTTATTGTGTAATTAATTGAGAATTACAATGAAATAAGTGCGGCACTAAAATCTGACCATACAGCGCGTTGAGCTTCGGTTGATAACAAGTATCAAGAAGTACCCTTGGAAAGAATATATGCTGTATATCATACCGTTAGCTTCAGGTGAATAGTAGTGGCCGTGAGACCTTAATCTAGGATTTAGAACTATTGATCGAGCATTAGCAAACTCTTTATTACGTTACTTTACAAATTCAAAACACCTAATAAAACGACAACATTTAATAAAACGACAACATTTTAACATTTACTTTAAAAAAAACGACAACATTACGAAATCTGCAATATCGTGACCTCTTACAAGTAATAGCTGCATGTCTAAAGTGTTACAGCCAAAATGAGTTTACTTCGTGTTTGCATGATAAAATAAAAATGTCCAGCTGAAAATTACATACGCTTAGTGAACTCCACTAACAATATTGCTGCCAAATTTAAAACTAGTGGGAAAAACAAAAACATTATAGTACTTCGTAAATAATTAGGAGATTATAACATATACACTGGGAAGCTATACAGTATACATGCACACAAAAAATACCATTAATGTTTGATTGTACTGAACGAACAAATTTATCTTGAGTGATACATGGCCTTTAGAATAGCAGCACCTAAAATATGGAATAAACTTCCTCTGTCCCTAAACCAATCACCGACGCTTACCATTTTAAAAACCCAATTGAAGCGCCATTTGTTTTTTAAGGAGGCCTTACAAGCGCACATTATTGGAGTTTGTGCTATATAAATATTATTGTATTGTATGTCTGTGTCTTGCTCTTATCAATAGATGTCGATTTTCAGAGTGATGATCAGACATCCGGCCGCTGCTTGGCGGTCATCCACCCCGTGATCAAACACCTCCACCAGCAGGCTCCCACCCGCCAGATCCCGCTGCCAGTCCCCAAGAAGAGAAGATGGAGGCCAAGGTGGACATGCAGCAGGACCAGCCCACTGAGCAGGCTGCATCTCAGGAGTCAGGTGAGTCTGGGTCACTGCACTAATGTTAAAACTTGTGGTTTGAATACGTGGATATTTTTTTTTATTTGGGCACATTTTAAAGGTAAGCTTAGTTGTTGGATTACCTATATATGTACCTATATATTGATATTGTAATGATGATGCGACATGTCTCTATTGTGGAAGAAGTTCCAGTTAACCATCTTCTATAATTTCCGGTCAATTTTATTGCATGATGTACAAGTGCCATGCCGTGTTATTGTATGATTTATAGGGGAAGTTTATTCCTGTACACTTGATTACCATCTACATCTATCCAGATCCGCGATACCGGTGCTCCTGGAGGAAAACTTCTAGAATTGCCTGAAGGAGGCCCAGGAGGTCCTCTTGAAGGTATTGGTAGCATGGTGTCGCTCCATGGAAGAAGACCGTGCTACCAATAAAAAAACCTTCAAGGATCTCACTGAGGAGGACACTAACAAGACCAGAAAAATGTGGAGGAAGATGATGCTGATGCCTCAGGTAAAGAGAGTCAGAACTGTACATTTACATTCCGCATAAGATATACATGATATCACTTGGCCATCCATTATTTAAAAGTGCATCATTAATTGAAATCATAAATGTACATCACCACACCTTTGGTCAAGTGCACATATACTATAACTGATACAGTGAAACCAAATTTTGTGTACAATAATGTTGTACATCTCCTGATGAAATCTCCCTTCTGACACGTTTTTAGTGGTTCATTGAGTGCGAAGAGGCATGGGCCCAGAAGTGCAAACTGGAGGCCTTGACAGAAGGGGCGAAGAAGATGTTGATCACGCTTGAAAATGAGAAAAGATGAGACTAAATAGTCAAGATGTGGAAAATAAAATTTAAAAGGTTAAGAAGTCGGAGAAATTGAAAAAAAAACTATTAGTAACAGAAATATCAATCACTCTGTATAAAATATCATTTCATATGTTACAAAAATGTTACTTTTAATGTATTCATTTCTATATTATGATTTACTGGTAGCAGTTTCTCACGGCAGATGTTTTCAATTATATTTAGTCAGATGCAAAGCCAATTAATTCATTGTTATGATAGTGTTGTGTGGTGATTTTGTGTGTCATAGTGATGGCAGTACAGTTGTTCGTTTGTACAGAGATGTGTTTGCTTGTAGATTATTTTTCTACAAATTACAATTTATTGTTACAGATTTAGAAGCTAATTATGTAGTGTATTAATATTTCTATTGACTTCATATGTGATTCATTTTAGTTATTGAATGTATTTTAAGTTTACTTTGAAGGAAAAGCTAGTGGTTACTTTTCATTATTGGACCAGAATCTACTTCTTATCAAACCAGGATTACTTACAAATGGGTAGCTTTATTTCAGGAAAATTTACTGCACCTTACATTTATAAAAAATTGCACCTATGTAATATTAGAATGTCTAATTTATTTTGTTAACATACATGAGGTTATTATTTGAACATTTTTCATGAGTATGTAATATACCTATTTTCAGAAGTTGTCAATATTCAGTTTCTTGACATAAATTAACTTGATCATTGAAAAAGAATTTTGTATAAAGCAATTTAACACATCCCAATTCCATTTTAGAATATTGAAATAAAAATAAGAACTCCAAAGCTATTTTCCTCTTGCGTTTGCTAACTGTCTCCAACAATTCCACAAAACGTAGTATATTGTAATTGGTCCTGTGAGCCCTCCGCTTTTAATAACGTCCTCGTTTCCCTATGCCTAATGCACTCTCAATACTGTCTACGTTCTTGGTGATCACTAGTTTCAATTAAACCCGGTGCCCGCACCAATCTCGAGAAATCTCTGGGTACGATATTGGGCCTATACGTACATTCTGTACTCCATATCAATTGGCATGGCAAACTATCTTAAAAACTACAGAATGAAATGTCCATGATTTATATGACCTTGTTGAAACATATTTCTTTGTTGTTATTTTTGATGCACATAATGCATACACAGAGATAAGCGTTCACTAAAAGTACACAATTACATAATACCTAACAATTATTAGAGTATGCTGTAAAACCAGTAACATATTTTGAACACATAAATATAGTAATAGCAGAAATTACAGAAAGTTTGTGCTAAATTCTTCTTTGACGCCAAACAACAGTGTATTCTTCTACCAACAAAATTCAAAACCAGTACACAAGATTGTGAGATATTAAATAATGCAAAAGCTCAATTTAATGTTCATGTTTACACTTCACCCTTGTGCCATTTTTATAAAGCAATATCGCTATAACTTTCAATCCGTCCCCTTTATCAATCAGAAAAACATTGGCAATACTATAGAAAATGACAATAAAATATAAATATCCAAAATAATGAACAGCAACATAATATAGCATAATTACGACAGTGACTTGTGTCAGCTGGCAGCATCTAAACGGAGTGTATATGAACTTTTTTTTGTGACTGAGGTTTAACGAAGTCACCCTAAAATTACTTAGTTGACAACTAACTCTGTTTGATGGTATGCATTTGTTCCCTTGCAAAATTTCTAGAAACAAGTGTACCATGGAACACATTGGTTCTAGTCAAATTGTTCATACAATAAATATAATCTAAACCTTGAATTAAAGTCAGTTAGTTATGAATTAAAATAAAATGCATCAAAATATACATATTAGTCAACTCCCTACTTCACATATTTAGTTAAATACGTTTTACCATAAATAGAAATAATAGTCATAACGGTCTCAAACCAAAGACTAAATTTTTTAATGCATATAGTCACTGGTGCATTCTAGTAAGAATACAACTGTGACTAGTGACAGTTTGCAGCATGCAAATGGAGAATGTATGAACTTATTTGTGACTGGCGTTATTGCAGTCACCCTAAAATAACGTAAAATAAACAGTATCACATTCTACCCAATGTATTGAATATTCCCATGCAGAATTCTTAGTTATAAATACATGAATCGTGAAAGACAACTGTGCTAGTTAAATTCGTAATACCATAACTATGTGTTTAACCTTGAAACTGAAATGAATTTCTTATATATTCAAAATATGCGCAGCAAAATATATATTAGTCAATTTCTTACTTCACATATGTCGGTAAAATGATTTTACTGTAAATAAAAATTATCGTCATAACGGTCTCAAGCCCAAGACTAAATTTTGCGTATACACATATTTTACCAATATGTATGCCTCAATGTGTTGATACTTGGAAAAAGAAGATGTACCTCCCCTATCCAAAGGCTATGTACTTATGTCACTATTTAAAGGAATCGATACAGCGGATATGTAGAGCAAGTGGCTTGGGCAATTCCCATCTATAATATATTTAATGTATTCTATACATGTCAAAATTCCATTCAATCTTTCCTAGCACATGTATATATACCGGTGAGGAAATGTCATATTTAGTTCTCACTGTACATTATACACATTATAGTCTCACAATCCACGTCGACATGGAGCAAATAAATACCCTGACTTATTAAGCTTCACTTACACTGACAGACCCAGGTTGTCAGAAAAGGCTGGGTGGCGGAGGGCATACTTTGGGGATATCTTGGGTTTTGTACATGAAAACAATACTAAAATTGGCAATGGTCCTCTGAAAATAAGTGATTTTTTTGGGAAAAGGTGGGCGGGGCGCACCCTCTGTGCACCTTCTGGATCTGGCAAGCGACACTGTAAATGGCCCCAAATGGACTCCTTGGGGGTTTGAAGTAGACTCTATCACGATACGTTTCAAACTGGACTAAACGATCTTATGCCAGGAGAGAGGTTCTACTGGAATCATCGATACATTTACTTATTGACAGTTATTAAAAGTAGTCTGCCAACTGGGCTGTGAATTTATGAAATCACGGCCGTATTCTAGTAAGAACCCCGGGGTGAGAACAAAGACCATTACCAAACATTCTCTGGTACGAATATGACAGTGACTTGTGTCAGCTGGCAGCATGGAAACGGAGAGTATATGAACTTTTGTTTGTGATTGGCATTTAACGCAGTCACCCAAAAACTACTTAGTTAAAAACTTATTATGTTTGATGGTATGAATGTGTTCCCTTGCAGAATTTCTAGAAACAAGTGAACCATGAAACACATTGGTTCTAGTCAAATTGTTCATGGACTGAATATAACCTAAACCTTGAATTGAAGTCAGTTTGTTATGTATTAAAATAAAATGCATCAAAATGTACATATTAGTCAACTCCCTACTGCACATATTTAGTTAAATACGTTTCACCATAAACAGAAATAATAGTCATAACGGTCTCAAACCCAAGACTAAATTTTGCTAATGCATATAGTCACTGGTGTATTCTAGTAAGAATACGACTGTGACTAGTGACAGTTTGCAGCATGCAAATGGGTAATCTATGAACTTATATGTGACTGGCGTTAGCGCAGTCACCCTAAAATAAGGTAAAATAAACAGTATTACATTCTGTATGTAGTGAATTTTCCAATGCAGAATTCTTAGTAATAAACACATGAATCATGAAAGACAACTGTGCTAATTAAATTCGTAATAGCATACCTATGTTTTTAACCTTGAAACTGAAATGAATTTCTTATATGTCAAAAATATGCGCAGCAAAATATATGGTAGTCAATTTCTTACTCCACATATGTAGCTTAAATGATATTACTATCAATAAAAATTATAGTCATAACGGTCTCAAACCAAAGACTTAATTCTGCTTATACATATATTCTACTAATATACACCCCTTAATGCGGTGATGTTTGGAAAAGAAAGATCTACATCCTCTACCCAAAGCTACATACTTATGTTACAAGATGAAGAAATGGATAAAGCCAGCATGGACCAGGTGGTCGGGGAATAGAAAGTAATAATGTATTTAATATATATTATCCTCATCAAAATTCCATTCAAGCTTTCCTGTTATATACACCAGCTAGGAAATGTCATATTTAGTCCTCATTGGAGATAATGCACATTATAGTTTCAGACAATGACACTAACAGATCCAGGTTTTCAGAAAAGCGGGGAGGGGGGCATACTATGGAGATATCCTGGGTTTTATACATTTAGAACACAATGGATGCATGGAGGCATTGTGGGCCAATTGCAGAGATTTTCTGTAATCGTTTACATTTCTGGTACTAAAATTCATGTTTTGATATAAGCATATCTCAGCAATATTGGCGTATAAAATAGCATACATTAAACACCTGTCAAACTCACCAGATGAATTCATAAATCACGTTTTAGATTGTATCAGTTTGTAACTCATGGCCGTGGGTTTATAGTCAACCTGCAGATGGAAACTATCGGCCCTGATAAAAAGTGTCTGGCCTCTAACTATGTTCCAATTGACGGTCATTAAAAAGTAGCCTGCCACTGAGCCGTGAATTTGTAAAACTAGCCAGTGTCGAGCCTTGGGAAGCCTCTATTTCATACCCCAGGGCTTGCGGTCGTTTTCTAGTAAGAACAGAGAGCATTACCAAACAATATCTCGTAAGAATACGGCAGTGTCAGCTGGCAGCATGTAAAAGGATGGTCTGTGAACATTTTAGTGACCCGGCGTTAAACGAAGTCACCCTAAAATTACATTAAATGTCTGACAACTACTACTGTTGGTTGTTGTATTGAATTTGTCAACTTACAGAATTTTTATAAAAACGTTAACCATGAAAGAAATTTGTTCTAGTTAAATTCTTCATAGAATAAATATAAATTAAACCTTGCATCTGAAGTCAGTATGTTATATATTAAAATAAAATGCATCAAACTATACATATTAGTCAACTACGTACTTCAAATCGTTGGTTCAATACGTTTCACCACATATAAAAATTATAGTCATAACGGTCTCAAACCCAAGATTAAATTCTGCTAATACATATATTCACTGTTGTATTCTAGTAAGAATAGGAATGTCATTAGGCTCTTTGCCGCTTACAAAGGTGTGATTTCTTACCTTTTGTGTGACTGGTAAACTGCAAAGTCATTCTATTTACTATGTTTCAATTGAAAGTCAATAAAATGTAGCTTGCCCACAAGGCCGTGAATTTGTGAAACCAGCCGGATAGGCCGGACCTTGGGAAGCCTCTATTTCATACCCAGGGGCTCACTGTGGTTTTCTAGTAAGAGCAAAGAGCATTAGCAAACATTCTATGGTAAGAATACGACAGGGACTTGTATCAGTTTGCAGCATGTAAAAGGGTGGTCTATGAACGTTTTTTGTGACTGGCCTATAACGAAGTCACGATAAAATTACTTATAGTTAAAACGCCTGACAACTAATTAATGTTGACATTGCATCTGTTCACTAGCAAAAAATTATAAAAACGAGAACCATGAAAGCCATCTGACGTAGATAAATTCTTCATTGAATAAATATAATTTAAACCTTGAATATGAAATCAGTTTGTTAAATATTTAAAAACATTTTATCGCAATATACATGTTAGTCAACACCCTACTCCATATTTAGTTAAATACGTTTTCCCATAAATAAAAATTATAGCCATAACGGTCTCAAACCCAAGACTAAATTCTGTTAATACATATATTCAGTGTTGTATTTTGGTAAGAATAGGAACGTCATTAGGTAGGCTATTTGCAGCTTACAAAGGTGTAATTATTTAAACTTTTGTGTGACTGGTAAAATGCAAAGTCACTCTATCAACTATGTTCCAATTGGCAGTCAATAAAAAGTAACCTACAGGGCCGTGAATTTACAAAACCAGCCAGCACCGGACCTTCTGAAGCCTCTATTTCATACCCCAGGGCTCACGGTCGTTTTCTAGTAAGAACAAAGAGCATTACCAAACAAACTCCGGTAAGATAACAACAGTGACTTGTGTCAGCTGGCAGCATGCTAAAGATGGTCTTTGAGCTTTTTTGTGACTGGCGTTTTACGAAGTCACCCTAAAATTGATTAACATGTGTGACAACTGTGTATGTTGGTATAAATTTATTGCCTTGCAGAGTTTTAGAAACACGTGAACCATGATAGACATTGTTCTAGTTAAATTCTTTATAGAATAAAAATAATTTAAACGTTGAATCCGAAGTCAGTGTGTTACATATTACAATAAAATGCATCAAAATATACATATTAGTCAACTCCCTGCTTTACATATTTATTTAAATACGTTTACCACAAATAAAAATTATAGTCATAGCGGCCTCAAACCTAATACTGAATTCTGTCAATAGATATATCCACTGCTGTATTCTAGTAAGAAAAGGAACATGACTAGTCTATTTGGAGCTTACAAATGTGTGCTTTTTTAACCTTTGTGTGACTGGTCACATGCAAAGTCATTCTATTAACTATGTTCCAATTGACAGTCAATACAAAGTAGCCCGCCCACTGGGCCGTGAATTTCTGAAACCAGCCAGCACCGGACTTTGGGAAGCTTCTATTTCATGCCCCAGGGCTCACTGTCGTTTTCTAGTAAGAACAAAGAGCATTACCAAACAATATCTCGTAAGAATACGGCAGTGACTTATGTCAGCTGGCAGCGTGTATTAAAGGATGGTCGATGAGTTTTTTGTGACTTACGTTTAATGAAGTCACCCTAAAATTATTTGAAGTACAATGACGTACAATGAAGTACAATGCATATGACAACATATTCTGTGTGATGGTATGAATGTGTTCCCTTGCAGAATTTCTAGATACACGTGAACCATGAAAGAGAATAGTGCTTTATAGAATAAACATTCTTTATAGAATAAACTAATTAATCATAAAAAATATTTAGCATTTTCAGAATCTCGTCATCATTTTACTAATAAACATAAGCCATGTTCACATGGACCCAAAAATACATATTTTAGCTATTTTCTTACTAGAACGACATTGACTTATGGGCAATTAAGATAGATACTGAAATAATGTATACTTTACAAAAAAAGAAATTTATGAATTTGAGGAGAACACATCAGAATGAATCACAAACAATATATCCAGCAAAAAGATATTTGTGTTGCCATACAATAGTACTGAATAACAAGATGATAATCAATATCAGTTTCAAATCGAATAATCAATTTTGTTGCTTGGTTGGCATATGGATTTTTTTCTTTGATTTATTTATTTGAGTGAATACTCCACAGCCATCAGTTTTGATGATTATAGCAGAGGGAGGCCACGTGGTGTTGGTACATGAACCTCCAGAGGCAGGCTAGGCAGCCAACTGAGCCTCAGGGGTGGGGGATCACACTAGCTATAGTTTTCAAACTAGGTGAGTTCTTTTGCGTGCAGAGGTATGGCTCTCCTCTACACGGGACACGCCTTTTAACGAGGCTTCCGAACCTCCGCTTGGCGTCGCTACCGTCTAGTAAAACACTGACGTGCTTTGTGTTGCAGCAACTCAGTGACAGACGCACGAATAACGGTTTTTAATCACACTGTGTCTGCCATGGCCGGGCCGCGAACTTGCGACACAGACAAATCCTGTTGTCAAGTCGTACGCTCTAACCACTGAGCTACTGAGGACCACTTGCTGGCTACGTGCATTGAATATCATTAAAAATGTCATAAAAGCGCTTCTAGAAAGCAAAATATAATTGGCAGAGCGCCCAAAATCAAATCACTTTGGTGTTGCCTCATACCTCATTGTCTTTTAAAGTTTGAACAAAATCGGTTGATCGGTACGCCCGCTAGCTTGTCCGGAGACATACATACATACATACATACTGCGAGCAGAGTACACAGCCTTCCAGCACTCACGCTGGAAGGCTACCGTACACCGCTCGCCTGAGCATAACGCTACCTATAGTCTAGCATCCGCTATATAGGTGTGGGAGCTCATTGACAGCTCAGTTGTTAAATAAACTACTTCGAAGCATCTTCATCTTATTCCGAGTACTTCAATGGTAGAGATAGTCAAAGATTGAATCTGCCTTTCATCACTTCTCAGTCTGTTGCAGATTACCTCGCCGAGCAAACGTCGCCGCCTGCAAGCGCCATCGCCTTCACCTCAGCTACATCACTCCAGCTACCGTGCTCACTACCGTGCTTCGTAACCAGCAACTCACGCCAACCATCGCGACCGCTCCCAGAGGACTACACCACTTCTCAACGCCAGCTGCACCGCCCTGCTGCGTTAGTGCCGCCCCTGGCTCCCCTGAGATAACATACATACATACATACATACAACGAATGGATAACACAACGAGTGCTAACAATCAACACGCATACATACATACGTACATGTGCAAAAAAAAATAGCTGCATACATACATACTCCAGCCGACAACAGGTCCGCACCTTTTGCAAGACCCGTATGCTCATACATGCTGAACGCGATGACGAGCTTCCCGTGCAAGGTCTGAACGCGACGCCGCGAGTACTTCAATACATACATACATACATACATACATACATACATACAGCTTACCCGGGTCCATACATACATACATGCAACATACCATACATACACACATACATACATACATACATACATACATACATACATACATACATACATACATACATACATACATACATACATACATACATACATACATACATACATACATACATACATACATACATACATACACATACATACATATATACATACATACATACATACATGCATACATTGCCATTACATACATACATACATACATACATACATACATACATACATACATACATACATACATACATACATACATACATACATACATACATACATACATACATACATACATACATACATACATACATACATACATACATACATACATACATACATACATACATACATACATACATACATACATACATACATACATACATACATACATACATACATACATACATACATACATAGTTACAAATGAACGAAACACAATGCTTGCGTCTTTATATATTTTTAATGAATCGTGCTTCTTCAAAGTGACCTCTCCAGTAAATTGGTTCATATGTTTCCCGTCACGTGACCAGAATGGACCTGGTCGTTCCCAAGTGAAATATTGAGACAATAAGTAATGTTTGGTTGTCCTGTTTGGTTTTGTTTACTTCAATGGTGCATAGCGCAGCTTGTATATTGACACAATATAATTTTGGACACGTTTACAGTATATTATCACTAAATCAACATGTCAGAGCGAGAGAATGAGACCGGTATATATGCTCCGATTTATTCTAATAAGAAAGTTTTATTACTTTGCCTATCAACTTGTTTTAGAATTGTCATATATTTGATCAATATACATTATATGTTTCCAGTGCATATGTGAAAATGATATTATTGGAATCAATATGATTTATTACACATTCTTTCGTAATGAAAGAGGATTCCAGGTATATTGTCGTATAGAGTATTTATCATTTTCCCACTGGTATGATAGTGTGACTGTAGAACGCAAGTCATTGGCTTGTACCGGATTTTTTGAGAGAAGCTTCCTTCGGAAACAAATGGTACTAGTATAGAAGAACCGCTTTTTCAAGACAAATACAGAAGAACCACTCTTTTGTAAAATATAAGCCTCTCGTAGAGAGTGGCTGGGTTCCATGAACAGATTCAGGGGCACAGGGCAAACACGCCACCTCCCCCCCCCCCCTTTTTCCGACCAAAATACGTCATTTTCATACGGTATTTTTTACACGTATTCCCTCTGTCAGGCATAGAAAACTATGAAATCCGTGAAGTGCGGCCCCAACCCCCACAC
>CM032665.1:27923766-27938405 GCA_019095985.1 Streblospio benedicti
TCACGACCTTCTTTGCGTTTTCTGACATGCATGGTGCAGATACGTAGAAGAGTTGTAAAAATACATTCTAATAACAGAACTCCACCAATGAATCCTACGCACGCCTCAGCCTTAGAACCGACAAAGTCGCATCCTACCAGAATTTGTCCAACATCTGTCATGCTGAACTTTGAGAAATTTTCTTCTTTCATGCATTTTAGACCCTGTCCGGTCACGATAATTCCCGCAAGTACCACACATAATATGGCTGTGAGTACTGGCCGCTTCATGATTATTCACTTAGATTACAGTATATTGAAGAACATTGTACATGCGCGAGAAATAAAAATCCACTCAATAAATGAGCAAAATTAATCCTTGTCTCTATGAGATTGTGACACGTTTAACGTTTTAAACACTACGTTGGAAATATGAACGTAATTACGTTGTACGTGGGACGCTTTGCAGATTGTAGCCTCGTTCAACCATTGCGCCGCCATTACAGAGTCTGGTTGATCGAGACTATGCAGATTGCAGCAGGGTGGCCTCGTTTAGCAATCTCGTACCCAGAGATTTCTCGAGATTGGCGCACCGGCTCTCTTCAAAACCTAGCTTGCTAGTGACAACAGGAACAAAGCTCGTTTTGCCGAGGCCGGGCGCGAACTCATGGCGCAGGCAAATCACGTTTTGAGGTCGCACGCTCTAGCCACTACACCAACGAGGACCAGTTGGGAGTTATCATCCGAGAACCTGGAATGGGAGGAACATCCTCAAAATAACGAAGAAGGCGTCTTCAGTGCTAGGAGTACTAAGAAGAAACCTGAGGACCTGTCCTGCACCAATCAAACATTACAGCATACTGCACTCTCGTACGACCGCTCCTAGAGTACAGCGCATCAGAATGGGACCTCATCTCAAAAGGACATCGTCCAACTGGAAAGAATCCAGAGTAGAGCAGTTCGGTACATCACAGGCGATTACAAAACCCACACGCCAGGCTTCATCACAAACAAACTGCAAGAGCTCAACCTACCCAGCCTCGAAGAAAAGACGAAAAAATACCGGACTCGTAATGCTCTATAAGATCCGGAAAACCTGCTTCCCTCTCTCACACCAGACAAGTTCCTAACACCTGTACGTGAAAGCCGCCGTTCTATCCGACAACCCAGAAGATATGAAGGGCACGTCACTGCGGAACCAAACAAGAGGTCTATCAGTATGAACAGCCAGTGTTATGTAGTCCCCCCAAGCAAAAACGCCACAACACATGGGGTCATTCTTCGTAAAAAAACTCCCTTAGAGTGGAACCATTTGGTGGAAAGTACCGTCACCGCAGGTACTGTTGAGGAGTTTGCTCATCTCCTCACCTCTCGGAGCCATTAATTCATGCGCTCTCCCCGTCGCCTCGATAACAGTGGTAACTGTTCCTGCGACGTATAAATCAAGAACAAGAACAAGAAGAACAGTAAATTCTTGACACTAAACTTTTATTTCATCTTAGGGATGTTGTACAATTTGTCACGCTCCGCAAAAGTGGAACAGTGTTCTCTTTTTTCTTGACCCCCCCCTACCCACAAAAGTGAAAACATCAGATGTGTGACATAATCAAAGAATATCCATACAGTGTTTCGAGATATTTATTCAAATATTACTTATATACGCCATAAAATAATATTTATTATATATCAGGAATGTAAATCATAATATTAATGAATGTGATGCACCACGCAGTAACTCGGGGTCCGTATGATGCCCCGGGGTGCCGTGAAATGCAAACCCCGGCATGTCGTAATGCCCCGTTTCTCCCGTGATATTTCCGAATATCGGTCGTTGCTAAAAAGCAGACCACCAAAAGAATGACGGCGATGTGCATTTTCGTTTTGTCACAATGTACTAGGTTGGAAATCAAGTTTTAATAAATTAAGAATAAATAAGATGTTTCTATTGTGACAAAACTTAAACATTTTACTTATGAATATTAACAAAATTTGATACCACAGCAGCCTACCAGTCATCACGGTATGTCGGGGTGTTGATGTTGAAAAAAAAATTAATTAGCTCAAAAATGCATTTTTTATTATTTTCACGGGCCGGGGTATCACGGTAACCCGGGTTACGGCGTGGTGCATCATGTGTGAAATCTGCTGTGTATATTTTTTTAATGCCACCTTTAAATAGTAAATAGCGGAATTCTGGTATGAAAAGTTTTAGTGCGAGAGACAAAACTTTACACCCACAAAAAAGTGGAACATCCAAAACTTGACCGATCGCTCCCTCACCCCCCCCGTGACAAAATGTACATCATCCCTTACTAACCAAACAAACTAAAATAAACAAAGGCTATGAAACTGTACAATCCAGAGGTACTTGCGACATTTACTTTAGTGAAGGTTTTTTCCTAAGGGTTTCATAAAATAGTTATATTCTTCTTAAAGTAAAAGTCTTCTTGTAAATTTAGATATTGTTCTGAAAATGTTAAAGTATGTCTTTTTAAGACTTATTAGTAGTATGAATGCCATTGAATGGTATTCAAATTTGGACAGTATTTAATGTCTGTAGCATATAATGTTTTTATTCATCTCCTTGATATTCCTAAGCTTGTTCACATGTCCCAGTATTATGTTTAATGGTGTGGACCACTTTAAAGTATTATATAGAAAAGCTATTGGAAATTTTAGATGTAGGATACTTAGCTGTGACAATTTTATAACACATGTTGGAATTCAGTGTATATTTTAAGTTTTATTCTACTCACTGTACAAAACAAAAATGAATTTTCAGTTCAAATCACAAAAAAGCTCATTGAAGTTTAATATAAATTTATTAAAAACGACCTGCGTTTTAAACATTTAGAGATAATTGTCCTCAATTATTATCTAATATGTAGAAACCACATAGACAAATACAATAATATGTACATATGTAAATGCAAGGATAATATCACATGTATAACAATGAATAATTACAGGTAGTATATGAACAATTTTAGAAACACAAAAATACAAATACATAGCATATAAAAATTACACCTTTCAACATTCCCAGAACAGTTGATCATCTTAGAATTTACATAGACTACCTGAGAATATGTGAGTAAATGTCAAAACTAATTATAGCTTTTTATGCATTTGAACTTGAATAACACGCTGACGCTCCTTTAGTCTGCGGTTGAGTGCTTATCACATATATAAATACATCACAGATTAAGGAATCAAATGCATATACATACAAAATAGAGATACGTATGTGTACAGAAATATATCTAATAAATACTAAGGGCTAAAATATTATATTAAAATTCAAATTCAATGTCTTGTTCCCATATAGTGGATCTAGAGATCCTAATATCACAGTTAAACTGGTTCATATGAACCATCCAGTCATCTGTTCAAATTGCTGATAATCCATCCACCTTTCCAGTGTGTCTGTTGGCAATGGAACAGAACAAATCAGTGCAAAGAAATGCTTCCTGGTTGGCCGCTGTGTCCGCAATCGATGAATAGGGAAGAAAATGATGTTAATTATGACAGCATGCAAGTTGTAGATCCCATTAATAGAAGGGGGATGTTCAGACCCGGCATATTTTCATTATTGCAACAGCTAAAATGTCCGTCTAGAGCACCAGCATTAGGACACTCAGAGGGCTAAATACCTAATGATCGGCCCGCAGTAATGAGCTGACCAAATCATCAGGTATGGTTTCCCCATGCATGTTTGCATGGGGCGCGGCCCACCGAAATGTCTCTGTCTGGCCTCTAGACAGGCTGTCCGCCACAGTATTATGCTTTCCTCTCACATGCTGTGAGCGGAAAGTGAACTGGGCGGATTGAGCTATACGTTTTAGCTGATTCAATAAGAAAGTGATATCCGCGGATTTGAACATACACCGTCCATTAATGGCTTCAACAACTTGTTCGTTGTCACAACGGAACAACACTTCCTTCCCTGCCCAGTCACGGCAAAAGACACGGGCAGCCAACACAATTGGAAACATTTCCTTGAACTGAATATTCTGCTCCATTGCCACCTGAGCAGTCCATGTTCCGGCAAACCACCTAGCCCCCCAGATGGCCCCATAGCCATGCTTCCCGGATGCGTCCGTGTAGACTTTGACCATGGGGCGTCTCCGAGGGGCAGGTGGCTGAACCCGATCAGCTTTGCTGGTGAGGTGCTGAGGTGCTGACTTTTTTAAATTTTTCTTTAAATGGTGACCCTTGCCCCTCCGTCCATCAGACTTCTCAGCAGCTGAAAGCACAATGCACTCATGTTAAACAGCCCAATGTACATAGTCACACAGGGCTCTACGTTAAGGATAGTCCCGTTGTCCTGGACAACCATTTTTAAAAGCAGGACAACCAAAAGTTGGAGTGTGGTTGTCCTGTGGGACAACCAATTTCAAATTTCAAAATAAAAGTAATGCAATATGTGCATTTCAAAACCCTGTGTCACCTAAATTGAATCGAGAATTTTTTTCATTCCCCAACATATCAAGTAACATTTGCATTTTCATATCTTTCCAAAATTATCTGTGACATTCTACATAGTTTCAAAACTTTCAGCACTCGTATGGCATGGTATTCTATTTACAAAAATTCATTAAAATACATTAAAATTTCATTCATACAAATATTATAGGGCTTTTGTTTGAAGGTTGGAGGAGTTTCTAAAATAAATTGTGTGAATATATTACAACATAACTTGAGCTTTTTAGATGACAAAATTTTGAACCGTACAATAGACATGGAGATAAAAAGGGACTTGCATATTTAATGAATGCGATGGAATTTTTTATTTTTGTATAAAGTTTGTTCACACGGAAATATTCATTATGTGCACAAATAATTTTGTTTGTTTTTTCTTAACATTATGATTGATATAATAATAAAATAAGCCATATGATCTAAGACGCTATATCTGTATAGCTTAAAACTGAGCGCAAAAATAAGGACAACCTCGTGGTAAGTAAGGACAACCAAAAATTGGATGCTGGTTGTCCTGTGGGCAACCTCTCGCCAGAGTTAACGTAGAGCCCTGTCACAGTAACACAATTTACTCAGTGGGGTGAGGTTAAAAGTACACCACAAAAGTTCGTCCTCAAGTGGAATTCAAACCCAACAATCTGGGTTGAGATGATAACAGACCAAGTATGTAGGCTTGGGGTTAGAGACACTGTTTCAGCCATGTAACCTTTTAACAGCCCAATGCTTGGGATGATGGTATGTATAATTCTGGTCTCACAACCATTAAAACACTTTTAATATGGTCAAATGGAAGCTTAGAGTTGTAAAACCTTTCTCAGCTATAGATGTATATCGTGGTAGAAATATGGTTGGCATAAAGATGAGAAGCTTGACAATGTACCCGCAAGCACTGGGAAGCACAGATATAACAACATGTCTAACATAACTGAGTATAAAAATCATTCTAAATGCTTGCAATGACTTGCATGAATGAATTTCATGTAATAAACTACAATAAACATAACGCAATAAATTTGATGATCATAGCTCAACTTGTACTGGTTACAAATGAACACAGCCTAACTAATTTTATCTTATACCTGTATATGTTTGGGTACACACACAAATTGTGTAGTGTGTAAGTAGCGTAACGAGATTTACCGATTTAGTTCCGTGCCAAACCAAACAAAATAATGACAGTTATAAGACTTATAATAAACGCAGTGGCTATTGGTCCGGCGCGCCGAAAAAATAACCAGTAGTCTATTCGTCCGGCGACCACGACGGACAAATAGGTATTAGGCTGTATGTCCGGCTGGTGTTATGTACGGCGAGTGATAGGCTGTAAGTCCGGCCGCCATCTCTAACTAAACTCTAGCCTTTTTGTCCATCTATGTTACTGTGTATCAAATTAGTTTAGACATGACCTCACATGTGAAAAATAAACCCATACGCAAATTTTTACCCATAAGGTTAATTAATGTAATCTAACTATATCTAACTAACTAATCTGAGATATAACACACATATGACTACAGTACAATAACATAATTGAATTCAAGTAATGTATACAGATCTTAATAACATATTTCATGTTAAAATGTATATATTTGATTTATTTTACCAAAATACACGTCCTTACAAGAAAAGTAGATATTATGTGATTTATTTTTTTAATAAAACTAAGCAGACACACTTAGTGTTTGCTGCATATAGCCTTTGATAATTACTTTGAATCACACCATGCACTAACCAAGAAGTGAGTACCCAAGAACATGCATCGTGCTAACTTAACTTCAAAGTAGTTGGTAATAAAGTGGTTGTTGATGGACAATATATCATAAACTGCGACCACTGTTTAGAGTGGTACGATAGATGGTGTGTGGGTTTAAAAAAGGAACCCCAAAACAAGATATGGATATGCCCATCATGTTTGGCATAATTACATGTGCTAGATCTACTTGCATAATCATCTTGACATAAATTTAGTATACATGTATAACTTGTTTGCATTCAATTATATTATTGTAAAAAGCTTTGTAACTAAATAAAACCTTGTTTTCAGGTAAAAAAATAAAATCATTTTATTGCCTTTCATACTAAAAGTTAAACGAAAAGCTTTGCATATGGTATACTTGGTATACTGATTTACATTTATGCACATGTCAAATGAAAATTATTATTAGGTAATATCTATTACAGCTCCTTTACAAAACGTGACTGTGCAGAGAGTAAAGGTTACAATTTTGTGTCCACAATTACAGAAAATTGGTTGTAGTGAGTAAAGGTTTGATACTCTCTACACCACCAGAAATGTTTAGTGTTCTCAATGCACACCATTTTAACAGACAAAACAAGCCAAGATTATCTACCAGACAGCAAATGCAACGAGCAGGACTACGTATTCCTGGACTTACCAGGCCAAAACTGCTTTGCACCCACGCCAAAAGCTGTTTCACACGTCAAAACTGTTAATTGATTGCATGGTGTAATAATTGTACCCGCCGGACAAATAGACACCTCCTTATTTGTCCGTCGTGGTCGCCGGACAAATAGACTACTGGTTATTTCCGGCACGCCGGACCAATAGCCACTGCCTATAATAAATGACCGAATAAAATAACTTTTTTTCTATTGATAACGTTTAGGACCAACCGGGGTTCGACAATAAATTGCCAAATTGAACACTTATTATCAAGATAAGTTGACTTTTAGCATACCTGAGAAGCATAGTTTTTCATTAGCTTTCCATTCATCTCACTCTGAACATCAATTAGGGCTCAATATGTTGCTGGACACTTGGTTTTGAGCACGAGCCGATATCATATGGAGTGATTTAGCTAAATTTCAGTTCTACAGTTCAAATAAAACGAACGTAAAGCTCAGACAAACTAATGACACGCAAATGTCAGAAAAGACAGTACTGCGTATTAAATACTCCTAATCCCATTGCGTTCGTTTCAATATTAAACCGTTCAGTTCACAATATGATTAAAACGAAACGTTATACAGTTCGTACTTTATAGCTCGATATTGCGTAGAATAGTCTACAGAAGTGCAAGGGCGTTTCAAAAGGCGGCGTTATACTATAGTCGAGATACCAGGTCTAGATGCAACAAGTGGTTACTTAGGGATCGTTCACAAATGACGTCATCTCAATTTTGGCCTTTTTTACCCCCCCCCCTCCCCCTTCCCATTGTCACCTTTCATCATCTTTGCCTAACCCCCACCCCCATCATGCGACATGGTTTCGAGATGATAATTTAGACATAATTTTACAAACGGTTTTCGGATATAAAGCAAACATGGCAATGTGATTTCAGCTAGTAGATATATCACAACCCGCTTAACATGTCGAAAAGTAATCTTAAATACTGTTAAATAACTACTTTTTTTTATAAAAAAAAGGCGACATCACCCAAGTCCGAATTATGGTATGATATACATCTATACCGTTATGTGTTTCCGAGTGCTTGCGGATACATTTTTGTTCTTTTAGCAGTCTTGCGATGCTGTGACTGTATAATCGTGGTAAAATTAATACAACAATGCGTAATTACCACTCAGCAGTGTGCAACCGGTTGGAGATGAGTTTGCTCAACACCCACCACCAGACTCGACTGGGAATCGAACCCATTCGGCCACGGAATCACGCATACATATAAATAACTAGATTTACCTGTTTTTCTTTGCGGCTTGGGCATGCTATGTCCTACGTGCACGGCACGTGCAGCCTCGGCAATGTCGGCGGGGTCTCGGGCTGCCTCGATGGAATTCCGGTTGCATCGTCTAACAAATTCTGCCAGTAAATCCATTGTCACCAAGAGTTGTTAATCCACCTCTAACCGACTTCTGACGTTTCGAACCTGATCCCTGGGCTTTTAAGGGTGACAGAACGACCCATTGCGTGCGCCAGTGCATGGAGGGTCATGTTGGTGCCCGTCAGCCAATCAGCGCACGCCGCTTTGTTTGGGGGAGCCGCGAATTCCCACCCATTGGCCGAGCCCTGGTCAAGCACATACTGCCTGACACAACTGTTGAAACTTCGGGTTGTTTAGTGTAGCCTATCAGCAATCCTCCGGTTTCGTGTATGTATGTAACGTGTTTGGAAACAACACGCGTATGAACATTTTAAAAGACTTTTACTATTACAATATCATTTGATGCTTTACTGAAGTCCAAAACCCATCTGATTTTTAAAAAAAAACAATCACACAACGTAAATTCTTTACACCAGTACTACCAATCTTATCTACAACACAATATGAATTAAAAACAAGTACAAATATGAAAGGTGTGTTTATGGTTTGCGAACTATAGTCATGTAGGTCTTGTTAAGAGAAAATATAGAACTATAGCATAAAAAGAAAGAGTATAAATAAGGTGAACTAATGACAAGAAAGTGTACACATTGACAGAAAGAGGCTACCCATGTGTCAAATCATAGTGATAAACTATTATAAGTATATTAGTAGAACTATGATACAATGAACACGGAGAAAAGATGAACCCACAGGGTTACATGTATTTTGTAGCAACCCACAATGTTAATAGATACATGCTGGTTTTGCAGGCCATCTAGGCCATGATGATAATGTTCATACGGTTTTCATTTAACACTGCGTAATAGGAACGTAATGTTTTTCAGAAAGCAAATAGTTTATAGCCACAGAAAATCGCCACCTACATGCCAATAGTGACATGTGCGTAAAAATAAAGCCAACGTAAATAATGGCCTTTATATTATAAAACGATCATATAGAATAATACAATCTTAGGCAGACTCAGTTGGGGAAGGGGCGCCCCCCCTCTTTTCCCACCAAAACACTCCATTTTGGTAGGATTTTTGGCTAGTCCGCCATCGATCGCGGGTACGAAGCCCAAGAAATCCCTTAAGTGCGCCCCCACCTTTTCCAAAAACCTGGATCTGCTATTGCAAATTGTGATTATTGTTCATTGAAATATTGCTGCTTAAACACTGATGTCAAGAAGAGGCGTTTTCAATCATTAATATGCATGAAGCAGTTTACATGTATAATATTTGTATTATGAAGAAGATTGTCTGCCGACAGATACTGTTCGCAAAAATGGCTTCATCCTGCTATCTCTTGACGGCAGCTTTTCCTGACAGTGGACTTCCTTTGCCACTTGTAGCTGAGGAATTCAAAATTCAAGTCAATGGAGTTGATAGGACTCATTTGCACTATGAGCTACCGGAGTGCTATATATTTCTATATTAAGAATCTCACGGAGTCTAATCTCAGTCTATACATAGCATATCCACTCATTTTTGTACTTTCTTGTTTTTTTTTCTTTCTATGCTATATTTTGAATAATCAAAAAGAATATTTTAAAGCTTATCAGCTCCACAGATTAGTACTCTGAGGAGCCGGAAAGCTCTCGATTAATAATATTTTGAACATTTAAAATTTCTTGATTATGTAAAATATAGCAAGAAAGAAAAACAAAAAGTTCAAAAGCTATATATTTCAAGTCCGGATGCCATGGATGATTAGAAGGGAGAGTAGAACCTCTATTAAGACCACTTTTTGGATTAGTGTTAGGTGATCCCAATAGATCTAGGTGATCTCTGTACAGAGATTCACTTTGGTAGATTTATGAAGGTTTGGGACTGTGAAAGGTGGTCTCTATATGGAGGTGGTCTTAATTAGAGGTTCTCTACTGTACTTTGTTTTACATTTATCTAGCATAAGGTGAGTAGGCAGCTAGCTAGGCATGTTTAGACAATCATAACCAACCAGTCTGTTTGAAGCAATCAACACGTTGTTAGTCTTAATTAAAAGGTAATTAAACATGCCGTCAATACCCATTTCAGTAGTTATAAACCTTCGGTTAAGCTAAGTATACAAAATGTGTTGTTTAAGGATACATCACACATACAAAAGGCGTGTTTAATTAGATTTGTACTCTGGTTAACGCTCTAACCGGCTTAATACGATAAGTTTGCACTCTGTTTATGACGCACGTAACTGTGTTACGTAAGAACTCTTAGCACAAGACACGCGTTTGAAGTTCACTACAATAAAACAGAATAAGAGCTAAATAAATAAAATTTCCTAAATCTACAATACATCAAGAGTAAAACTTCGAAATTATTTATGATAGACATTATTCAAAGCTAAGTTAAGTTCACACCTGAATCATAAGGAGTCCCTAAAATGTACATCAAATATTTTTCGCTTTTTTCCTTCTGACTATTCGCGCCGAAACAGGCTATTTGTACGACCAGTAAACCGAATTTAAAATATCAGTATACCACATTAAAAGAGTTAAATCAAGGCCAGCATTCTGCATTCCTGAGCACACACACACACACCCACCCCCTAAAAAAATAAAGAAATAAAAAAAGGAGAAAAACGAAAAAGTGGGCTACAATACAATGAAGCGTAATTCAGAAAATAAAACATTAAAAACTTTAGCAGGAACATGCTTGCAGGAGAGATGCGACAGAGGAAGCTTGAAAGCTTTAAAAGTACCCTACAGTATCTTAACAGTACCAATTTCTTATCAATCATTACGCTGTTTATGCAGATAGCAACGGTTAACCGTATCTGCTTTTCGCTGTCAAGCACTATGCCACGGTGGAATTCAATTTGTATTCAAAAACATATCACAGACATAGCCGTAGTTGAATGACAGTGGGTGTGGTCAACTTTTTCTTCGAGGCCCCAAAATGGACGACCCCCTGAATATCGTTATTTATGATCGTTCCCTTAGGCAACTTGTGGTGCTCCTGCGTAGGAATCCGCCTGTAAGTCCAGCAAACAAACATCGATTGCCCTTATGATATCAATTTTGGGGCTGTTTAATGTCTACGTAGCACATGTAATTTGAAATCATATTATGATAATTACTGGGCAATTTCAGCAAGAGGACATGAAAATATACACAGAAGATGAAACACAACTTCAAGAGACATACATTGTACAGTACACATCATATGTCAAAACAAACATAATAATGACAGTGTGAGTATATATCTGTTTTTGGCATTAAACTTACACAGTTCAAGAGTTACACATAGTTCTACTCTAGTAGAAAGAGTTACAAAACAGATGATTATAATTACCATATGAATAAGTTATACACAATTGTTTAAAGAGCGAATATATTTGAAAATATATTGTAAATTAAATTCTAAATAAAATAAATATAAAGTGAATAATAAATAAATAGAATACAGAATTAACAAAGGTAGAAACAGACAATTAGAGAATAATACTTGACGACATACAAAATTAAATTTGATAACAAAATATGAGTGCGCAGCCTTTTCCTTCTTGCCGGGATAGTTGACCCCCAACGTTCTGGGCAGCAGTTTTCTTTGCTTGCAGCCGGTTTGGACTCTGTGGCTTCTTGTTTTTGGTGGCAGCAGTTTGGGGGTCTTTGCCTTCTTGGGGATCATGCCACGTCGCTCATAAACGTTGAACATTGTTCGCTTTATTTTACCACACCACCACTATAAAACAAAATGGCAATATCAGATGAGGGACATAATCAAAGAAAATCTAATCAGTGTTTTGCCACATAATTTATCAAAAGCTTAGTTTAGCACATGCTATCTGAGAATAATATGTACTATGTGTATGATAGGTATAAATTGAATATCATACATGACAATGACATTTTTATAGCGCAAATTCCAAAACATGTTCATGTGCGCATGTAGGCATAGTCATAATATTAAAATTTTGGTTTTGCCTTTCTAGAAGTCACATTTAGATACTAAGTAGTAAATAGTGGAATTCTGAGATGAAAAAATCATGGGCCCCAGCATCATGAGAGGGTTATGTGGTATGTTTATTTTATTGATTTACAAACACTATAATGTACCATACACACTACAACTATTATATAAAAGGGTAACTAACAGGTACAAAAACCATGGTCGCCAAGATATCTGTTCAAGGCTAAATTTATGCTCTATCATATACTTTATCACTTCATATCATTGAAGTAAGCTGACACAGTCCTATACAGTCACGCTTTGAATATATTCACCACATTTTTAGCTTCATTTGGCAGTAAATCAATCCACAAGTTGTATTGTGCCCGTTAGTTACCCTTCTATATAATAGTGGTAATGTATATGGTATAGTGTTTGTACAGTAAATCGTAGATCAATAAACATACCTCCGCCCTTCCCAATATGATAGGGCCCGTAAAAAGTTCTATCGCACCCCCCCGCCCCCGATTCTCGCCCTGTATTGCACTAGACTAGTTGGAACTTTGGGCAATAACGTTTTAGGCCAGCACTCTTGGTTTGTAATGAATCTAAACATTCATACAAAAGAGAGAATCGCAGCAAGTTACATTTAGAATACACGTAGGATCTTCCCATAATCACATAACATCTACAAAGTGATTCGCGGCATTTATTCAAATATGCCATAAAATAGCATTTAAAAGTGTGAACTCTGCTATGTATTTTTAACGCCACATTTGCAAGCAAACAGGGCCATTGCACGTGAACGAACACCTCTGGCCATACCGGTTTATTACGTCATCCTAACGTTTTCAAGCCTATCACCACCACATGTCCTTAAACAGGCAGCCACGAGCGCTAGTGCCGCGTAAACCCAGCATGAAGTTTCTGCAGACGTGTTCATGATAGGTCACTGCAATTTAATAATAGAAAAGCGTATGGGCTGAATAAGAACATATGGGTGGAGTAAACTGAAGCCATGATACCAGTGGCGCTCCTATCCCCATGCACTATTCAAGGACTCGGCGATACGCATATAGAAATGCTGTAGTTTCATCGAGGATTGGCTCTGCTTTGCAAGGTTGATAATGTAAGCAAATCAACATCAAGTGCAACACGAGGAAGGCAACACTTAGCAGCTATAAACAACCCCAAAAAAGGACACAGCAGCAATGCGCTGGCCAACCATTTATCAAAGCACCCTGGGACCGAAACAAAATTCAAGATGAACATCATAAAAACGTTTCAAAAACCTTTACAACGTCAGATTAGGGAGGGAGTGGAAATATATGGGGCAAAAACAAGGGACATTATTAAACAATAAGATGGACCACTATCAGCCACACTTTTGGGGAGGGTAGTTTTCACAAAACCAACTACAATATTGATCTACTATTTTTATCTTACAATTAATATTTTTCAAACTGTTTTGTATATAATCACCTATTACTTGAATTGAAAATTTACAAATAGATTTGAATATGTGTACATTATAGTTATGTATCAATGTTAAGAATACCCTACTAAATAGACCTTAGTATTTAAAAGAGATTCTTATAGAGTTAATATGTATGACTAAGTATGATAACAAATATTTTCTATCAAGTGTACAGTTTTAATAATATATAAAGAAAGTACCATATTTTACATTAAAATATAAATGTTATAAATTAAGATTACTATAAGTTAAAGTGTTTATATTTTTCTATGTTGTTTTGAAAAGGAACCTGTAGGTTTGAAACTAGTAATAAAACATTTTTTTTGATTACATTTGTTTAATTTTTTTTTAATACTTTAATTGCATGGTAAGACTGATTGAAGCAACATAACATCAAGTGCGGTTTGTGAATGAATATACATTATATGCAAACGGGGGAATAGTATTGCCCGTTGCTGTTCCTACAAAGCTAAAGCGACGAAATTTGCAACACTGCACCCAATTTCGCGCTTGTCATGGTTTTCAGTTCCCATAGACCTCTATACATATTGAACACAAAATTACACACAGCTATTTAAATGAAACAAACAAAAAGGAGTTGGGTATGCATTACGTTTTTAATATCTATTACACCCAAACTAGTTGCTATCTCCGATTCATTAATACATGTATAATTAAACTGTACATAGCATATGGCTTCATTTTATTTACAGACACAATGAACAATTTTGTCACTTTCGGCGACTTTTACATCTACACCAGGTCATTGGCAGCATCCTTGTCACATTATATCTTTCTCAACTCCTGAGAAGCATACGGCATATAATGTTATTATTGCTACCATAATGTAGACATGGTTATCAATCACATTAGCGTTCACTCGCCTGACGTGTCTCTATTCAACATATAGTACCAGAGCAATGTGCAACCTCTTAGAGGTAACTTTGCTCAATACCCACCAATTACGAAATATTAAATACATGTAGGGCCTAATTAAAACTTTTGTTTAATAAGTATCACAACATGTTTTCATGGG
>CM032665.1:27957883-27979344 GCA_019095985.1 Streblospio benedicti
TTGCCTTGGGATTCTTCACTAATTTTAAAAACATTTGTTTGCTGACACCTTTGGCTTATTTTCATGTTTGGAGCTG
Organism: Streblospio benedicti; assembly: GCA_019095985.1. Classification (NCBI taxonomy): domain Eukaryota; kingdom Metazoa; phylum Annelida; class Polychaeta; order Spionida; family Spionidae; genus Streblospio; species Streblospio benedicti. Next base: position 27,957,960 of record CM032665.1, read on the forward strand.
CACATAATGATTACTGTACTCATTGTCTTTACTTTTAATGAAGTTTTCAATTAACTTACACACATACTCTCAAAAGAGGCTTCCTGCCTGATGATTCCATTTCAACAAGTCTGTCAGTCCATTTGTACTGCAATACCTTTGGAAGACGTCCATAAATTCTGAAAAAGCTTATCAGTAAAGTTAGCTCACTCACGGCACCACATTCGGACAACGTCACTTCTGTTTTCTTCATTGCAACTAATTTTCGTAATGCGTCCCATCATTGGAAAGCATCACAGGACCATTTGCACATTCAGACATCACGGCTTGAATGATTTGGTGCTTTCCTCCAAATAAATCCCTCAAGATTGTTTTGCTTTTTTGTGTATGCAAGCTTCGCATCATGACATTGAGAGAGAAATGTTATTAAGCTAGGCTATGCCTGAACAAGAGTCTATAAGAATGCTCAACAATTTACTATCGTCATCAATAGTTGATTCCATATATGTTTCAATATGAGCAAAAAAACTGCTGAATGAACTTGGGTTCCCATCAAACTTGAAACTGGGCTTAGGTAACGTCAAAGAAGCTTTGAACGATTTCACTAATTCAGCGGCATTATCTTTGGTTGAATCTGGATCAGGCGCAGTAAGGGAAGCAATTTGCGTTCGAATTTTTCTAACATACACTGCTTTTCATCAAAAGGACATTAGAAGATCATTGTAAAATGCTGTCATCTTCAGATGAATAAAATATATCATTGCACGTTACCTCTAAGTGTTTGTATCTTCCTTCTAGCTCCTGCAGTTTTGTTTGTAGAGACTTCACACTTTTCACCGTCCTCCAGTGACTTTGAGACAATATTGAAAAGTCGCGTAAATGCCGATAATGCGGTTGTCTTTTTTCTTGTTAGAAATTTCAGTTTATCTTGCTGGCTTGCTTTTTCTGCTGCTTCTTTATTTGCTTCAGTTTCAGGCATTCTTGATGTTGAATATAATGTTCTTGAATGATTTTCTTAATTGAAAATTTCAGAAACTTTACTTTCTTTTTGCTTTCTCACCAAATATTGAACTGTAATGTTGAATGATTGACTTCTGTAAGAATGACTTTTAACATTTATTTCTTGACTGTGGTTGACGTTCAACATTTGGTGAGAAAGTGATACAAAAAAATGAAAAATTAGTACTGTCCAGGTGCCTTTCAACTTCACAGTACAGTGCATACAGGATTAAATACATACATAATATTATGGCAATATTGATAGAATAACAGTGAGACTATAAACAACAGGTGTACATTAGGTTTGCATGCAAGGGGCATTTAGCTATACATTTGTATACACTCTCCACGGGATTTCAAAGACAAGAACAAAGGCCTGCATGTATCACCTGCATGTATAGTTACATGGGGTACATCTCTTTTGGCCCCCTGTCTTATTGGTCCCCGTCTCATTGGTCCCCCGTCTCATTGGTCCCCCATTCAATTGGTATGGTATTAATGTTATAGTTGCTGCTGCTGCTGCCGCTGTTGCTGCTGCTGCCGCCGCCGCTGCTGCTGCTGCTGCTCCCATTACATTTTCATATTGGCCTCAAATTATCAACATTCAAATATACACCTACGTAAATAGTACAAAGGTAACACGCTTGCACTAACAACAGCACCCACACGAAAGAGTCAAGATAAAAACTTTAAAAGCCTGCATACTTTCTATGTAAATGGTTATGTTTGAAATTCGCTGTCATTGTATTCTAGGGATTTACATTTACACCAGGTCATTGGCATTCTTGCTCACCCCACCTGTACCTATCCTGTAATGTGTACGTACAAAGGAGCAGTATACAGCCTGTTAAACATGAGTTTGCTCAACACCCACCACCAGACCAGACCAGGAATCAAACCCACAAATTTCTGGTCACGAGTCCAACTCTAACGTCCTGTCCATTCGACCACGAAAGCACGTGTAGCAATCTAGATCATATGGGGCATAGGCAGATCAAGGGGGAAGAAGGTGGGGGTAGGAGGCATGTGCCCCCACAGCACAATATTATTTTCTCGTGAACTTTGTCAACAGTTCGAGCAAAGAATGAACAGATCTCTAGTCTATGCACATCCTTCTCATTTACTTTGATTTCACCCTCTATTCAGCCTTATTCCAATACTCATCCTACAACACGATCTCGTATTACGCCTTGCACTTACAACACTTCTAATACTTCTTCCGATATTGTTTGAAATATGATTCTAACTGCAATACATGGTCTATCAGGGTAGGTGATGACAGCCCCCACACCCAACTCCCACAACCTGTGAGCATTCAGAATTTCAAACATTTTGAGGGGGAGAGGGAGGAATTCAGTCCTTTAAGGCGTAGCACTCATCCTCAGCACGGACATGTAGATACACTCCTTAACTCCTAACAATATATTAGTACTGCAACGATATATATCAGACTATCGGTTAATCGGTTTGATCTTGCAATATCGCCATGCAACGATAGCGCATTTTGCTGCTTGGGATGATGGTATCATTCTGGTCTCACAACCTTGGGGTCGTGAGTTCGAGTCCCGTGAGGGCCACTTGATATAGTAAAAATGGAAGATGTCTCTTCAGCTATGTCAATACAGTGGCAGGAGCTTGCTTGACAGAAAAGTGAGAGTAGAACATATATTAACAGTATTGCCATAAGATCAATATGGCGGGGGACCAATGAGACGGGGGTGGGGGGGGGGTATTCATTGTTCCGAGCCACGTCCCTTTTTACGTCAGCCAGCCAATCAGCGAGCGGCCTCATACAAACATACGCAGATGCGCTATCATGGTCTCACAAGCTTTATCTCCCGCCGTAGAAAAAAAACAGTGAGAAATTCCCAAGTTTTGATACCAGATTTTTTAATGAAAATGTGCTAAACGTCTTAATTTTTCAGTTGGGATGCACTACCCTTTCCTCTTTTCTACATTGTATCCAATGTATACCTATCAATTATCGATTTAGAAGAGTTATGACGTTGTAGTAAAAACACTACCGCACACTGCCACTGCCACATCTGAAACAATAACGTTTCTGGTGCCTCCATAAATACTTAATTTTTATATGAATTGTCCACGTGTACTCAGAATCGTATTGCGGTTCTTATTTTTAACATCTCGTCATAGGAATATGGATTTTTACGTCTAGATTATCTTCCAAACATGTAGCTAGTGCCGCCAACCATTCAAAGACCGGTTCGAGGTACACTTTAAAAAGAAATTTCTAAAAGTTCTCATACTCGTAAAATAATATGAGTGCTGTGAGTCATCATAAAGGGTATAGATGATACGAAAATGAACATAAAACAGCTTACTTGAGTGAAAGACTCTATAAAAACGTCTTCAAATATATGTGTCGTGTGCATACAGCCGTGTAAGCTGTCAAATTTCTTCATCACCAACACACACACACACACCACTGTGATTTTCAAACAATGTGCGTGATTTGAGAAATATCCTTTCATCCATGTCTTCATAACCAGTTCATAATTGATCCGACATGTGAATTCTTGATGGGTATGTTATTGTAACGATGATAATCCATTTGTTTCACAAATTTATCACTATCTGGCGATTTAAAGGTGACGCCATTTGCAAGGGCATAAGCTTTTATCACACGCCGTAATTTGTCAACACCGACCATAGCGCGATGCGATTAAGAGTAGCGGCTGGTAGTGGATGTAAAAAGATGGAAAACTAAATGCCCCAGCAAATCTTTATTATCAATGATTTATGAGAATACTTCTGGTATGTTGTAGAACAGAGGTTACCGAATTTATTCCAAGTTAAAACTAAGAAGATCAGCACAATTTTGATTCAACACTCTTGGGTAGAAAGTCGGCAATTTCTCTCTATTTACTACGGGCGATAGGAATGTTTGTGAGACTTACGTGGTAGCAGTGACAAAACCAGAAAAGGGGGCGGGGCATCGGAACTATGAATAGAGCTGATCTGATGCCCCCTTGCCCACATTTGGTACATTTGAAATTTGCAAGATATTAAACACAGGAATTTATGCTGCTTCAAGACTGTCTATTATAAAAGGAGTTACAATGATAGTCATTGATAGAGATGTGTATAGCTTTATGATATGAGTATACAATGGAGTCTAGAAAGATTTATTTTACTCAACACAACTGCGTCTACTCGTTTCTGGAGAGTGTGGGCGCTTCTAGGCAAACGTTTCCGCGACCTATCTAAGACCAACTCCCAAACAAGTTGTTGTTTCCTTCAGGAAGACCCGATGCCTTCCTAGACGACTGGGGGACCTCCTACGAGTATGTATGGCATATAGCACTGCAACACCCATAGGCGATCTATACCGTTGTTTGGTGAAATAACGTCTGCCGTTGTTCACAAAATGCTCAACGTTTTTACTAAAGAAACGTCTGCGTAGTTTTGGTGTGAAATATTTTCCAGTATTGAGAATGAGCTTACAGTTTTGATACCCATACCATTGTGTGCAATAAACAAGAAAAGCTATCAGCTTGTCTTGAAGTCATTCAGTCAACAACAACACATACCACACAGCAGTGAACACACCTCGGCGAGATCAAAGAGAATTTCGACCAATACCGATCGATAATCCCCTCAAAGTGCCGGACATGGCCACGGCACCGCGCGGTGCCAGTATATTGAGTTTCCGGGAAGTGGCGCAGCCCCATTGCAAAAAACAAAAATATTGTTAGTAACAAATCCACGATGCCGCGCGGCATGGGCATTGATGTAATGGGGGGCTGGGGGGGGTACTAAATATGTAGAATGTACATGTACTTACATGGTAAACAAATCCTTGTCTTCCTAGTCTGAAGGAACTTTCTTCAACAGAACTCAAAATCGCATGTGAAGACAACTAAGTTATGAAAGTCGAATCATCACAATGCCATGATATATAACAGCACACCTTTTTTAAATGCATGTAGTGAGATAAAAATGATAGGCCACCAAGGTTACTGCTCTCAACTGATACATTCAATCCACAAAAGCTGTTCAAACTTAATTTAATCGGTAAACTCAATCGTGTCCATTTCAAATGTACACTAAAAGGAAACGAATATTCTTCTGATCAACTTGTGCGCTGCATATTTGAAAATTGAGAGTATTAAGGTAGGCTTTGATCACACATGTGCATTGGGCTAAATTTCATCTTCAGAATTCATTTAATCGAAAATGTCAAGCAGCCAGCAAGGACATATCTCGGGTCACAAGTTTTTTTAATGGATGCGGGGTGGTCCTTTTTCCAGATCACATTTTAGCTTGGTTTAGCGTAGCAAGCGTCTGTCAACTAGGACTGTAGCTTACTGTATCGTGCGCACTGATTGGTTGAGGCCTCATTTGGGAGATGACGTCATACATTGTATTTTGTTTATATTTTGAAATGTGAACGCATTGCACTTGTTTGGGTTTTAATAACATGATTGGTTGCTTCCTCTTCTTATTTACAAAAAACACTGCAGTCTTTAATAATAAACTATTTACAATACATGTTAAATCCATGATAAAGTAACAAAAATATATACACCGGATGTTTTCAGTGACTACCTTGACGGCTGCGCACTAGAGTAATAATTATTAGACTGTTGGCAGCGCCTCTAGTGGTGTGATTCGGAGTAATTGTATTAAATCGTACAATTACTCTACAAATGACTGCTAGAGGCGCTGTTTTTTGTATCAACAATGTTTTTAATTGCAAAATCCGTTTTAATACTGCGGATTGAGGATGAACAAGCAACCAATGAAAAACCTCCATACTGAGCTTCAGTTCAAGTTTACAGGCGTACCATTGCTTGAGAGCCTTACGCCGAAAGTCAGTGGGCGTCTGTAAAAGAGACTACTGTAGAACTCATTGATGGATAAATTTCATATAATGATATCTGCTACGGAGAACGTAGTAACACAATAAAAACGGTGACGTACCCTGTCATTTTGACACGTTTAATAACGTCTTTGGCGATCTAATCAATGAGGTATGCATTTCTTTGAAGAATTACGCAGTTTTATCAAGGATATTATAAGTACTTATAATATCCTTGGTTTTATAATGTCTGCAATCGCAGTATGATAGAATTTTATTTATCCTGGCTCTGATAGTTATATCACAGATTAGTTAAAACTAATCTGTGGTTATATGTTTATTGATACTTTAAACAGGACAATAAAAGTTCAATATACATTTTGAGCTTTTGGCAATTGCTCTTGCCTTGTTCACAACAAATGATGACGTCACGTTATTGTCCTCTTTAATGTATAAATAAACATATCACTAGTCTGCAATCTTAATGAAATATTGAACTATTCCAGTGTTGATAAACGTATATTCGTGGTTACACCACCAGATTTCGAAGGGTGGGTGGCTTTGGGTGTGCGCGCATGCGCGCGCGCGCGCGTGTGTGTGTGTGTGTGGGGGGGGGGGGTACTTCAGGGGAGAATGGGTAGGGGGATTTAATTTAAGGTGCAATGTGATACTGCAATGAAAATAAGATTTACTACAACTTACATTTACTTTTTATGTTTTTGTGACTCAATTATGCAAAATCACATAAAAAGTGAGTTAGATACTGAACCTCCCTTAGTGAAACTGGCTGGAATATTGAAATCATGACCCCTAGTGAAACGGAGTGGTGGCAATAGGTAACCCCCTATCAGTGGCACACGCCGTATAGGGCAACTATGGAAGTAGCCCCCCACCCTCCACCCCACCCCCACCCCTCCTAGCTCATACCCGTTATCAAAGCAAAGAAATTGTATCACATAGTACTTTCTTCATATCAACAGCTATCACAATTTACCAATATTGTTCAACAATATACGAGAGAAATTGTAGGATTTGAGCACGAGATTGGCGTGTCAATTGTAAACTTGAGCATGCTGATGCTTGATCTTTACGGACGAAGACATAATATGAGGAGTTTGGGCATTCAGCAAGTGCTTATGTATACACATTAATATTGTTCAAGACCAGTGTTATGTAGCCTCGATCAACCAGGCCAAGTATTTCATAACCATGCAAGAGATAGGCTGGGTGAGCGGGGCTAAGTCCTATGGGACATGATGCAAAACGCTAATCGTTTTAATACGAACGTTAATCGTACATTTCCGTGAGTACAACGTACGTGGGACAAACGAACAACGTACGTTTGTTGAATCGACTGGGCGTTTTTTTCCCAAATGAGAACCATAAATCATGCTTGCGTGAGATGTTGATTTGTTAGTGAGGATGTAGTTATGATGTTTGCGTTTAAATGGGATGTTGGGATGTCCAGCCTGCGGGGCTTTAGTCTCTGACTACCTAGGTGGGTGACAAAGAGGGTGAAGTCACAGTGTAATAAGTTCTGGGACCTGCTCGTACTGTATCATATTAAGAAGTCAAAGTATGCAGGGTTTGCAGGACATTCGGTTTTTAAATTTTAGTTCAATGAGTAGACTAGTGCAAAGCCATCTATGTAATGTAACAACCCCACCCCAATCGCCAGCACGCTACACGTAGCACACACCTAGAGTTCTACATGTATATTGATAATCAAATGTTAATACAAAAACAAAAACAAAAACCACAACAAATAAGGACAATAAATAACAACTATAACAGAGTGCTTCAAAAAACAACAACAAAAACAAAACATAAGCAACAAAAACTCCAATTATGAATGTAACATAACACACATTGACCCCCAATTATCACGATAGTAACCTATGTAGCTGCTGCTGGTCTCAACCAGTATAAAAGAGAGGCCCTGTTGACCCTTACTGACCCCCTGAAAACTCTGCCACCACAGGCTCGTGCGACTGCGTGCTGCAGCTGAGGAGGATGGCGCCTAACTGGCTGGGAGGACGGCGAGACAGCAACTCAGGGTCAGTGCCACGCATACAGCAGAACCTCTCTATTAGGACCACGTTGGGGACCAGTGTTAGGTGGTCTCAATAGAGAAGTGGTCTCTATACAGAGGTTCATTTTAGTAGCTTACAAAGGTTTGGGACCATGAAAAGTGGTCTTATTATAGAGGTGGTATCAATATAGAGGTGGTCTTAATTGGAGGTTTTACTGTACATTCATACTTCATTTCCTCTGTACAACAGTATAACCATAATATTAAGGGGGCGACCATCATTAATTGTACAGGCGTGGTCACTCAATTTTCTTTGGTGACAGAAGGAAGGACGCTTAGTTTTGATTCAAAATGAGAGGGAGGGCACTCGATTGTTACACTGAAAAGGTAATAGTTTACGCACTTATGTCGCCAATTGATACAATCCTGCAATATGCATGCTTTTGGATTTAACTGTATTCTAATGTGAACAAGTCAAATAGCATGCTAAATATATATTCATTGACCATTGACAGTGAATGATTCATTGCAATACACTTTAAACAGTTTTCAGAGAATCTGTCTAATATTAAACTTTACAATACGACAGTATGTCATTGTTCATATTTATCCGTGAGTGGGTGGAGGGGCGGGGGAGGGGTGGGGGAGGCTGGGGGCATTCAATTTCAACGTGGAGACTTAGTGAGGGCGTTCAATTTTTGTCTCGTCAATACCAAATGACCGAGTCCCCCTGTACAATTAATAATGGAGACTCATGTTACAGGGGGTCTACTAATACAGTTGGCTCTAACGTACCTCCTTTTTACTGCCAGTTATTAATGTTATCAGCTGCTATATCCGAATTTGGCTGCCATGCATTTCTGCTCAAGCAATCCAGGTCAGGTGGAATTAGTAGCGGCGTGAGGCTCTGTATTATATGATAGTTTGCTGTTAAATGGTATCAACACATCACATGTTTTATGAAAAATATAGCTGTAAAAGTACGATGAGAAGTTATTTAAACATTTTTAATTTGAAATCTAACACGCAGGCACACACAGCGCATATTATTATATGTCAAAACAACAAGATATAGATTCCAAACTCAGAAAATCCATATGTTTGCGTTATGTTCTCAATTCTGTTTTCACTGGTTGCATTGTGTTACAGACTCTCCTTTCTCTCCGAATCGTCTCATGCGCCCCCTCTAGGGGTCCTGTCACGTCCACGGCCGCCCGGTCGCCTTACCCCTCGCGCCCGCAGCGCCCGAGAGCCCCCGTCCCCAGGCGGGGACAGTGGGGAGAGCCCCGGGGCCCATACCCAGCCGCAGAACAAGCCGGCAAAATGGAATATCGCGGCCAAGGCTAAGGTAAACAGACGTGTGTAAAAAATTACCACACCCCACTTTTTTGTTCATCTCTCCATCCAAATTACTCTTGTTCTGCACTTTTTCCTCAATAGTCTACAACCCCATTTACTTGAAATACAAACATCCTCCCTTTTTGTTTTCCCAGCCTTTTTAACATTGCACTTTCCTACTGTCATCCAATAGATACCATTACCAACACTATGCCACTCTAAATTTAATGTAATTGACTTTAAAAATCGAATAATCTATATTTATCTTGGAGTCTTATTAAATGGTGGATTTGGTATGTGTGGTCTCATTTGATGTGTTTCTGTTTCTTTTCAGCTACTTGTGTAACTCCAAAATAATCAAAGTCCAAAATTTTATCTCACATTTTATTTTTAACTCATTTTCGAGACAAAAGTCAAAAGTCTCCTTTTCAATAAATGATTACATTATATATGAGTATATATTCAATATATGGAAAAGGAGACTTTTGTCTTGAAACTGAGTTTAAAATAAACAAGATTTGTGTCACATATAATGCCGCATGTGGTCGCAAATTCACTTGTTTTCTGTTCTATTTCCACTGCTTTATAATCAAAAATAAAATCTAATTCATGTTGGTCCAAATTTATTTATACATGTTTCGACACCTCCAGTGTCATTTTCAATTCAAATGATAAAATTTCAAATACCAGTTCCAAAACATATAATATTACAAAACCAAACAACAATGCCAGTCAAACTTTAAACCATCTCATCTGGTATAGAGAAAAACAAACAAAGAAAACGAGTTTAAAATAAAATGTGAAATTAAATTTTGGACTTTGATTATTTTGGAGTTACGCAAGTTACAAAAGTAGCTGAAAAGAAAAAAAACACATCAAACGTATCTTGGAGAATTCTTACTTTCCTACAGTGATACCCTGTCCTGTTCTAGGCTGTGTGGGCGAAGCGAGGCAGCCTGAAGAAGAAGTCCGCTGACTCCGGCCAGGTCTCGCGCTCGGCTGACTGCTGTCAGGTCCCGCGGGACTCGCTAACTGGCGCCAGAAGCAGCTCGTCCTCAATATTTGACAGGTACACTCAAACGTTTTACTCTGTAAAGAGAATTTGTCTAGATGGTGAACACCCTTCATGGATAAAACCCTCAGCAAAGTGGTTGAGGATCACGCTATTTCCTGTTACCTCGTCTCAAACACTCCGTAACTGCACCATCCGTGTCTCAACTGCAATTTTTTTCTTTCTTTCTTAGTTGCATGTTTGATGCAATCATACACTAAAAAGATGGTTGTATTTATAATTCAGTTGAACACTGACAGATCCAGTTTATATAACAAGGTATGCGGTAAACAGGTGGTTTGATATGCTCAGAAGCCCACAGAGAGTCCAAAATTGCATGACAATCATATATCTTTTAATGAAAAAAGGAGATAAGGTACCCATTGTACACCCTAGAGCAGCAAGTGTGTGTGTCAATATCATTATCACAACCTGTTAACTGTTTATTAATGTAAATGCAAAATGTAAATGTGGTTATTCATAGTGCTCTAGCGACTTTACATCTACAACAGGTCATATCTATATCTTTCTCAACTCCCCGAGGAGCATACAGCAAATCACTACCGCAGTGCAGACGTGCTAATCACTCACATTAACGTTCACTCGCTTGACCTGTACCTATTTAATGTGTAAGTACGACGGAGCGGTGTGCAACCTGTTAGAGGTAGGTTTGCTAAACACCCACCATCAGACCCAACCTGGCATTGAACCCACAATCTTCTGGTCACAAGTCCGACTCCCTATCCACTCATCCACGGAAGCACACAGCCTGAGCCTAACCATTGTGTTTCAGAGACACGGAGACTGCCCATCTGAAGCGCTGTGTGGGCAAACACTGCCAGGAGCAGGAGCAGACCAAACAGGAGGCGAAGCCGCCTGATGCCGCTGGCAAAGAGCAGGAGCCGGTGAATAGTTTATCGAATTTCACCAAGAACAGGGCAATACAATACAACTTCAAAAAAATCAATGGATAAGAGACAGAACAGAAAGAAAAAATATATAATAAATATATATAAAGATACATGCAGTATATCAAAATACTTGATTTGAATTATGACTTCCAATATTTGACTACATTGCCAGAAATATGCCAAGTATGAACTGCATACAATTCTAAATTTTAATGGCTGAAAACTCGAGAATTATTTATCCTGGACTCTTTTTTCAAAACCTTATACACAAAAAGTAGCCACCCCTTTTAAAAAGGGACCTTCCAAATGAATTAGGTACATAGTTTTTCATGGTAACTTTAATCTTTTTACAACTATCTTCAATATTCTTGACCAATTTGATTCTTCCAGGTAAATGGAAAGTGCAATCTGATAAAAAATGTTGTTCATCGTCACAGGTGCCCGAGGTGCCACCACGCGGGAGACGGCTGCTAAGATGGGCGGATGGAAGGAACAGCGGCAGCAAGGTACGAGGCGGGTAGATAGTCTTGATGAAAATCCATTCACCAACATTTTTTTCATAAACCACCAGTCACCAATACACATTTCATTGTCTTTCATCAATCCCCAGGAATTGTTATTGGATAGGTAGCATCACATTTCACACACTTAAATACAGGCATTTCACAATTGAAGCTCAGGATCTAGGCCAAATCACCAATCACAATCACAGCCTTTGTAATGAGGAGATCACCAGTCATGGTTCCATCACATTTCACACACTTAAATGTAAATACAGGCAATTCACAATTCACGCTCAAGATTTAGGGCCAATCACCAATCATATTTTTGCTATATGACTACCTCAGGTGTAGCAGGACCGCCATTTGAGACCACTTTTCATATTCCCAAGCATCCACAGAGACCTGACAAACGGCTGTAAATTAACCACCTGTCCATTGAGACTGTCACTTTCAGCCATGTGGTCTTAATAGAGAGGTTCTAGAGTACATGTAGTCACTTGCAAATCCAGTCCAAGGGTTTTCGAAACGGGGTTGGCGGGGTCCAGTCGTGGTACAACAAAAAATCATTAGGTCAAATCCTTTTTATAGAATGACGCGGTAAAGTGAATTGTAATGTATTGGCTTTCAGTTGGATAACAGACATCAGCAGCCGTGTCAACTGGAGCCACGTTCAAACTGCAACAACGACTCCAACAAGCAGGCATCCTGTGGGGGGTCTCTAGAGCCACGCTCTAACTGTAACAACGACTCTAACAAACAGTCATCGTGCGGCGGACCTCCAGCTGCACACACACCTTACAAGGGATATGCTGTGGCTGCCAATAAGGTACATGCTCAGATTGTAACATATGCAAACTTTTGACATGGAGAACACAATGGTACTGAACCTACTGCAGTACAAGTACCAATGGTATTCAGGACCTTTTATATTTTTTCCACCAGTTCAATGACTTTCAAAACAACATTGATGAATAATACGGGCAATTTGTTTTTTGAATATGTACTGTTTTCATTAATACTGCACGTGTAGTTTAAATGGAAATACTCAAGAGATCAGCAGCAGAATGTCAAAACATCCGAATAGTTCTGACAGAGCATTCATTAATCGCAGGTGCTGCCCTCGCCGGGAAAGCTGCGGGACTGGGCCGGGCGGTCTCCTCCACACGGGGGCCAACTGGGTGGCCAGGTCCCCAACAGACACAGGGGCAGGTCAGTATTTGAGGCAGGCTTCATTTATTGTCTACCGTATGCAAGCCACTGGCATTTTCATTTTACAAAGTCTCTTAACTTGGCAAGGTCGCTAATCATGGGAACTAGCTGGACACAATATCAGGAGGTGCTATGGTTGTTATCTTATTACATGATTGTGGTTCATTAGATTTTGATTGTGACATGAACATATTGTATATCAGACAGCAAGAGACTCATCTAGGAAAGATAACAGTCTATATAAAACTAATGCAGTAATGGCAATCAATGAAATAAATGAAAATACAAAAGCCATTTCTATTGATGATTTACTTGAACTCCTGCTAGGACTCCGTCCCCAAGAAGGGCCGACGCCGCATCAGTGACCCACCCTGATAGAACTGTCAGCGTTCCGGGCACAGAAGCCCCTCCCCGGAACAACTTCCCCAGGCCACCGGCTTCCCACTTCCACTCCACTCAGCCCCCACAGAGGCCGCCACCGCCCACCCATCGTCCCACCGGTCTCTGCCCGTCACCGCCACCCGCCACCAGACCGCCACCACGACACGGCCTGGCACCCAGACCGCCCACACCAGACTACCCCGGCTATCAGCAGCGTGGCATCTCCCTGCGTTCAAAGAAGACGAGGGCTGCGCCTTTGCCCCCGTCTGTTCCCCCGCCGGGGCACCATGTCAGCAGGGAAACGTCTCCGCCAGTCGGAATAGTCCAGCTGATGCACGGCAAGATGGTGGAGAGGATGCGCTCGACGTCTCCTCCCGCAGGGAGAGTCCACTTGAGGGTGGAGCAGCAGGAGGAGGCTGCGCCCCTGCAAGTGGACCGGCTGGGCAATGTGACCCCTCCTCCAGGACGAGTCCAACACCTTATCCATCAGGCGCAGCCCACAGATGAGATGGTCGGCGCCGGGGGCGCGGTCATGACTCTACAGCAGCGCAAGAAGCAACTCTTTGGCAGCGAGGACTTGTAGCAAGGGAGAAAAACTATTGACTGTCATGAAAAAGACTTTTATTGACTGTCCTGAGGTTGTTGCTGACTGTCCTGACTAACTACGGACTTGTAGCTGGGCAGGATGGCATGATTTGTCGGTGGTGGATGACAGCTTAGGCCCTGTGATATGATTTTATTTTTTTTTATTTTTGATGGATTGGAGTGAGACTTTAATACAGATACATGTATCTTTCAATGCAAGAGAAAATACATAATCATTAAATTAAATAGTTTACTATCTTGCTGAGCATGAACTCTAAAACTTTCAAAATCCTAGACAATCAGTTTGAACTGACAATTATGCATTTCAAAGTAATATGTATTTTCTCTACATATCTGTCAGGAAAAAGATGCGTGACGGTTTGTGGTGTTATAGACCAAATTAATTTTGTAAATTTGAAATGGTTTAATTTTGTTTGTAGTTATGCTTTGGATGTTTTTTTGCACCATACTTCAGGTATGCATGCACAAATGTTTTACTCCGTGTAAATTAACTTGATTGTTTTGTTTTAACTTTTTATAGCGTATTTTTGATAGAAATGCAAAAACAAATATTTGCGCATCAAGGCGAGATATAATTAATCATGTTTATCTTGTCTTTATCATCATTGATGAAAAGAATATCAATAGACGCGTATCTTAAAACTGGCTTTTTCATATAAAGGTACATATTATGCAATGCTATTATATATATTATATATAATGTATAGTAGAACACTGAGATTGTAAGTTTTACAGATACATTTTGTAGTACATGATTCCACAACTTAACAATAAATATAACAATAGTAAAAATTTACAAGTTGTATATACGTACATATATATATTAAAAGAACAAAAACACAATGATTTCACAACTATGTACCATTGGCGTAAAATGCCGGTGTGTAAACAAAAAGATTAAACCTCAAGAGAAATTTAGAAGGAGAGAGAACCACTGACCCGGGACATTCTGTAGTTCTGCTGTTTTCTGTACGAGTTATATAATATATTATATTTTTTGACATTTATATTTTAAGTCAAAACTAATCATCATTTAAAATGAAAAACAGATGTTCATTAAACTAACTAGATCAAAAGTGCTCAGAGAGCACAGTGAAGAAAGTTTGACGCATGGGCACTAACAGTACTTACTTTAACCAGGTTTAGAATGCGCTTACAATCCAAAACCAAGCTAGTACTATAAGCTACTATACTACTATAAAGTTCAACATAGGTCTTGGTCACCAAACTGCATAAATCATATCAAATCAAATCATTTAATAAATCAGACATAAAAAATGTCCTTAAAACAAATAAAAACATATGTTTATAAATTGTGCATACGGAGGTCAAGTTTCAAGCTGTATACATAAAACGCCGTAATTGAATTGACCACAAATGCCCATCTGGAAGAAAAACTTTGATTGGCTAAGTGCCAAAAATGGACACTGGTGATGGTCAGTAGGTATGTAAGCTGTGTATCACATGTGGAGCTCATGCTTCAAGCTGTATTTAAACTATTGAAGAAAATGCAAAATATGACCTAAAAAGGGCCTTCTGGAAATCACACTTGAATTGGCAAAGTGTGAAAAGTAAACACATGTTATGGCCTCAAGGCATGCAAGCATTATACAAAGTGTGAACGTTCTGTTACACATATTACCAGAGCTATTGCAGAAAATGTTGAAAATGGACCATACATGGCCCTGTGGAGAGCACACTTTAATTGGCAAAGTACCCAAAATCAAATCGCATTGGTGTCACCTCATACCGAATGGTTTTGTATAGTTTTAACTAAATCGGTTCATCAGTAAACATTCTAGTTTGTCCAGAGACCTACCTACATACAAATAGTTACTTACAAAAAAACACACACAAAAAACCCAAGTATTTCGCCTCAATACCTGAAGTGACACAATCAAAGGTATCTATAAATTTGTTGATTCAATAAAACTAAAGTCCACAACCTTTGATTGGGTCGATCAATCAAAAAACTTTCCTCACCCTAACATTGCTGCCGACACACATCCTCCCTCTCAGATATACCAATGGTCACTCAGATGGCAGGAGTGGTCAGTATGCCAACATGGCTGCGACACATCGGTCACGAGAAGCACCATTTGGTCACTTCTGATACATTCAATGACCACTCCATATGCTGATGTGTGGGCGGGATATTGCTACAAATGCTGGCACACAGTGGAGTAGACTATGGTTTGTAAATATACAGCTATTGTAAACACAGTGAGTACTGGTGTTCTTTCGGTCGCCAGTAACTCCCGTCTTGCTTATGCCTGGGGCACATTACGCCGTAAGGGCTGTCTACAGCCAGTCTACGACCAAAAACGCACAGAGATCGTAAAGATCCGTGAGTGTTAAGTAAGCCGCAAGTTTTTTTAAGGCCGTGGGGTGGCCACAGAAGAAATTTGGCTTGCCAAACGTCCGCTACGACCACCCTACGTCATGGTCTGACCGTAAGGAGGCAGTGCGGAGACCATACGCTAATCATCGCATAATCACAATCCTTGCGCACTGGAGACTAACAAAAAACTAGTTTTGTTGCACTATTAGTAAAGCCTTTGTTTATATAAATGGGTGTGGATTAGGCCTATACGAGAGTGTGACAGCTATATCAGTCTCTCTTGACATTACGCATAAACGTCTGGTGATTACATATAGTTTGTGCCCATTACTGTCATATATATCACTTACATTTGTCATGTCTATTTGAACACTAACTTTTACATGGTTATGTTGTGTGTTATATCCGGGCTATAGCATTTATATGTTTATGCTTGGTTATTTATATGTTAGCAAACAATTGAAATTGCATTCTGCAAACTAGCTGGTCGGTTAAAGTCCATTGAAAGTTACAAGTTACGAAGTAATCTCTAACTACCTCTTATTCTCAACACGGTTATATTAAAAACCAGTGGGACATGAATGAAACTGGACCATATGTAGCTTCCGAATCATTCTAACTGTTATGTGTACATTAAAAATCACACGGAAATATCTAGGACGAAAAGTGCAGTGTCTGAACTCTACATACAATAAGGCAAAATATGGACGTGGCCATTGGTGATTATTCACCGGAAGCTTGACAAGATGGCGGCTGTCAGTCACGTGACCTACGTGACCTCGAGTGACCTCACATTAGTGGCCATTGAGACACCACAATGCAACAAACGAGTAAAAGGCGGGCAGCGACTTTCCGTTCTTATTTTTCTCCTGTTATTTTTTTCTGATTGTGATTTGACATACATGACCAAGGAATTATACTTTGAGGGGAATAACTTTTTTAAATGGTCGTTTTTAATGTGTGGTTATATATTTGTTGTATGCTGGTTTTATTGCATATAGTCTTCGGATTATAATGTTGACTGTTTTATACCCATACACACAACATGACACTCTTCTTACAATGTGGCTACTGCTTGCTATATAATTGCCAGAGTTCAAATGTTTTTAAGAAATCAAATTTACCGGCAAGTGCAAATCATTTTATTAATTTGTGTGTTATATGATCACCACATTATGCTCTTGTTAAATTCTGTTGATAGGTATTGTGGCAATCAATGTCTGTGGTAAGTTATAAAATCAAGGGGGTGGGGGTAGGGGGTGGGGGTGGGGGTTACCATTTGTTTGTTTACTGAAGAGGTGACTGGTTTTGCTATAGTTTATATTCCTTCGTATTAGTATTATAATTAAACAGTGGACTTGTATTGGTAAACAAATTATTTGTACATGACTGTGTGGGCGGATGGATGAGTCTACAGGAAGTTTACACTTACTTTGGCTGTTTGGGTTTGAGTAAAATTTCTTCTTTATACACAAGATTTTTTTTAAAAAGAGCAGAAGGCATTTTGAAGCATTTGGGCCAATTAAATAAGTGGCAAGTAGGTCGGGGGATTCCTTCTGATTTGATAAGGATTTTGGCCAATTGAATAATTGGAAAGTAGGTCATTGGAGATTCCAAAGGATCCCGTTTGAAGGATTTCCGTCAATCACTTTATTTTCATTAGCAAGAACAAGTGCGCCGGAATTAAAACAGTTAATATAAGTATTATATTTTAATCTAAGCAATGAACATAACCTATTTCATTAAAATATTTAACATATTATACCCCCCCCCACCGACGATGCATATCATCACCAGTTCAATTCTTGCTGATCAACATATGACAAGTCATTGATCAAAAGAGATTGGTATAAGATAATGAAGGCGGCTGAGAAATTACTTGAGAGAGCTATATATTATATATATTACATATTATCAAATGGATTTCACGGGAAAATGAAATTACAAATTAAATACAATTATATATACTGATATCAATTTGTAACAGTAGTGTGATTAAATAATATTATCTAAAAATACAATTAATTTTTATGGAGTCAGATGAGAGCAACCTACTATTTAAAGAACTAATTTTACATAATGTTTTCTGAATTGCATACACAAATGTATACTTATTACATACACTAATTTCCTCAGCATAATAATGAGAGTGACACTTGTGGATTGGCATAGCTCCGTTGTAAAAGTAACCCCATGGTTTCCCCACATGGCACATTGGTGACATACACACATACACGACTACACGTGTCTACACACGTATTTGCGTTTAATATTGAAAAAGAACATTCATATCTTATTATAAATGATGAACCAATATCTGTTTTTATTCACATTTTAATTGAATGTATTCAAACTTGCGGTCATATTCATATCTTAATCATATACTAACGTCAGTGTGACAGTCCCAAGTACTGACTCAGTCCTGGCATTTTCAGTGATTTCTGTGAGAACATTTTCTCTTCACGGCCATGATTTTCCTCCATCTATTTCATCTCCTCATCGTCATAAAAAAGTGTGATTCAACGACCCTAATATTCGCTGAAGTTTACCTCAAAATCCAACCAATCGACCAATCACAAGGCCCACTGGCGAAACGTTCAAACTTCCAACGTACGATCTTACATTGCCAAGTAAGAAAAAAATGCATTGATTATGTTTTTGACATAATTGTAACCCAAACCAATATTTCCACATAAAGCCGCAACTTAGTTGCCCACGGTTTCATATAAACATGGACTTGTAAAAGCAGTGTGAGTGATCAACACGTGGAAACCGACGATAAATGTCTTAATCACGGTCAAAAAGCTGGAATGCACTTTCGTAACCGTGCGACTGCGGCTTACATTGCACTCCCAATGCGTACTTTGTGCACTCAAAATGTGACCTGCATTATTTTATTGAGTAAATGTGTAGACTATGCTAATATCAATGATGTAGCTTACGGTGTGCATTATACAACGAGGACTGTAATAGTGGGTATTCTAGTTTTATTTACAATACATTAAGAGAGCTGTATTTGGATTTCTTATGACGTATACATGATATTGCCACTGAATATTTGTGGTTCAAGCAGCAATTTTAAAAAGCAATTAAAAACTAAACGTATTGTGCGATATTTACCAAGTTTTGTCACTGTTCCATTTTTCCCATTCAATGTTGATGCTGGACTAATAAGCTGCTATGCAATGATCATGAATTCATATGCAAACAACACACAGGCAATAATAATGACTAATGAGCTATATAACAATAGGGCCTGTTATGAACTGGGATATACACTGTAGAACAGATTATTGCACCCAATTCGACATCATGACCAAACAAAGTGAAATTAAAATGAAACACACGCACACACACATACAAAAACACACACATAATGGCTTCCAGCTCCAATTACAGAATTATCGGGAATGTCAGACAGCAGCATTAGTCCAAACTAGCAAGACCCCGTGAAAATCACGGGCAATATCACGGACAGGAGTACTTTGCAACATTAGGTTCAGGGAGTACAAACTGATAAATAATTTTGCATATCTTTTTGGGCAAATTCCCACCTTTTCCCTTGTTCAAACTTGCTTGCCTTCCGCTTTGCTACAGTACAACAGCCACGTGTAGGAAAATGTTCCATGAAAGTCAATGCGTACCCGTGAGGACGACAAATCAGTTACAGGAAATATACATGTATGCATATGCCCTATTTCTTAAGTAAAACCGCCATTACCCATCTACCCCCCCCCGCTATATTTAAGAACAAAAATTGTATAATACTGGTCTGCACCATTTGCACTGTCCTGGCACCCCAGCTATCGTCCTGACAGCACCCACCACCTCCACCCACCCCCTTGCACCCATCACTGTCCTAACAATGCCCGCAATCCATTCCGACTCCACCTGCACCCTGTCCTGATAGCACTTGCTACTACTAACTGTTCTATCTCCGCCCCCCCCCCCCCACACACACACACACACACACACACACACACACACACACACACACACACACACACACACACACACACACACACACACACACACACACGCACGCACTTGCACACGCACTACGCACGCACTGTTCTACCGCACGCACGCACCCCCACACACACACACGCACACGCACGCACCACACGCACACGCACACACACACACACACCAACCGCCGTCCCTATCATTCTGACACTACCAACCGCCTTCCCTAAAAAAACCAACAGCAACGGATGGCCGCCGTACGGCTGCCGTACGGCAAATCTGCCACACAGCGGTTAAAAACCCAGTGACGGATCATATTATTTGACGTACGGCTGCCGTACGGCTCTGAATTAGCACATCTGATTTCTTAAGAAAATCATAGTATTTACGTTACAATATAAGTACTGAAATGAGCAGTATACTGGTTTTCTGTTCACAATATCACTATTAAAATGCAGAAGATTTCTAGGCGTAAACGTGATTTAATATTGGTGACTTTGAAAACTAAACGTAACTAGACTATAAACGTAGAAAAACTTGTCGTATGTGATGATTATCTGAGTTTAAATTGAAGCACACAATATCATTGTAAAATAAGTTTGAAACACGGTATTCAATCAACCTAATAAATGCATAACTAGTAAAGGATTATTTACAGGTGTGCAAAGGTGTGCTAAAGTGATTTGTCGTAAGGCTATATTTGATACCAATCCGTCAGTATGAGTTTTACCCAATAGAAAAGTTACTAAAGCATTCCATACGACGCCGTATCAATTGCCCCCCTAGGGCGATCGAAAATCTGCCGTACGGCAGCGGTCCGCTGGGGAGGTGGTTATGCCCATATGAATTTTCTCCTCAGCAACTGGAAATGAAATACTCTGTTGAAGAAAAAAAAAGATTATTGGCCAACACTCAAAGCTAAGCAGGGTAGAGGGGGTTGGTTATTACATTGTTAATAGATCTTACAATTGAGCATTTGTTTGGTGGTCTGAGACCTGTAGATTAATCTTGTTTTATTATTTCGTTTTATAAGTTTTGTAATTAAAATGGTGTCTAATTTTGTTCTAATCATAGTGAAAGAAATGAAGATAAACTAAATAACTATTTGTATTTATGATATTTTTATTGGGAATCTGTTCTTAAATAAGAAAAAAGCGGGTCTTTCATTTATATTGTATTGTGTGTGTTAAGGGGGGCGTTATGTTTCTGCCATTTTCCAGCACCTGTCTTCTCCATGGCAACCGGAG
>CM032665.1:27979444-28026883 GCA_019095985.1 Streblospio benedicti
CAACTGCTTTAGGGATGAGTTTGCCCCATGACCTTCTGGTTACGTTTCAACCCCCCAATCACTCACTCTTTCATCCCAATGACCTCTACCTAATTAACGTGCAGGTGCCACGGAGCAGTGTACAACTGTTAAGAGATGAGTTTGCTCAACACCCACCACCAGACCCGACCGGTAATCGAACCCGCGATCTTCTGGTCACGAGTCCAACTCCCTAACCACTCGGGCACAGAAGCATATGGAGATAGTGTTACAATGATAAATAGACAAAACCGGGTGAGTTTGTAATATGAATTACTTTATCAGGTGAGTTCTTGTGGCGTATCACGGCGAGTCCGATGCGCCACAAGAACGAATCCTGATAGAATAATTCATGTTGCACAACGAACCTGGTTTTGTATTCATCCTTCTTTTCTAAACAATTACAACACTTTTTTTTAAAAACTGTGAAAAAGTAGTCAGGCTGAGTACAAGCTTGATAACCATGGTATCACCCCTCTTCGAAGAGGGGTGATAACCCTCTCCAGGTTATTGGATACTTCTGGATCACGATAACCAATGAAAATACATGAAAAAGCATGATAACACAAAACCCCGGCTTCCACTGTGGCACCGGGTGACGACACGACAACGAGTGAGTTGGTGGAGTTTCTCACCACCACCGCCGCCGCCGCCGCCGCCGCGGATCTCTCCTCTCCACTGACGGACAAAATGCCGTCGATTTGAGTGAGAGCGCCAGTTACAGGGAGAGCGGTAACGCATGAGGAACGGTCCGATAGTGCTTGTATCATCTGAGGAGTGGTAGTGCTTTGGAAGTTTTGTTTCTCTCTCTCTGTGTGTGTGATTAATAAGGGGGTTATAGACGGTGATTGTGGCTGGCGTTGAAAAAGTCAGCATTGACAACAGCATCAAAGACAGAAAAGAGAGTTTAAGTGAATTTAAACTTTTCCAGACTTGGTGGAGTGGAAATTTCATCACTGAACTTTGAGGATATCAACCAAGTGTTTTATAGTGTGATCCAGTAACTTTGTAGCTGCGTTAGGTATAAATAAAGTAAAAAAAAGATTTTTAGACTGACTATTAAGTTGTGTTGCAAAACACAAAGCAGCAGAAAGCACAAGAAGAGAGATCGTCGGAGCCAGGCCACGTGAGATCTCGGGGGATCCACGAGGATCTGCTAGAGAATGGAAACGAGGCTGATGCCACGTGGTGAGAGCCCTGTGTCTTTTTATGATTACTCTTAAGTACTCTTAAACAAGGACGATGATAGTTTATCAGGCCCCGTACCCATTAGTAAGAAACCTAGTTCCTGGTCTTGTGCATCTCACGGCTATATTTGAACAAGGACTTGTAAAGGCAGTGTGAGTGATCAAGACACGTGAAAAGCGACGATGGTATAAAAAATGTAAAAATTGTTTAAAGTCGCATACAAATAGTGTCCCTGTTTACATATTTACACCAGGTCATTGGCATCCTTGTCAACTTATTTTTCAATCAAAAAGCATGCACCATCGCTACCGTAACAATGAGCACTAAAAACATAAACTTAAAATGGAGTACCTATTTAACGTCCATAATGGGTACCACCTATCTCACGTGCAACCTAACAAGGTTTGCCTAAACCCACCATGTGACCGGGAATCGAACCCGCGACCTTCTGGTCACAAGTCCAACTCCCTATCCACTCGGCCACGGAAGCAGGCTGGAAACGTCCGCCGTCCCTATTTGCCAGCTGTCCCTGTTTGTGAAGTGGTCCTGTGCAGAGCCATTGGCTGTTTAACGGATGTGTTGCAATCACCTCAGGCCTGATAATGTTCTAACGTCATCAAAATAGAGTTTGCATTAAAAACGAATAAACTTCTCCTGACTGAGATATAATTTCTGGCATCCATATATAAAAATGCAAGTACTCTACGTTACTGATGTGGAGCGCTGGAGCTTTATTAACTTGTACAAAATCTATGTCGAACCAACCAATGTGTGTATAAGAAATAGACAGAAGTCAAAATAACTTTTGAGCTATGCATTTTACAAATCAGGAAAGCCGTGGCCATAATGTTTATACCCTTTAGAACGAATCTTTCTGATCATGTAACTTCTAGTATAAGTTCACTTCTCCCTGGAAACTTACTTGACAACATATAAAGAATAGTTATTTCATTGATTGGTAGGTACTAAACGTACACATTATTAACCTTGTATGCATTACTATTGAATTCAGTGCATAATTAAACTAAGTGCATTTAATTCCAGCATTTAAATCTCGTGGTTTTATTAGGAAATTACTTTTCGTGTTATTTCCTGTTTATTTCTCCCACGTGTATCAAACAATTCTCTCAGCTACCTCCTACAAGGCAATAAACAATGAAAATAATCATGGTTAAACTACCGGCTACTTCAATAAGTGAAACTAGGGGTGCTTAATTATACCGTTGGAATAAATCTAGATTAAATCAATTAAGTGCTACTGACAAAAATGATGCGTTCAATGTAACAAATGAAGCAGCTATGAATTCTAGTTTGCATCTATGCTAAAACACCAACTCAAAATGCACAATCATGAGATGTTTAGACATTCATGATGAAGCATTCTCATCTATGCTGTGTTTAATATTCAACCATTTCATATTCTTTAGTAATAAAATTTAGTAACAATTTAACTTATTAAAATTTAAAGACATTATCTAACAGCAGTTATCTCACTCACTCCTCATTTACATACGTTGAGATTGATGTATATTTATACAATTATTACAACTTAAACTGGAATAAAGAATGTAGGTATTTCCCGTATTTCCCGTATTATCACCAATGTCAAAATGATAAAGGCTTTACAAATATTTTGCGACCTATGTCAAAGTTTGAGATTTGAAAGGAGTGGCGACACCTATAATTATCATTATATACGACTCTTTAAATTGGAAATAGGTAGTTTTCCTTCATTTGGAAGCTTAGAGGTTTTACTAATCAATTACAATTGCTCAAGAAGAATATTCCTGATAATAAACAAATCTTAGAATATTCAAACAATCACCATACAACTGGTGAAAAAATATTCTCTGTAGTAAGTGATGTTTGCAAGAAAAAAATAAACTATTTCAATCATAGGAAAAATCAACAGCAAGGAAAACAGTGTGCCATAAAACAAAACTAACCGCAAAGGAAAACGTGCAAAATAAGATGACACCCATTAAATGGTATAACGATTGAGACAAGCGCTATTATTAGTCTATGTGTCGGCCGTCTGTCTACCATGCGATGACACCACATTTGTCAAAGCTTACTCAGATTTCTCTATCCTATGTATCCGGGGACGCCTATGTGGACCTCCCACCTGCTTCAACCTTCCATGGCAAAATGCACTGTGTGTTGTACTTTGCTTCCGCTTTGAGTCATTTGATGCAATTTGTCACTGAGACCTGATGAAGCAGGTGGAAGGTTCACCGAAACGTCGCTGGATATATGGGTCTGTCTGTTCCCTCTGTGTATCAGGAAAAAACCCCACTGTGATGTGGTGTAACAAGTCTCGCTTTCAAAGATCACGTCGTAGGTCAGATTACCAAATATCATTTATGAGAACCACTATAATTGAGGTCCGGAAGCCGCATTAAAACGGGTGTCCCGTGTAGAGGAGAGCCACCCCTCTGCACGTAAAAGAACTCACCTAGCTTGAAAACTATAGCTAGTGTGATCCCTCCACAACCCCGAGGCTCAGTTAGCTACCTAGCCTGCCTCTGGAGGTCCATGTACCAACACCACGTGGCCTCCCTCTGCTATAATCATCAAAATTGATGGCTGCAGAGTATCCATAGAAACAAACAAACAAACAAACAAACAAACAAACAAACAAACTTAACATATATACACATCAATAAGGCCTTTTTGCGGTTGCAAACCTCCATAAAATGACCACGCACCCCCGTACATAAGCGACCTCTGCATTGAAACCACTTGAGGCCTACCGCAACCACAAATTGATATGATTAGCTTGAATTCTGAGTAAATACGAATTGCACGTTAATCCGAAACGCACCGGGTGTCTACCTACACTTAGCGTAAAAAAACAGCAAAGCAAATAACTAGACCAAGTGCTCAGAGAGAACAGCGTCAGTGGAACGACGTTGACTTGTGGGCAATAAAGATTGTTACTTTAGTAGCCACGTTTACTTTGCAATTAAAATATTAAAGCAGGAACACGTCTCATTATATTGCCGCGAAGTTGGACTATATATAAGTAATAATCAATGTAGGGTGTGGACGTTTATACAAATGATACAAATGTGCTTCTATCAATGTACAGCACTCTACATACATGTGCAACAATCTACATACAAAATCCTTTTGGGTTGAATGCAGTAGATGTCATGAAGCATAGCCGCGTATAGTGCTAGTGTGATTTGGATTGTAGGTGCTTTCTAAGCAAAGCATACGTAAATATCTATTTCCTATGAGTCAACTTCATTCCAGTGATAATGTGCTCTCTGGGCACTTTTGATTTGATACAATTATTGTATCAAGTTTGATGGTAGGGTTTCAAGCGGTATCAAATCTATCGGTGAAAAGGAATAAAATATCGACTTAAAATGGCACTCTGATAGACAAACGTTAATTGCAAAGATCCAAAATTGTATAAACTGATGCTGAAACGACGCAATAACCTGATAAAAACTCAATATCATTGAAACGTTTTGAAAAAAATGCATGACTCAACTTGAGAATATGTAGTTTTTAATAAAATGACAGTTTTCACAAGTGTGTAATTTGGGTTGAAACAAAGAGATTACATGCTAATTTGTGAACAACAAGACACTTGTAGGAGAAGAGTCTAGACAATACGTGCGAGTTCATTTTTTTTACTGACTTCATAGTTATAGGGACTTAAAAGACACGCACAACTGGATTTCAAGGCATATCATCAATTTATGTCATGTAAATGGTACTTGCTAAGTCAGTTGAATATATACATTTTCAGCAATTTGTATCATTCCATTTCTTCGTAATTAAACTCATTTTAACTCAGGGAAGATGTTTTGTACCCAAACATTTAGCGATGTTAATATTATTATTCTATCAGCCTTAATGAACATTGCGTACACGTAAATTTCGGCTTGCGGCGCACGATTGATAAAGGCTACAGTCATGTTGTTAGTACGGAACCTTCCAATGTCCATCAACTCGTTTTTCACTCTGTTTTAAATTATTTATATTTTTCTGCCAGTCGTGTGTTTGTGATTATAAAATTGGACGTTATTAGGTGCAAGAGGTCAAATATATAGAAAAATAAAATTATTAAGTGAAATTGTCTGAGGAGGTGGTTGCTGTTCATGTCCATTTAAGGTAACATAGACTAGTGCCGTGTTGAGAGTATAAATTGCTGTTTCAGTCTGCTATTATAATGTTGCTGCTGGCTTTGAAATTAGTTAAAATTCATAGTATAGAATTATGTCTTTTTTGGCACTTACTATAGCACAATTATACAGATTTATAACTTAATTTGGGTGTGTATTATTTAAAGAGTGGTGGTGAATGCAATAAAAAACTTTTTTATTCACCAAGATAGCTGTGCAGGTCATTTAAGTTGTTTTTATTATTGGGAAGGGTTATTTTAGTTTTTTTGTCCATAGATGAGTATATGCGTATTTTTATTCACACCCTTTATTATTGCACAATAGATAGGCGTTGAAGACGTGATTTTCTGATCATTCAAAAACACATTTCATGCATGGTTTTCAATTTTCAAAACCCCCTACCCTCAACACCTGACATTTTAGTGAATTCAAATGGCTAAAAAAGTATGAAAGAATGATTCAAACCACTAACTATTTATATTTTTGGGGAAATCTATTATTTCGTCATGAAATATCATTTTTAGAGAAATGTTATGAAGCATTTTTTTTTAATTTGTGTTTTAAACATAATGGCCCCGGTTTCCCCTGATGTCTATGTATAAAATTGACAATTTTGTCTATGCAGTAAAAATATGGAAGGAAACATTCAACCAATAGAATAATTACATTTTATGACAGACGATACCTTGTTCTAACATATATATGAACATAAAAAAAGTTATGGAGTAGATCTTCCTATGTACCTTTACCTTAAAATGAAATGAGTATGAGTTTGTGTGCAGAAGGACAGCATTTTCCTGGTGAGACCACTTCTATAATAATAACAACAACACATTTTTGCTGTTCCAAATCTTCATAAATATGAACCTCCATAGAAAGAACATCTTTCTAATGAGACAACCTGAGGCCTGTCCCTGGATGGTCTTATTGCTGGTAGAGGTTCATGCGGGCCTCTAGGGGTAATTCTGGCGAGAGTATTCATTTTTAGACTTGAATATTTTATGCTTTCACCTTCCAAATGAGGAACTCCTTTGGAGCTGTGCTGTATAGATATTGACAGCTCACCACTCAAACATAGCATCGCCTCCAGTTAAATACTTTAAGTACTTGTTGAGTACACATTTCCGCCAAGTCGGAATCTATCATGATCCTTTTGATAGAGAGTTTCAACTGTACACATTAAGAATTGGACACAGGTGGTCTCAATAGAGAGGTGGTCGTCTCATGGTTGTTCCTATAAAAGTTTGGTACCACAGGCAATGGTGTTCCAGTAGAACTGCCAAATTAGACCACCTCTCTATTGAGACCACCTCTATAATAAGACCACTTTTCATGGTCCCAAACCATAGTAAAACATGAACCTCCACCTCTCTATTGAGACCACCTAGCATTGGCCCTAAAGATGGTTCTAATAGAGATGTTCTACAGTATTATGAAGTCGATACCAATAGGGATGTGTGCTTATCTACATATCCCACTGTAATTATTAACTCCTTAATTACATCACATGACTGAACTATGAATGGAAAGAAACACCTAAATGATTACTCTTTACCCCCCCCCCCCCCCCCCCCCACTAACCCCGACCCCCACACCTTCCCACCCTAATGAGTTCTATTGTCCTTCTTGGTGGCAAGGGCAAAATCCCTGCTCCATGGAGCAAATAGTGCATAAAACTCAGTGTTGTTACAGCAATGAGTGAGTTTTTGTAATGGTAAGGCTTTATAAATGTACAAGCATTGGTGAGCGACTGAACAAACAGCACGGCGGCTTGTCATACGATAATGATAGTGCAAATGCCACAGCTGAACGCGTGTTTCTAAATAAGTGATCAACAGTCTCTACTCTTAGCACTAAAATACAGCAGAACTTCCAATTAAATCCACCTCAATATTGATACCACCTCTGTATTATGGGAACATTTTTCATGCTCATAAACATTAATAAAGCAACTCAAATTAACCTACATTTAAAAAGACTACCTCTCTAGGGAGACTACTATGCTAGTCCTGCAGGTGGTCGTATTAGAGAGGTTTTACTGTATACATAGGTTTCTGAATAACTTGACAATGTCCATTCCCAATACACTCTCACGCCATCGGTCAAAGCGGTGGTTGCAAAAGTGGCAATTATAAGTGTTGACGAAGCCAAAGATAGAGCAAGTGTCAAACAATTAGTGTTTACAGTCTAAATATGGAGAGGTGACCCACGCTGTGTTGTGGTACGTCACTCGTAAACACTTGTCTGACTCTCTTAAAGCCACCGTCCTACAGTCGCGAATGTCCATCTCCTCAACCTGAACTATCGCCAGAGAAATACCTGCGCAGAAAACACGATTCTACTTTGCAAAACCACTATGTGGCACATTGAGATTAAAGATGTTCACATATGGCAATACATGCCAATGGTGAATAGAGTAGGCATCTTCCACTCTATGCTACTCAGGGAGTTTAGATAGACCACGTGCATATGGTGAAGCCCCAGAAATCTGATAAGGACCACTAAAGTTTGTGTACGTTCTAATACAGCTTAGCTTCCACTGTGCACTCCGCAGGGCGTTCTTCCATGTTGATCACACACACCCAGGCCTACGTTATCATGAGGTTTTAACTATACGGATAATATATAACTATAATTGCAAACGTCCATCTTCTGGGACATGTACGCGTACACATCTTGTGATATATTGATATGGCAATACCTTTGCTCCTGTGACTCTGCTAATAACCAAATTCATCGTACGTTCAATCTTAACAAAGTTATTTTCCTTCCATTGAAACACGTCCAATGCGTTCCCTGAAATATACGTATGTAGTAAAATGGGGATTCATGTGTGGCTTTCATGGACATTCATGAAATGCAACGATATTTGATTAAATTTGACATCAGATTCCGAGAAATTCAGAACTGCGTGGTGAAGTCACCTTATAACCATGACAAGTACAATGCTACTTTTACAAACGACAATGTGTGTGATGTGCAAGGACACACGTAGACGTCATACAAGTATCAGCACCAAGACAACCAGGGGAAACCTGTCTGGAGAAAAGACTACAATTTTTTAACATCATGCAGAAGTTTTCGACAGGTCACGTTCATTATGCCATTGCACGATATGCAATTATGACACAATATCATTTCAGATACTGCACTTACACAGGATAGTGTGGGTGGTACAAACACTGTTTACCGAAGGGTTAAGACAAGAGCAATGTCATGAACATTGTAGGTTACAATCTTTTTTTTAAATTGTTCTTTTGCGATGCAAACGTCATTGCATGGTACATACATCCCTGATTGATCATTTAATTCCCTTGATGTTAAAGGAGGATAAGTTTGTAATTAAGACAATTTTTGGTTATTCTTTTGAATGATGAATCTACCTTAATCAGGCACTGCATTGTAAAAGAATTCACCTACATGCACGTGTACAGTGATGAACAAAAATGTTGATTAAACTTAATAGTTATGTTGCGTCATGGGGTTTTCAACCATTTGCATGTATAATATATATAGGTAACAGTCCTTTTGACTTAGCAACTCAACGTGACATACATATTTTCTGCGTTACCAGCCGTCCCAATAGGATGCGTATGTCTGTCTATGTAGGTCATACCGACTGTACGTAGGCCTACAACTCTTATTTCTTAATGATCCAAAATATGATCAACTCTGTACGATGAATCCGTAATGCAAGTAACCAGTGCAGAAAAGAGAAACCACTTTCAAAGAGAAAACAACTTTGGCTTCCATACATATGATGTTTTATATTTGTTAACTTCTCATTTAATGACTTGGGATTTTTTCTTAAATGTCAAAAAAACAAACAAACCCGGACACAGTCACCTACTGCATGTTGCTTAATGATCGAGCAAAGAAATGCACAAGTGCATATTACATGCGCAATTTCTAAAAGTTGCATCATAACTGAAAATATTGTACGACATATAGAGTCTAAAGTTATTAAACTACTGTTTATAACTAAAGCATCATATTACCACATGCTCCCAAACATGCTCCCAATTGACTATCAAATTCACTATTCGACTAAGCACTAATTGATTCAATACTTTCCCTAATCAGATATAATCAGATTTAAATTGACCGCCTCCATCTCTTAATATAAGATAATCTATGATTCCCATACAACAGAGTGCACGCGGACTGATCTTAGGGACCATTCAGTATTTACGACAGGGTGGGGTAGGAGGAATTTAGGGCGGGCCATGAACTTTTGTCACAAAGTTTTTTTTTTTTTTTTTTTTTTTTTTTTTTTTGGGGGCTATCAATTTTTTCACACACTTTTGAGGGGGGCTATCAATTTTTTCCACTACCCATATTTTAGAAATTCTGTACTAAAATTTCTTGTTTTTTATATTATGGATTGGATATCCATCAAATCGGATTTGGGTTAACTCTGACAATAATACCATTAATTGTTAGGGCGGGGGTGGGGTCATCAATTTTTATCACAGGAAATTGAGGGGGTTACCATTTTTTCATAGAGATTTGATGGGGGGCTATTAATTTTTTTCACAGCATTTTTGGAAAATCCTCCTACCCCACCCTGTCATAAATACTGAATCGTCCCTTATATCAAAGTCTGCGAACAGCACCAGGCTTAAAAGCTGCAACATGCGAGTGGCAACCTGGCCACATCCCCAGTTGCCAGCCTCACGCACCCGTTTGCCATCACAGTAAGTTAATTTAAGCTATTCACATTAAATCACGCATTCAGTCCCGTCCACAACTGAGGGCTCAGTCATACCCACCTCAGATCCTACATCCCCGTCCCCCTAGTTTCTAAAGAATAAAAACAATGGGTTGCAGCAAACTGGCGATGTAATGTTTTCGGGAAAGATTACATATATTAGCGTATACGTGCGAGTTATTACCTAATAAAGCGACAGATGAACCAATGGCAGAACCAGGCTTTTGGGAAAAGGGAGGGGGGGGGTGCGGACTTGATGGATTTCGTATACTCGATCGATGGAGGACGTGTAAAAAAACACATATGAAAATGAAGTATTTTGGTGGGGATCTGCCTATGTGAACAACATGCACGAGTCCAGGATTGGAATGGTGTTGAGCGCATCTCCCCAGCCCGAGTGCTTGCCCGCCTCTCCTGCCGAGAGCAGGGCAGTAAATGCTCGAGTGCTCACTCGACCCAATGGAGGTAGTGCGGAGTGGGGGTTGGGGGTGGGGGGGTTATCAGCGTACGGTTTTGTTATATATGAGGAACAGTGCACGGCCATGGAATATACATATACAATAGAACCTGTCCATTATGACAACCTTTAATTGGGACCAGTGTTAAGTGGTCTCAATAGATAGATGGTCTCTACACCGAGGTTCATTTTGGTAGCTTTATGAAGGTTTAGGACCGTGAAAAGTGGTCGTATTGTATAGGTGGTCTCAGGAGAGGAGTGATCTTAACTGTATATCAATTTTGTTAAAGGCTATACACGTCTGATAATCGTGTACTTTTAAAGTGTAATAATGTATGTCTGTTGTTCTAATTGCAATTCGTATGGGAGAGTACCAACTTATCACGACATGTATATACGAAACAACCAGAAGTGGCATTCGTACGAACCGCTAGTGTACGATTTGAACTTTTGAACATGATAGATGTCAAAGGTTTATCAAAATGTATTCAGTGACTGTTGAAATCACCATAGACTTTCTTATCAAGTTTGAAATTTGAATTACCAGTGCATACAGACACATGCCCCCGTCTAGTCTTTCTAAAGGTTTTACTTTTATTATTACAAAAACTGGGTCTGCTCATGTAAACCATATATTAAGTGCAAAGATGAAGCGCAAGTACAATTGTGACAGCCTCTAGCTCTAATAGATATAAGGTCTTTCATAAAACCCTAGGAATTCCTCTGCTATTAAATATGCAACCTCGAACATCCTGGCCTGGTATAGCCTTTAAAACCAGAGTGTTCAGTAGCAGCAGCTGCAGAAGCAGCAGCATGCATGGGTGATTTACCATGTAAGGATTAGCCAAGACATTAAGTATGTCATCTTGATCAAAGCTTCCAGTTACAAATAAACAGTACCACATGTTTATAGGAGAAAAGACACACAGCTGCTCTGGAAATACATTGCTGTTCAAAAATAGACGCCATGTGCTTTTAGTTGATGACGTCAATTCTGCAATACATTTAGCAAGATTTACATCATAGAGAAGCTTTTAGAATAGGCCTTCATGTCAGATCATGTAAAGGCCTTGTGACTAGCACCCGTCTCTACACCCCCCCCCCCCACACACACACACAAGTTCCCACAACCACTCAAGAGTTGCTGGTCTGTACCAGCCACTTAACCAGCCACTGCACCATACAACAAGCCAGTCACTCTCTCGCACACTAGAGGCCCTTTACTCGCCACTCTTCACCAACAGTTACAATCACATGATTAATGAGGCTGTTGCTGCTCTTGCAAGGGGCGTGGTGTCCCGAATCATTTCTCCCGGTCACCTTTATTCAATGAAGATCTGCTTGACCTGTCAACTCTATGGAGTTGTTTGCAAATAGAAATATTTGGGTGCGATCGTAGCACCATATTCCTACCCTCGGGGATATTAGTTTTGAACAACCAGTTTCCGTGATGGCTTTAGATGAGGAGACAAGCTAGTTTATATCAATGTTTGTCTAAAAGAAATCACACAATGCATTGTGAAAAGTCACGTGAATTGGTTTTTGTGTCTAAAGAATCCTAGCATTCGTCCTGGTTCAATCCCACACAACTGATTAGTGATAACCATGTCAGGTCCAGTATGTAGCGTCATGTAGCTTTGGCCTAATCACCTATAGTTATCCATGCGCGCACAAAATAGTTCCTATTCGCGTAATAATCAGCACACAAAACACATGGGACAAAACACCTCATGTAGGTAAAAACTGTCAATGCTAGGAATTATAATGGCGACAATGTGTTTTATTAGATCCGCAATCTTAACCGAAAAAGTATCTAAATTGACTATCATGACTATTTATGTTGTTAATCTTTGCATTGTACAATGTAGGTTAACATCCCCATTCCACTTTCCTAACCAGCATCAGAACAAGGTTGAAACTTGACAAATTTTCGTTGCATTGTTCGAGACCTTCTTGTGTCCTTGGGGATGTGGGTTTTTTTTAGACAGGAGCTAGCACTCTTCTGGTCTTCGCTGAATGTCGCCAGGGATCTACAACTTACGCCACGACAAGCTGGTTCAAAGTGCCGATACTATGATCGCAATGCACATTACGATCATACTGATGACGTTGTGAATATTTTGCAAATTGTTTGATGTTGCACTATTAATCGTTTATTTTTCAATTTAGAATAGATATTTACTATAATACGGAAGATATATTGATATCTAAAAGGTATACAATGTTAGTGGTAAGGAAATAAGTCCTTATACGGCAGTGATTACGGTAATGATATCCGTTTTAGTATTTAAGTCACAGCGTTTTCAGCTAGGATAGAAACATTTATTTTGTAGTTAATTGTATGGACCATAACTATAAAATGAAGTCTAGTGTTGTGTGTACTTACTAATGCAATAAAACCCTCAAGAATTTCAACACAGCTATCATAAAATTGGTTGTCAATTTCATTCATTACGATCATAATCGATACAAAATAGAATGCATTACAATCATTGTTGAAATATCATTACGATCATCACTGGTTTGTATGAAATGAGTACTGTCAGCTTTTTTTATCCACAAAAACTCTACTCTAACATAGCATATCTTATCAATATACACTTTCCTAGGATATTATAGGTAAAAATAAACTTGCAATTGTCAACTTACAGTATGAATAAAGCAATATCTAACCACCTGTGAAATATCCACAACGGCACCAGCATTTACGAGTGCAAATCTCTCATTTTGAGCTATTCTTACATATGACATGACTTGTCTATTAGTTGCAAAATCATGGGATCCAAATCAACACTAGCCTTAATACGACGGATGCATTAAAAAGTGAGGGGCAATCCCACTGTTTTCACAGAAGATGCTAGGTGGATATTATGAACAAAACATCTTGCATTTGCTCCTTGGATATTAACAATGCAATGGAGGATACCATAGTTAATCTGACATGGTCAATTATAGTTTGCTTCTTGGGTACATGATATCATCATAAAATATAAATAGAAATAGGACTCCCTTTCTGACTGAAAAAAAGTTTATAGTCCCGGCCTCATTTGACAAATTTGGTGGTATACTAGTGGTAAGAATATGTGAAATAGTCTATTATCAGTGTCTTTAACTTACAAACTCTGCCAACAATCGTAAGAACAACTCCCTCAAACACATACCATGAACACAGAATATTCAATATCTAACTCAAAGGTTATTGAAATGAAAAAAAAAAAGAAAATAAATTGCTATGTTGCAACAGTGAGTGCACACGCGTAAAAAAAGTAGACCCAGGATGGCACAAAACTGGTGAAAAAAAGTCTCCCCCACGATATGTTCTCACGCTTCTCATCAATGACTTTCACAGGCTGCCGCCCGGACACAGTGGACGCTAATCCAGGGCTAATCCACATGTCACGTGACGTCAACATCACAGGGATTAAATAAAGCGCGCACCTGCTGGCGCACCTGCCCGAGGCTTTTAACTTTATACGGAAGCTGGTGAAGCGACGAGAGCAGCTATTTTTATTTTTACTTTTACTTTTTTTTGCTCTCTCGCCTCACGACATTGGATGATCTATTTCGTTTGATGGATTACCAGGACCTATATTAGCCGGACGTAGATCCAGACAATAGTTAGAAAGCTCAATAGCTATCACTTCTTTAACAGGCATATTCGCTGAAAGATTAATTCGAGCAGTTCCTAACCTCAAAAAGAGACCATCTCAAACCTCGATAGAGAGATCACCTCTCCATTGAGACAACTTGAATACAATCCCTTGGGTGGTCTCAGTACAGAGGTTCTGCTGCATTGCACATGTTTTTGACAGCGTTCTGTCGGATGGTCCCCACCACCCGAATATCCCACGGCAAAGTAAGTTTGTCTTTTTATTTCAATAATTAACTCTTAGTTTTTAGATACTTCTTTCATTGTTGCATTCATTAGACAACAGGAGGCACATGTGTTTCAAAAATACGCATAGTCCATCATGAATGATTTACGTAATTTTGTGAAGGCCATTGTTAAACTTCTGCTGCATCCCTTGTGATTCTAATGTCTTAGTTATAAAACTGACAAACTGTACCCCTATAAGGCTTAAGGAGCTATTATGCAGATGACGCTACACTTGATATGCATACCATAAGCTAAATGGTCAAAAAGGCATATCACAAGGGAAAGAAATTTTACCACATATCTCGTTTATCCGGTCCTATGACACAGCATGGCATGGTGTACATCATAATATGACATCTATATTCTCCCACTGCAATCATTAAGCAGTACACACCTGAACCTCTTAAGCCAATTGTCTTTATTTATTAGCGGATCGTTAAAAACGAGGGGCACATTCCACCACAACGGGGGGTCTTTCACAGCCTGTCTACTGCTAAAAACGCATAGAAAACGTGAGGATCCGTGAGTGTACAGTGCGGCAAACGTACGTTTTTTCAAGACCGTACGGTGGCCGCGGATTTTGCTTGCCAAACTTCTTCTACGACCACCCTGCGTCATGCGTCTGACCGTAAGGGAGGCAGTGCGGAGACCCACGTTAAAAAAATGTGTCGAACGTGCGCTGTGCCCAAGAAGTTTTCGCGTACGTTTACGCAAAGCACGTTGTCAACACAGACACTGTACTGGGGGTCATGCGTTGCCCAGTGCTGTGTCAGTGCCGACAACGTGCGGGTAAATCCTCTGTGTATAGGTAATATCTACACACACAGTGGCCTTTCGGCTGCGATCACCGTACGGCATTGGAAAAAAAAAACTAGGTTTGCCGCACTGTACACTCACGGATCCTTGCGATTTTTATGCGTATTTGGCAGTAGACTGGCTGGAGACCCACCTTGCGGCGTAATGTGCCCTATGCATTACGGTCAGACCACCAGTGACAGAATAAGTTTGGCATGCCAAGCTTTTTCTGCGGCCACCGTACAGCCTTAAAAATGCTTCGTTTGTCGCTCTTAACACTCACGAATCTTTACGATCTCCATACGTTTTTGCTCGTAGACTGGCTGTAATGTGCCCTATGCAATGGCAATGCAAAAAATTGAGAATTTAGAAAGTGTTTTTGTATTGCGGGGTAGTCGTTCTACACTATTAGGCCTAGTGTGAAAAGTCTGAACTCGTGATCCACGTCTTGCTAAATCAAGGAACTATTTGGAGTGGAAGTTTGGACCTGCTGCAGCGAAAATCTTAAATCTAGCAAACAAATAAAGTATTAGATATTAGAGCATAAATCAAGGTTAAAGCGGACGCCATGGCTTCCATAGTCAACGTGCCTGTTGGTTCGTTACCCTTCTATGTATTAATGTGTATGCTATACTGTTTGCAAATCATAGTTGTTTAGTACATACCACATCCACCCTTCCATGATTCTGGGGCCCATGGTGGCAAACACAGCTTTACATTATAATCACATAGCAATCTATAGAAACTTTGCTTCCCACCCACCCCCGCGAGAAGTCAACAACACTGCTCCCACCACAAACAAGAATCACCTTCAAGTCACAAATACCAACTTGTCCTTCAACTTTTCCAACCCATGACGCGCACTGTTCAAGTTCTCAAATTACATGAACGTCAGCGCTTCCTCGGAAAGACGTGGTCATTATTACGGCCATCATATTCCTGAAATTGTACTCCACTCATTCTGTGAATAAAACTAATTACACATGTCCAGATTATATATAGATAAATTAGTTGTTGTCTTCCAGACATTTAACACAGTTTGAGATTAGCAATTAACTCCGGCCTCGGTGACCCCCAGAGGACATGTTGTGGCAGCCTTAAGGGGCGTGTTTTCATTAAATTCATGCGTTTATCGTGAAGGGGCGTGTTCTGGCACCCCGACCCCACCCACCCCACCCCACCCCACCCCCCAAAGAGGCGTGATGATGTACCTTAAAGACATGTATTGAGACACGCATGGGGCCGGGGAGGCGTATCTAACGTTTGTATATACATTTATAACCATGACCGTTCGACGTCATGGCGCCTTTTTTGGGTGTGAGGGTGTGGTAATGGGCGTGTTTTGACGCCCTTACTGGGAGTGTTGTGACACGCCACAATGCCGAGGAGTCGGGTTCTCATACAATGTGAATCTGAGGTTCGCGAACACTCTCTGAGATCTAGTTCAATGTACATGC
Source organism: Streblospio benedicti (assembly GCA_019095985.1). Lineage (NCBI taxonomy): Eukaryota > Metazoa > Annelida > Polychaeta > Spionida > Spionidae > Streblospio > Streblospio benedicti. Next base: position 27,996,087 of record CM032665.1, read on the forward strand.
ACCAGGGACGGCTGGGTGGGGTATGTTTGCTGAGCATTCAATAGGGGACAGGGTGTGTTAAGTTGGTATGTGCCATTGTTTATGACGGGGTCTAGCTGTTCTATATGGACCACTGGCTATGATAGGGTCTCTTTTATCGAGGACTGTTTATAGCTGGGTCGTTGTATTGTTTGCTTTTATGTGTTTTAGATGCACAACCAACCGAATGTATAGTATCACTTATTATATCGATTAGAATATTTCAATAACTGTGCACAATACATTGAAAGAGGCCGCAGAGTTATATTGTAAGAGGGTATAATTTTGAGCTAACTAATATTGGAATTTGTAGTATAATTTTGAGGTAGCTACTGTTGGAAATGGTGTATTTTGAGATAGATAATACTGGAATGGTGGTGTAATTTGAGGTAGCTAGATTATTGGAACAGTATAAAATTTTGTCTTAAGGCAGTTCTAAACATACAGTTTATCATTCTGTGCATAAATCACCGCCAATAACCCACTCTGATTGGTCCAGTAGCGTGCTCAATTTTACGATTTACTGCACGCGCGGAGACCACAGTCTAAACTAGACTAGTACCGTCACATTATTTATACATTCTCTGACGTCGCTTGGTCAAACTGGCATTGATACCGTTATGGTATGATTTATTTAAGCAGACACCTGTTTAGTGTGAATTTTAGTCATGATAGAATGGTATTTGACCACTCGATTGTTGTCGTGTCATTCGTGAAATTGAGCATGCTGGCGTCTGATTTGCCCTCACTGCGTTTGTGTCATCAGACGTCAGCATGCTCAATTTCACGATTGACACGACAATTGAGTTGTTGAATCCTACATTTAAAGTACATGTGTATCAACCAATTGCTTGAATTACAACACCCGAGAATCAGAGACATTCCAACAGAGGTCATGAATTATGTACTCAAAACAGTATATATACTATAGTAAGATTGCATTGTTTATATCAAAACAAGAAAGATTGTGCATATATTTAGCGATTCCTTGAATCTGTTATTGTATCTTCGTCTGACTGGTATTTGACCATTTAACACTCTTTAATGTCGATGTTCATGATAGAATGGCATTTGACCACTCGAGTGTCGTGACAACGTGAAATCGAGCAGGCTGACGAGTCCTACAATTACACAAATTGCAAATGGGTTATATTTGATAGCATTAAATTGTTTCGAACATTAGGCTAACTGTTTAGTGTTGTATATAATGAGGCCAATGACAGGTTATATGGGGGTGATGGGGTGGGCGAGGCACCTTGTAGAGTTATTAGGCTCAAATTTGAAGGCTGTCCCTGGATAGCTTTGTTATTGTGAGGTATTTCAGTGGGCACGTGCCCTCTGGGCAGCGATGTATCACTTGGACAGCGATATGTGATGAGTGTTACTCTGTATTTTTGTGATGGTAATTGACTTTTATGGATCGGTAGCTATGCGTTCAATGTACCAGTTCATTTAACGTTCGGCCTATATGAAAAAAAAAATCAATACACACACTGTGTGTTTAAATCTACACCAGGTCATTGGCATCAGTATCACATTATATCGCTCAACTCCCCAAGGAGCATACAGCGCTCGTAACCGTTGATGTCACGACTCAAACTAGCGATAGTACGGCCTGTGACTGGAACTCAGAACGCTGGTATATATGATAGAGTGCACAGTGGGGAAAAAACGATGTTTTATGGTAGGGGTGGGAAACCTATTGCTATTTTCAACAAAATGGTTTCACATGCACTATAGCTAAAACAAATCGAGACTTTTTTTTACTAGGTTTATAGTTTTTAAAATGAATATTTTATTTTGTGTAGTGATCTAGAAAATTTATCTATATTTACACTGTTTGATGTTACGTGTGTGTGTACTGGGAGGGGGTAGAGGGGTGATGGCGGGCAAATGTCAAAGGACGAATAATTAATGTGCACGTCTGCACCACGTGTTCGGAAGTTTCGGAATAATGTGTGAATACAAGCTTCTAGTGACAGGTACAAGGTGGCGACACTGAGCCGACAAAAGCCACAACAAGACGACGAACGGCCAAACGTCACACGTATCCGGCACCTCGTAAACGTAAAACGTGTGACGTATAACGTTGACGTCATCACGTTTCCTCAGTTCTAAAACACTATTTAGACCATAGATAATGGTCTGAGGTAGGGATTGATGATCTCAACTGGACAAGATAGAGTAACGGGGTGTGTTAACGTGTAGTGGAGCAGATTTCATTTTATACGAGCTTCTTTTCGTCTCTTTTGAAGAACAAAGAAAAGCAGAAAGCGAAATATGATGAAGCATTAGAGAAGCGAAAGCAAAATATGGCGAAGCTGGTGTATGGTTAACTATGCAATGGCGACATTGGATGTGGAATGAAGTTTTTCTACAACATCCTGGTGACCAAACAGGTGTTTTAAATGACTTTCTACACGCTCAACGCTGCTCTTCAATTGTTTCATGACAATATACTACGCATTAAAGACGTTTTCCGGTAATTGGTAGAGGGCGTCGGAGGTGGAAATTGTCACAATTGATAGACCGCGTGTTCTATTTCACTGCATTCCATGACCTTATATTCTTCAATCACAATGAATAATGAAATACATTTTAAGAGGCTCCACACTACGTAATCAACTGACACATGTTTTACCGCACTCTATAAATATGGATAAGTTTTATTCAAAACAAATTATTTCACAAAATATGGACATTTTCTTCACAGAATAAACTGCAATTATCCTTACAAGAAAGCCGATAATTTCGAGCAGAGCATTAAATAATGCTGTCATGCCGGAGTCAGATATTCAAGATTATTGAAGCCTTGCATCTGAGGGAGTATTGTTTAGTTAGTGACAACAATTGCCACAGTATGGCTACACTATGGGAGAGGGTGCAACCACGAAATTTCATGTGTTTTGCAAGCGCAAAGGGTCGTGGAAATGGAAAGCACACACGCGCGCATGCACACACATGAAAATGGAAAAAAGTAGTGGAAAAATAGAAATATCTGAGAGTTGTCACGGTATTGCTCCCACTTTTCTGCAAAAATGTTATTTTATTTTAAAATTTAGTTTGTATCTTTATAATTTTCCACCAGCGGCTAGACAACTGCTATACAAATTCAAACATCTCAAATCTACCCTCAAAAGGTTAATTTGTGTTTGTGTAAGTTGTGGTGGTAACGGACATGGTTTGGGGATAACAGGACATATGAAATATATCTGCTATTTCAAATTCCAGATTTGAAAAATGAACTTTAAAAAGGATTGCATTTCTTATTCCAGGTTCAATACTTATATATAAAAAAAAAATGTCCAGTTGGTGGGAGTAGCACATGTCCAACAGATGATGGGAGTAACTGGACATTTTATTTTTGTTTAATGGGTCTTATGCTGCACATGAAATATAAAGGAGGATTGATTTAGAAGTACTTTTTGCAGTGGCACTGTTATACAACTCACGCCTCCAACCCGCACTAAAAAGCTTTACTTCTGTTTGTGCAAATTGTGGTGGTAACGGGACATGTTAATTATACAATACACCATAATTATTAGAGGAAAAAAATCATTGCTATCACCCAGAACACATCATATATTATTAGAGAAAATTTGAAATTATATCGTTAGAACCAAGTGTGGGAGAAACATAACTCCTATATGTCCCAAAAATACGAAAATGACATGTTTGACATAGGTGTCGCAATTGTTTGAGCCATGTAAACTCGATGATTTCTTCACTTACAAAATATGTCTTTTACACGGGGCAAGCTTTCTATCTAAGGCATGTTGGGTTCTAAATCAATCCTCCTTTATATTTCATGTTGGGTGGTTTAAAAGTTATAATATAATAAAATATGTGGGAGTAACCACATTTAAAGACAACCGTGTAAATAAGTGTGTGTGTGGGGGGGGGGCGGGGGTGTTTACTCATCATACAATGAACAGGAGACAAAAACTATAGGGATTAATATTTGCAATTGTCAGACAAGGTATGAACACACAGAAGACAGTAAAAATGCTGCTACTGGTAGGCGAAAGGGAGAAATGGTACAAAGAAACAAAGCTACGTTTTAGATCCAATTGTGTACCATTTCAATAGGTAGGCAAATAAATAATATAGGTTATTTTCTTCCCTAAATCATACATCATTGATGGGCATAAAGTATGCTTGGTAGCCTATTATTTAGTGATAAAAAGCTAAAAAGGCAGTGTTACAATGTTAATTTACAATACAGAATGGTTTAACAGTAAGCATTAGACGTTTCAATGTTATGGGGTGGATATTTTTGGTTTATTTGGTTGCAAAATTTTATTTTTATTGTTTTAAATGATATTTTGTCTACGAATGCTTGTTCTACATGGCACTGAAAAATTAATGTAGTTTATTGTGTTGAGGCTGGGGATAAAATATCTAACCGCTTTTTTATTAACCCAATTTAGGAATTACAAAACGGATGCTAAATGCACGTATGTGACCACTTTGGCGCCAAATAGCGTTTACTTTACGCGTTGTCGATGTGCGCCTCTGTCCAATCTGCCGTCTGTGATGTCTACTTACGGGGGAAACTCCACGTAGGAGAGAGAAAATGGCTGATTATTTAGAGTTAAATACATTAAGTTGACATACTGTTAAAAGGGGTTTTGATTAAAGTCAATGCCGTGTTACCCAAGTCTACTTTGTCATTTATAAATGCCGCATTCAAAATACATTACAGTAGATACTTGTAACAGTATCATATGATATGGTCTGCCATAACTTGCCATATTTGGTATGTAATTAGGTCACTGACCTGATATATAAGCAGCCATGATTGGATTTCAGTGCATTTCTGTGTGAGAATGTATGTTGTAATAAAGTCTGTGCAATAAAACCTCCCATTAAGACAACTTCTATAAAGAGACCCACTCTATTTTCCGTGGTCTCAAATCTTCAAGAAGAGACCACATTGCACCTCTATAGAGAGACCACCTTTCAATTGAGGCCACTTGAAACCAGCCTTAATGTCGGTGGCAAATAAGAACTAATGTGGACATTTGTATCAAATAAGTCCTTATATTCATTCAAAACACTGTAACTGGCAATTCCTTGGGTCACTACATACGTATCTAGCCTTAGTTCGGTAGGCCGTCTGACATAGTCAGAAAATACTACCAAAAACTTGATATTTTTTATTACATCCTTCAGGTCAACAGGCATGAAAAGCCCACCACACGCTTTTATGCCTAAGTTCAGCAAAATTACTGTCCGTAAAGCCAAAACAAGTTAACTGCTTGATAGTTTAAACTGTAATTTAATTCCTTTTTTCTTTTACATGGAGTAGAAGAAATAATTAATTATATTCAATATTAGTACTTTTCTTGTTCTTTGATTATCCAATGACAAAAAAGTGCAGACCATGACTAGTTATTAGTGAATAAAGCACTAGTTGTCAATATCCATTATTAGTACTTTCTTTGATTTGCGAAAACCAAATGTATCCAACCATTATTTTGATTAGATTAAAGATCCTTCATATTTTCAAGAAGAAAAGAGTATGTATACAGCTTTTATTGAATACAGTAGAACCTCCAATTCAGACCATCTCTCCATTGAGACCACCTCTATAATAAGACCACTGCTCACGGTCCCAAACCTTCATAAAGCTACCAGATAAACATCTATATACAGACCACCTCTCTATTGAGACCACGCCGGTTCCAAAGGTGGTCCTGATAGAGAGGTTCTACTGTAAATGAAACATCTTAACCACAGGAGGGATCACTCGATGCCAAATAATCCCCAGAGTGAGGTTGTACTGTTCTTTGCACGCAGGTTCAGTAGGGCTCAGGGGTAAACCCTGGAGGAGGGCTCAGTCCTCTGTTATTTGATGAGAACCAAACGTGAGCCTCATGTCCATGGCTGTGTTTGATGGTGTACATTCTCAGAGACATGCACCCGGACGCATTGCAACTTGCTCATAAAATGTGGGAACGGGTACAATTATAAAAACATGGATAATCGAGTAAGCTCATCATAACGTGTACATGTAGTCTACTTGACTACAGCCAGCAGCAGACAGTCACGAATGTTGTGGCTGAATCCGTCGTGACAGCGCATATTGACATGCGCACCACCCGCTTCTCGCTACCGGCTACATGCGACAGCTAACAGCGACATACATGCATGTGTTCACATTCCGGCGATTTTCTGCACTCGATTTTAACAATGAAATAAATGACTTACATGTAGATGTAGACACGTAGACTGCCCTGGTGAGATGTGACAAGGTCCTTACATAATCCATACAAAATCGCTGCGACATGCGAGTTTACGAAACTTGGCCGACAAACACACTAAACCATGAGGCTAACAACAAGAAAGAGCTAATTCACGTGTTTTACCATAACCCTCATGGGCGCACGTTATTGGCCCTGTTTACGTAAAATGTTGCTCTTAGCTTGACAGATGTCATAATGATCACGTTTCTTCACTCTTTGCAGTGTACCAAACCTGAAGAAATTTGTGTATATTTGATTTTCTGCCCAATTTACTTGAATATAAACATGCTAAAGCATAGATAATCAAGACGGATTTTCTGTTGCTTCATGTTCTTAACATGAAATTAGAGTACTATTTGTGTTTTTGTTCTGAACAAAGGCGCAATGTAATACGTGATGATTGAAGGTTTATAATTGTGTCAGTATGTATCATGCATAATGTGATACTTGCCTAATGTATATACTAATACACTAATGTTGGTACTTTGTCATATGACTAGCTAAGCCTGGGCAGTCTTAATTATGCTGCTCTATTGCGGTATGCACGCATATCTGAGTGATTTAAATGGAGAGCATTATATTATTATTACCATAGACAATATCATATGACTTTCAACCATTAAAAGACAGTCAGTTACATACACAATTGCATTGGTTGAGATATACTTTTACGAGCTTCAACTTGGATGTTATGTTATCTCATCCTGATACAAGTACATTACAACTCAGAACATAAACCCTAAGCTGGGTATCATGCTTGACGTTATGGTCCTTTCCAAAAGTTGCTACATATTGTGTAATAAGTACACCCTGTGTAATTGAAACATTGCCACCCCCTTTGATTACGTGTATCCTCAAATATCTCTGTAACCTCACCAACAACGGTACTGAGGAACTGTGCATGCAGAGTTCTCTGTTTACTTGTGTGTGAAACAATAATGCTTTATATACAATATTAATGTTATTAATTATTACAAGAATAATAATTGCTGATTTCCTAAAGTAAAAATATTTATATTTTGCTCTATTATTAAGAATTCTGACTGTGGGTTTAACCCCATGTAACGAATAGTCATTGCGCCAAACATAAATCAACGTAAGCAGTTGTAATTTGCTTGCCAAACACAAAATACGCGTAGGGTGAATTATATATCCAAAATCATACTGATATATTTAAAAGCAAACACACATAAATGAAGGATCCCTAAACACCTCTGTACAGACAAACACGAACTTCTCCCTGTTACGTAGAACGTTCCTTCACATACGTTAGTCGTTAGTTAGTCATATAACGTTCGACATTTCAGAGAGTTAACTCAAGGAAAAAGGATTATATTTATTTATTAGTGTTATTATAAAATTATATTATTATATTATTATAAAAAAAAACATGGCCAATGAACATTGGTTTGTGAGAAGAAAGGCCAGGACGGCAGACAAGAGAGCAAAAAAGAATGACCAGATGGTTGAAGAAATGAAGACAGACAAGAAGGATAGATGGGTGGCGAGAGTCGGCCGATTTTTCGGAAATCGTATGTTATTAATAAATAGATTTATAAAATATATTTACATTATTAAATGATGGCATTTAACCAATGAACGTGTTGTGATTCTTTTTATTTTTTATTTTGTTTTGATTTGATATGACTAAATGTACTATAGACCTATTTTTATGGTTGATGTTCATTGAATGTATTATTTTTACGTACCATGTACATCTATGTATATAGAAATACTCATTAGATTTCCCTGTTATGCAGTGAGAGGAAATGCAAAAAGCAGCACCAGCAAACCAGCCAGTGGCGCCCCCAGTGAGGAACCCAGTAATGAATCCATCCCCTCTCCTGAGCCAGAGCCAAAGTCAAATGTTTTGTTCTGGGTTAATGTCAAAGAAGACAGAGGCGGGGCAGTGGTGGAACAAGTCGCCGAGGTGTTCATGCCAGCAAAGATGGTGAGAGGTGAAAATAGCTCCAGCCATGGTTTCAATGCCGCACACTATGTCTTCATGGAAGATTTGGAAAATTATGAGGAGATTGCAAATATGTGCAATCATCAAAAGCTCGCTGATGGAAAGGTCTGCCAAGATGTGTCTAATGTTCATGCACCCCGAGTGATTGGTAGATGTGAAAATGGCGTGGCCAGAAAGAATGAGGATGGTTTAAACGTGGCTAATCTCATGGAGAATTATCAAGCGATAGCAAACACATATGATCATCAAAAACTCGGGTTGGCCAGAAAAAATAAGGGTGGTTTGAACATTGCTGATCTTCTGGTGGGCTATCAGGCACGAATGTATGATCAGCAGATGCTAGCTGATAGAAGGAGTGAAATCGCTTTGAATGTTACCAAAGGTGGATGTGAGAAAATAGATGAAAAAAGAGATGAGAACAATGGAGATAAGAAAAGAGATAAAAATGATCAAGATAAGAAAATAGATGAAAAACATCGAGGTGAGAAAATAGATGAAAAATATCAAAATGAGAATATAGATGAAAAAGATCAAGATGAATATACAGATGAAGAAGATCGAGATGAGAAAATAGATAAAAAAGATCGAGGTCAGACAATAGATGAAAAAGATCGAAATGAGAATATAGATGAAATAGATCAAGATGAGGATGTAGATGAAAAAGATCGAGGTGACAAAATAGATGAAAAAAATCAAGATGAGAATATAGAAGAAAAAGTTCGAGATGAGAAAATAGATAAAGTACGGGGTGAGAAAATACATGAAAAAGATCGAAATGAGAATATAGATCACAGCTCTAATGATGACACTCAATCCATCGAAGAGCTTGACGAACTTGTTAGAGCTCTTCAACACGAATATCTACATACAAGAAAGAACTATAGAATTGTTGAAGACAAGAAAAATAATCGCAGCATTAGATACCAAGAAGATATTAACAGACTGATTAGAGAGCTCAAACTCAATGATCTAAATGATGCAAATGAAGATAGAAGACGCAGAAGCTCTCGAAAGAAATGTGAAAATTTTGATAGCTGGTTGAGATCATTGGAAATCATTGAAGAGCTTCATCTTTAATGTTGTTATTCTGAATGCTATAGTGTTGCAAGAATTATAAAAGTTGCTAAAAAATCAATGAAAATAGATTAGATAAAAAGAAATAAATTGCAAAGAAATTATCTGTGTTTGTCTTGTAGGATATATTGCTTAACACATTTATCCACCACGTGTAAAATGGGTTACAAGCAAACTAAAATCTTGATATTAAGAATATGGGGAAAATGTGGTTGCTAATGTTCCTATCTCACTATTACATTCTATGTACATAGATCCACCCTGAAATCTTATAATAATATCCCAATAAGATCAATATGATGGGGGGACCAATGAGACGGGGGACCAATGGGATGGGGGACCAATGAGACGGGGGACCAATGAGATGGGGGACCAATGAGATGGGGGACCAATGAGACGGGGGACTATAGACCTGATCCCTATTTCTTCAATGTCACAGTAAAAATCCATAAAAATGCCGTTATCTGTAGCCAATCAAAGCAAGTTGGTCTGCATACTTGTCTGTAGAAAAGGTGCATGGATTGATCACTTCGATTTATGAGAACCATGAGAGGTACATTGCGTTGTATGGTGGTTTTATACTGCACCGAAATGATGTGATTATACATCACCACTGGTTGGGAGAACAGCAGAGTTGCCTCTCTCGATAAATCTTACTTGACCATGACACCACTGGAACAATTGGAGAACCTTAGTGATGAGCACTTAGAAGAGAGCGTAACCCCTAATAGTGTTCACATTATATCGGCAGTATACATGATACAGGTGTCCTTTAATCAGAAGATCTTTTTACGTTCTTCAACAATATTTATTTATTACACAAGATGGCGGCTCGGTCTACTACACAACGTCCTCGTACTCGCGAGGGAGCATGTATTTTTAACATACTAAATCTTAATTCATGACATCTTCCCCCTTTAAAAAAAATAAAATTTACAGTATAATTTTAAATTGCCAATTTGTAAGAAATTTACAATATCATCAATACAACAGCTCTAAAGTAAATTTACTATCAAGCTAACACATTCTTAAGCAATACTTTAAATGAAATTCAACATAGAACAAACATATAACAAAAATATAAAAATAAGTCTCTGACATGGAACAATAATGTCACAATAATGTCACTCTTCAATCAGTCTTTTTGGCCTCACATGTACTCGGTTCGATCTACGGACTGGAACTATTGGTTGGTGCTCCACATGTACTCTGCGGACTGGAACTATTGGTTGGTGTTCCATTGTTTCTTTGCTTGCTGTCTGAATCTCTTCTTCCTCAGGCTCCGTTACAGTCTCAGGTCTCTCTGGTGTTTTCAGCAAGTCGACGCGATTTCTCCTGTATTCTCCACCTCTTTCAGTTCTCACTATGTATGATCTCGGGTGTTCACTTTTATCTACTATCACACCTTTTTCTCCCCAAGAAGAATCTCCTCTGACTCTTACAACATCATTTCTTTCTAGGGGTGGTAATGGTTTGGCATTTCTATTGTAGTATTGAGCTTGCTTCTGCTTACTTCTTATTCTTCTTTGATATTCACCCTCGTTACTTTTGTTTGGTATAAATGGAAGATTTGTCTTGATTCTCCTTCCCAACAATTCAGCTGGTGATTCTCCTGACTCTAGTGGTGTTGATCTATATATCATTAATGCCAAATGTTTGTTGTCCCCTGCTTCATCACATTTCTCAAAGATGTTTTTAACTGTTTGAACTGTTCTCTCTGCAAGTCCATTGGATTGAGGATATGTTGGACTGCTAGTGGCATGCTTGAATTTCCAACTATCTGCAAATCTTCTAAATTCTTCACTGTCATAACATGGACCATTATCACTGTATAAAATGTCAGGTATTCCTTGCCTTGAAAATATCTTTTGTAGCACCGTTATCACTGCTTCACTTGTTTGACTGGGTATTCTTTCCACTTCTGGGAAATTGGAGTATGAATCCACACAGACTAGATAGTGCTTCTTATTATAGTCAAACAAATCTGTGGCTACATGAGTCCATGGATCTGTTGCTATTGGTAGTGACAACAGTGGTTCTTTTTGTTGTTTATTACGATATTTAATACAAGCCTCACAATTTTTTACTACAGTCTCTATATCAGTGGTCATTCGTGGCCAGAACATCACTTGCCTAGCCCTATTTTTACATTTCACCTCACCCAAATGCCCTACATGTATCTTGGCTAACATATCTCTCCTCATTGATGCTGGAATAACAATCTTTGAACCTTTAAATATCACCCCATCAATGATTGACAGTTCATCTCTGTAATTCCAGTATGGTAGAGCTTCACTTGGACAGTCCATTCGCTCCTCTGGCCATCCATTAGAAATTTGTTTCATTAACACTTGCATACTTTCATCTTCTTTAGTTTTCTTTGCAACTTCCTCATATCTCTGACTCGACATTTGCACTGATTGAACTATGCCATCAACAGATGCATTCACTTCCGTTTCTATGTTACTATTTGGTACTTGGTTTCCATGAGCTCTAGATAGACTGTCTGCTACATACATAAATTTTCCCTGGTGTATATTTCAACTTCATATCATACTTTTGTAGACGTAAACGCATTCTCTGGATACGTGGTGGAACATCAGCTAATGCTTTTGAGAAAATAGACACCAGTGGCTTGTGGTCTGTTTCTACTTCATAGGTCCTACCATACAAATACTGATGAAATCGTTCATGAGCATACACAATGCATAGTGTCTCCTTCTCTATTTGTGCATACCTTGCTTCACACTCTGTGAAAGTACGTGAAGCATATGCAACTGGACACCAAGTATTATCATGTCTTTGTAAAATTACACAGCCTATTCCATCTTTGCTTGCATCACTACTGACTAATATGTCTTTCTTTGCATCATAATACTTTAACACTGGCTCTTGGGCAAGTTTTTCTTTCAGCATTTTCCATGCTGTTTCCTGCTGCTGGCCCCATTCAAACACATTTTTTTCATTTGTCACTTTTCTCAATGGAGCTGCTATGTTACTTAGATCTGGTATAAAACGACCTAAAAAATTCAACATTCCCAGGAATCTTTGGACTGCTTTCTTATCTCCTGGCCGTTCCATATTCCAGATAGCTTCAACTTTTTCTTTCTGTGGCTTCACACCTTTGTCTGTCAATGTATCACCAAGAAATACTATTTCTTTCTTATTCATTTCACATTTTTCTTTGTTCAATTTTAGTCCTGATTCTCTGCACTTTTGCAACACTTGACGAACACGCTCATCATGTTCTTCTTGATTAGCCCCATACACTATTATATCATCCATACTCGTATCAACTCCTGGTATGTCCATGAATATGTCACTCATAATACGGTGGAACACTTCTGGTGCTGATGATATGCCAAATGGTAAGCGTTTGTAACGGTATCTCCCAAATGGAGTATTGAAGGTACATAACAATGAACTCTTCTCATCCAATTTAACTTGCCAAAATCCACTACTTGCGTCAAATTTTGAAAAGATTTTAGCATTAGCAAATTTTGCATGTATTTCTTCTCTTGTTGGCATTTTGTAATGTTCTCTTTTTACATATTTATTTAGATTTCTTGGGTCTAAACATACACGTATCTTGTTATTTGATTTATGAACAATCACCATCGAATTTACCCATTCTGTGGGCTCTTTTACTTTAACAATTACATCATGATCTTCCATTCTTTTTAATTCATTTTTTAGTTTCTCATGCAATGGAAATGGAACTTTTCTACATGCCTCGATCACAGGCTCTGCATTTTCTTGTAGTCTTATTACATGTTCTCCAGGAAGTGTACCTAATCCTTTAAAGACATCATTGAACTCTTTCAAAATGGCTATTTCCTGTAGACTACTACCATCAATTCGTTCAGTTTCTTCATTAATTTTCTGCGTGTGAACTGCATGCACTCTTTTTACAATATTCATGCGTTCAGCCAATGGTAACCCAATGATTGGTTGTACTTGCGCACTTGTTACTATTATCAACACACGTCTGTAACTAGCTTCTTTATACTCTATTTCAGCCATACACTGCCCTACTACTGGAACATCAGATCCTGCATAGGCTGTCAGTTGAACCTTTGTAGGATGCAATTGTGGCTTGTTTCTTAGCAAACTATAGTCTTTTTTTTCTGAGATTATATTCACGTTCGCACCTGTGTCAACTTTGAACACTATTATGCTACCATTTACACAAACTGGCACCATCCACCATTTGAATGATTCTTTCTTATCATTATTATCTACTGAGTGAGCCAAAACAGATTCTACAAAAAATTCTTCATCCTCATAATTTTCTTCAATTTCATTTTCAGAAACCCCATGTACAGCTTTCTTGTGTGCTCCCTGTCTGTGATGTGAAAACTGCGGCTTTGGTTGATTATAGCTCACACTTCTTGGTCGAGTATCTGGTTGATTACTTCTTGGTTGAGTATCTGGTTGATTTTGACTATAAAAACACATGACCTTGAAATGGTTATATTTTCCACAATTTCCGCACGTTTTTCCAAATGCTGGGCAGCTTCTCGGAGGATGACTCCTACCACATTTTTTACAAGTTTTACCAGAATTGTAACTCGCACTACTTGATTTCTTAGGGAAATTTCTCGCATTTTTTCTCACTGCATCAACTGTTTTTGCATCAACTGTTTTCTGATTACCATATCCCAGATCCCGCAATTCTCGTTTGGTGGCTTCGCAATTTCTCGCCATCCTAATGGCTTGCTCTAGTGGCAAGTCTTCTCCTTTATTCAAGATACTGGCTCGACATGCTTCATCTTTCATCCCAGCAATTAGCCTTTGTTTGATAAGCGAGTCTCTCAAACTTCTGTCACTAATATCGCAATCTTGAATTTTTCTTCGAATTTCAGACAAGAATTGGTCAATAGTTTGGTCTCCAGACTGCTTTAGTTGCCATAACACTTCGCGGCTTCTGAATGTGCTTTTTCTCCCTTTGCAGTGCGTTTCAAATTTATTGAGCACTTGGCTTAGGTCCCATTTATCATCAGGGTTTTGCCACTCGAATCCTCGGTATAGATCGTTCGCTTCGTCACCTATGATATTTAACATCACACCGGTTTTTACCTTTGAACTTTTATTCTCATAACCAATTGCTATGATATATATTTCAAATCTTTCTTTCCACTCTTGCCACTTCTCGGAAACATTACCAGTAAGCTCCAGCGGTTTTGGCGGCACAATTCCAGGAACACTCACACTCATTTTGTTGTTTCTCACTTGTTTTCTCTTCCGTTTCGTATCTAATTACAATCTCTAAGTTCTACTATGGTTCTTCTTTATTCTGACACCATGTTATGGTTTGTATCTTATGTATTTATTAATCAGAAGATCTTTTTACGTTCTTCAACAATATTTATTTATTACACAAGATGGCGGCTCGGTCTACTACACAACGTCCTCGTACTCGCGAGGGAGCATGTATTTTTAACATACTAAATCTTAATTCATGACTGTTCATCAACACAATTTATTTGTTCGTTTATTGGGTATTATCACTGGAACTCAGGTATTGATGTGCCTAATATGGAATGTAGGAAGCACTGGCGGGGTATTGACGGTAAGTTTTCGTGATGGGGGTTCCAGAATTTTGAGCATTGACAATTGGTTTATTCAAACACCAACTGTTGCTATGTTACGGTATTTAATATTTGAAAAATGTCATGTTTTAATATTTAAAAAATGTAATGGTGTATTGCCTTCATCATATGCATATATGGATATCTCACGGATTGGTAAATGGAAATAATTAAATAAGGTCATGAAATATAAATGAGCAGTTAGTATATCATGATCCATATACTATACAAGGAATTCTAAATAGATATGAAACATGAAAATCTTGTTTCCCAAGTGGACCTTAGCCACATGTTTATGTTTATGAACATGGAAACACAACTAACAAAAAATATGGTTATCCTTATGAAAAACACACACATTATTATTGTTGTTTTAATATCAAACTTAACTTATTGCATTGTGTGGGGTTTTTTTTAAGAAAAAAAGGTTTATATAATGTTTTTATATTTCGTGTGATACAATTCAATTTGAAATGTCCCAAAATCTGGTCGTTGTCATGGATCTGTTCAATTTATGTTTTTTTCCACCGGACATGTCGGGACAGTCGTTATGACTGTGCACGTTCTTCTCAGCGGCGTTTGCATTGTGTTCTGGGACTTGCGCCATGGGCAGCTGATCTTTAAATCTTGAATGGTGAAACTTCCAAGGATTTTAAGACAACACTATATATAAACCAGTGTTTTCCACAGTCTGACAATCATGAATGTTCACCCATGGGTGTTTTTTGCGCCATGATAA
This sequence comes from Streblospio benedicti, assembly GCA_019095985.1. NCBI lineage: Eukaryota > Metazoa > Annelida > Polychaeta > Spionida > Spionidae > Streblospio > Streblospio benedicti. The sequence continues at coordinate 28,011,726 of CM032665.1, forward strand.
GGTGGAAAGTTCACGGGGAATGATGATCTTATACCGTGTAGAAACATGCACGTGACGAAGCCGTTAAAGCATTAATTAACGGTGCCTACAGCACGATTTTTATACGGAACTTGTGAGTACACATGGTTATATCCAGGTTTATATCAAGGTTTTATCTAGTCATGTTATATTGTTATTAAGGGTAATTATCATTATATTTTGTTTAAACAGCTATTTGTTTTATATGTTCAATATGTTTTAATATAGTTTTTTATATGGCCAACATGAGCTCAGTAAACATTGTACATCTACAAAATGTCTAATGGATTTTAATTTATTCTATTTAAGCAATAGTCTCTAAATGGGTCAGCGTTTGACCTTCCACTTATATATGCCAAAATGTTTTAAGAATTGTAATGTGGTATGAGACGTTAACAAACACATTATTGGTCGTGGCCATGGTACCCGACTGTTCAACATATGGACGTGTGCTCGACTTTCCAAACACCACAGATACATGGAAATAAATAAATAATTAAATAATTAGTCTTTGAATGGGAACAAATAAACTGTGCGTTTGCCGAGGGTATGCCATTAGTGTGGAGGCATAGTACAAATATTGTTATTACAATCAACATATTCATAAAAAGGTATAGAAAAGGGGTTTCAATGGTTTTTAATAAATAGATGCAAGGTTTGGATGTTTCATTGTTCATCTTTATTTTCATTTTTTCAAACTTAAACTGCGATCTGAGTTTTACAATGTCTTCACGTATCACGCTTCAATTTACTGACATCCACAGTGGGATAGAAGGCAACATATAAACCAACAGACATCAACTGACAGCAGTTAATTGTATCAGTACACCAAGACAATTATCCAATAGGATTCGAGTCAAAGCATCCAACATAAAACACAGTCTATGCATGGACGCCAACCCAACAATCACAATCATTATGAAATAGGCCTAGTCAGTGGCAGTTTTCCCTATCAACTTGTATTGCATCTTCTCATGAATGCATCTAATGGGCATTCTCATTTGCGACCCCAATCCCTTCTTTGATGAAAACATGGATCTGCCAGTTAAGTGGTATTGCTAAATGGTCCGTTATTTTGGAAAACAATAACTTCTATGCTTATCAATCGGTCGAAATGTAAGAAAATGAACCCCAGTGTTCGATTGTTAAAACCATTTTAAATGAAGAAATCACTATGTGAGTGCAATAACGTGTTAGCCGCTAAGCAACAAAAACAAAACTTTGAAAGCATGTAAATGTTGAATTATGATATTGGGTCCATGCATAGACTGAAGCCCAGCACATGTGCTCAGTCTGACAGCACCGCCCCCTCCCTACTGTCCTCCTCGTGACGTAGCTTGTTCAACGTTTCCCGCATACGTCGCACGTTCTTCCATAACGTCGTCTGCAGAACTGCCTCGATAGGCGGCTCCTCTCGAGATTCGATTGTGGCCGCTTGCTTGTTTTTCGATAATCCGTTTTCGGCATCCATAACGTCATAGCCGTTAATTGCCAGGAAGTACGAAAGATGACTTCGTTTGCCCATTCTGAAAACACAAACATCGTGAGAGTGGCAATGAGATTAGAGCATTGCTGTTTATTAGCAGGATTGATTTATTGGACAGTGACTTTCTGCTTGTGTGCTGTGTGATTTCAGCATTTTATGTTAGCGTACGTGATATGAACGGTGTTAGGTTAAAGCAGCAGCAACAACAAAAGCAGCAGCAGCAAAAACAACAACAACAACAACAAAAATAGCAGCATCTGGTGCAGCAGAAGCAGCGATAGCAACACAATAACAAGAATTACAGATAGCACAGCGGGATTAACAAGGAACTAGGGAGAGAGCTAGAAGAATAAGAACATTTCCTGAGAAATAAAGGTTAATCACACAGTGGGGGTGGGAGTGTAGTATGGCTGTAAAAAGAGAAGAAAAGATTATAGAGAACCCAGTAACAGTAGTAAATTAACGAAAACAATTTCAAGCATACAACATATAAAAAAGAACAACAACACCAAAAGGGACAAGCTTCTCAAGAACATTAACAGCAAGAAAAGAGCAATCGTCACAACAAGAAAACGGGTAGCTAATCAGTAAGGAGAAAAAAAGAGCTAGTCTGGTGAAGACAATGACCAGATGAAAATAATGCTGGAAATGAAGTCAGTAACAATACAATAACAATATAATCTAAACCCCACATTACAGGTATTGCAAATCAATGTAGCTTCAAAATAGAAAAAATCGGAATCGTTTATGCCGGCAGCGGCAAAAACTCTATTTTGGATTGGTTGATTTTAGTAGATTTTTTTTGCTGTGACAGAAGGGCATCATGTCTATTGATAAAAAAACAATCATAAAACAATTTCTTTTGCAATTTCTTGAATGACTTTTAGGGGTTCATTTTTCCCCACCAAAATGATTTTCATGGACACATCCACCATGACCCACCCCATGGACTCGAAAACCTAGACGCAGCACTTGCAGCAGCACTTGCAGCAGGAGGTGCAGTCTGTGGTGGAGCAGGTGCGTCCGCACATGGCCGGGCCGCACGTGGCGCAGTGGCACGCGCCGCCGCCCGCCGCGCACGCACACGCACACAGCGCGCACACTGGAATGATGGGAAAAAAACTCGCGAGGTTTAGTTTGGCCGGTGCGTGTCTTGTATGTTCTTTGTCTCATTAAAAACATGAATGGGACTGGTTTATTTATTGGCGCGCACACTGAAAATGATGCGATAAATGTGGTGGTTTATAGTCGTGATCCAAGTCTTGCTCGCATGGCTTCATAATTTACACCAGGTCATTGGCACACTTATTGATCTTCAATTGATCACTTCTCGTATGCTTGCATCGGCAACACATTCAGCGCACAATGTACAGTCACACACTCTTTCAACCCAATGACGTGCAGATGCAATTAACGAGTCGGTGCCATGGATCAGTGTGCAATTCCGTAAGGGATGAGTTTGCTCAACACCCAACACCAGACCCGACCGGGAATCGAACCCAACCCACGACCTTCTGGTTACGAGTCCAACTCCCTAAACCACTTAGCCACAGAAGCACGCTGAAATGATGGAAACGGACTCGCGCAGTTTACTTTTGTCATGTGTGTCTTTTCTAGAGGTTCTCTGTCTCATCATCCTGAATGGGACGCGTTTATGATAAGTAAATTGGATGGGGAAAAATAGAAAAAAAAATATGTGGGATGTGGCAGAAAAGCCTGAAACTTAGTGGAATGTGGGAAAAAAGGCCCCAAAAATGGGATGTGGGATTTCAATGAAGTGGGATGTGGGAGAAACGCCTGAAAATGAGTAGGATTTTGGAAAAAAGGCCAAACATTAGGGATGTGGGATTTCTTGACCCCTTATACCCACCCTCCCTGAATACAATAGAGTAACATTCTCTGTAATCAGAGCCTGGTGTCATATGATCTGAATAGAGAGGATTTTCTTAAATATTTATGGAGTTTCACTTTGCTATTAATATGGACGTTTGTGGTGGTCTTTTGTTGAGGTTAACACGGTCTAGGTAAAAAAATTACCTTACATGTACACATTGCTGACTGTGTTGTTGGAGTTACTACAACAACACTGGAGTTGTCGGCTAAATTATGACAATTGGAAAACTCGATTTATGAACTCATTCAAGAGTTTTACATGTCTAAGCAATCTAATTTCAGCGGTCTACTACTGTTGACACATGCCTCTACATTGCTTTTCTCAACTGCCTTGGTAGCAAAAGTAACAGTTGCAATTGTACTAATCACTCACACTAACGTTCGCTCTTCTAGCCTGTACCTAATTAACGTGTAGGTACCACAGAGCAGTGTGCAATCCGCTAGTAATGAGTTTGCTCAACACCCACCACCAGACCCAACCAGGAACGCGATAGATACCCGCGCAAGTGAAAAATGCCCACAGATGTCAAACTAATGGACTGTATCCGTAATATAAACATAATAAACAGTTGTCCATTGTTCTAAACTACACTTCTTTAACAATAGCTGATGCTTGTGTTGATGTGCTTGGAACAACACCCATAAACATTATATTTTTAAGCTTAGGGTTGTAAAACCTGTCTTCAGCTATATCTATCGTTGGTAGAAATATGCTTGCTAAAAAGACGTGTGAGAGAGAGAGAAGTGTAAAAATATATCCGCAAGCACTGGGAAACACATATATATCATAAACATTATATATCTTGACTTTACTATTTCAATTTCATGTATTCATTCCTCTTTCAAAACAAAACACCATCTCCTTTAAAACACATTCACTCAACTTATCTCCGTTTCAACGGCGATAATAAGCTTATATACACTACAATATGATTAAAAAAAACCTATGAAAGATGTGGTTGTGGTTTGCGAACAATAGTCATGTAAGTCTTGTAAAGAGAAATTATAGAACTGTTGCATTAAAAGAAAGAGTAAAAACAAGGTGAACTATGGAAATGAAAGTGTACATATTGGTTGAAAGAGGCTAACCAATATATCAAATCAAAATGATAAACAATTATAAATATATTGGCAGACCTATGATAAGATGAACATAAAAGAATGAAAGATGGCATGAACCCATAGGGTTACAGTTTCCACAACCAACTATGGGACTAAGTCTGCCCTGCCTTCACCCCCATCACCCGTGGGTGGGATTAGGGATGTGTGTTCCCATTGAGACGTACGTGTCATGGTAACTACCATCAACAGCGCATGCGTAGTGAATTTCTATAAAACAGCTCTACACCTGCTGTATACTAGTAAACATCACCATGTCAATCAAAGTCTAGTCAGTGTGTCTGTTTTCTATTGCATGAAATACACCCGATTTCACTGGAAGTGACAAGAATCTTGACGCATCAACTTACATGCTCTCAACAATGTGCAGTAAAACCTCTCTATCATGACCTCCCCAGTGTGGGGGGGGGGGGGGCAGACCCCAACTGGTCTCAATAAACAGGGGGTCTCTGTAACTAAGGAGGTTCATTGTAGTCTCATCAGAAGTTCACAACCACAAAACGGTCCTATTATAGAGATGGTCTTTATTGGAGGTTCTACTGTGTTGAATGCGTGTATAACACATGCCGTGCGTGCCCCCAACCCCCCGCGCCCTCTCCCCCCGCCCCTGGGCGTCGAGTTACGCCTCATCCCATGTCGCGAGCCTCACAGCCAGCTCAATAGCACCGATTTCGTCTCAACCCCGCTCTGTTAATAGCTCACTCACGACACTTTGCAGTGGAACCTCTCTATTGACCCACTCGAGGGCTGATTTAAAGACGTGGTCGCAATGCAGTGGTGGTCCCGATATGGTCGTCTATTGCTATATTGGAGGCTTTGGACCACCGGGAGGAAGTGTATTATTTAGGAGGTGGTCTTTTTTATTGAGGTGGTCTTAATTGGATCGTCTACGCGTAGTAGCTCAGACTGTAGTTTTTTTTGTTTTGTTTTTTGTTTTTTGATGTTGCTTTTTTACGTGGCACGGCGAAAGGCAAAACAAAAGACACGCGAAGATGGTAACATTGATACTACTAGACTGATATGTCAACTACAGTATGCTAGTAACAACATTTCACGTCCACCTGCATAAAAAGGACACCTCTGTAACAGGACCATTGTTTCGCGGTCTCAAGTCTTCTCTTCAACTACTGCAGGCGTCCAGAAATACCCAAAAACCATCTCTCTATTGCGACCACGTGCTACTATGGTCAATCCTTCAGTGGTCTTAACATACACGTACAGAGTAGAACCTCTCTATTAGGACCACCTTTGGGACCAGTGTTCGGTGGTGTCCATAGAGAGTGGTCTCTCCACAGATGTTCATTTTGATAGCTTTATGGAGGTTTGGGAACGTGAAAAACGTGGTGATCGTTAATACAGATGTTCTTAATAGGGAGATGCTACTTACTTGCTCATGTGAAAGTATAACAATGCACACAGTTTCAGTGCACTGCCGGTCACACACACAGAACAAGCCCTCTCATCATTTGACAGTCACCACCATGGCGTTCCTGGATCAGGTCCCTGTTGCCACCCTGCTCCCTGGGGCCCTATCCGTCTGCCCCCAGCAGGGATCATATAGACATCACGCCTGCTCGCAGAATGCGAGTCGCATGGGCGATAGCGTCATCAGTCATGCATTTGTTGCTTTTGCCAACCACCATGAATTTCTAGACTTATTAAGCCCAAAGAGTGTAGGTTACAGTTGCGTCTATAGCATATTATGCACACAGTAAGTTGTGAATGAAGGGATAGTCTGTGTGTATTGTGGAGTCTTTGGCACTTTGAATTCTGTGGTGGTGGTGGTAATAAATTGACCTTGTAAGAACCATGAATATCGGGGTGAATGTTGTGTAATGTTGAGAAGTACAGATGTAAGGTGGCACCTTTCCTTATACATTAGACCTGTTTCATTCACTCAGTTTGGAGAGGCCCCTACTAAGGGTTTGAAAATTGTGTAAGTTCTTTTCATTTTGAAAGACATTCTTTAATGTCCGCCAATAGTAGATAGATACGTAACTTATCAGCATTTCCAAACATATATAAAATTCATATTTGTCAATTTCATAGGGTATAAAAAGGTTGAAAAACACCCATATCAGTTTTTTTACTCATGGCAGGGCCTATGGAGAGTCATCGTGAAATAACGTTGTTACTGTTTTAAGAACTTGGTAAATGGACGATAATAACAGAAATCTAATCATGTGGAGATAGGCAGAAAAGCTAAATGGAAGGAATGGTTGGCCAATCTCTACTCTAGCATCAATGTTGCATGGGGTGGGAGTTCTGACATACATGTGCAAGGCTACATTGTGAACATTTTCATACACAACATTAAATCGGCCTATTAGTATCAGAAAGGTTGTGATATCTATTATTGCAAGACATTACAAGTGCTCCGTAGATGACTCTTTAAGTCTTTGGTAAAAGTCATACGTTTAGTATTGAGACTTACATGTGTTTTTGCTATCATATATACAGTAGAAGCTTTCAATTAAGTCCACCTTTAGTCATCTACTCGTAGCTAACCTCAAAATTGTCTCTGTAAAGAGGTTTGGGGTAGTCCATTTAGCGAAGCTGGGACCACTATAAATGGTCTTTAAAACAGAGGTGGTTTACATAGAGAGGTGGCCTTAAATGCAGGTTCCACTCTTCACAATAACTTGACGTCAGGTCACAGCTAACTATGTTGACACAAGTTCGCCATTGCACATTGACTCTTTCTATTTTCCACATGTCATCAATAACAACAATACACAAATCTTGTCCAATCAAGAGCCACAAAGGTTTTATTTAGAGAAAGTGGGCGATCATTTGTTGACTTAAGTCATGTTTACATCTGATTAGAGACAAATTTAGAACACTGGGTTTTTGGGTACGGGCACGTGTAAAGGTTAAATCCGTGGATTATCAGTTGTTGCTATTGTAGTGACGTAGGCAAAATTGTTGGTGACGTAACAAATAGGAGTTTCACCGCCACCCACACACGGCATTCCCACGGTACATGCTATGCATACAGGGGTGGCACCAATCACTTTGAACTTTGATTGGTTAGTTAGCAATTATTTTGTATTTTGCATTATTATTTACGTATTTAATCCTCCTCCCCCCCCCACACCACCACATTTTAGAATCTTGCACGGCCCCACGTTACGAACCACTATGAACATTGATTGGTTAGTTAAAGTATTTTCTAGTGATAACTTAATCTGACTCCCCCCCCCCGACAATTTTTTGAAAATATTACAATGGAAAGTGATAAACTAAATTATAATTTTGTAAAATATAATAGATATCTTTTCTATCTATTTTAGGATATAATAGATTACAAGTGCAGTAAAAATGCCTTGTAGAACTAGAATATGATAAAATCAGTATACATGTAGTAAGTTAACAGAACATCAATTACATAAAATATTACTTCTTATTTTTCAAGCCTCATCCAATAAAATTTATAAAATACACATTAAAAAATTTACTTCCGTCACTTAAAAGACATTCTGACAGTAATTTAAAAAATCATTTGTATAAATTGTAGAAAATGTTGACATCAAACAGTTCCTTCCACAAACGTATATATTAGTCTGCATAATACGTAATAGAATAATTTAAGAGTTCTATAATTTTAACCTACAATGTACTTGCAAAGTCATTCGATAAATGTGGCACCCACAACATCAGCACAACCAATTAGCAAGTGCGAATCACTATGGCCATTGATTCTCCTGTTATTATGATACCCACAAACCACCTGTAGGTCCTGTACTAGTTATGTAATGTGCATTGATGAGTAGACAGATCTAGAGTTGTGTGGGTGTCTTTTGGTGTCATATTAGAGCCCTGTGCTGGGTTGTTGGTGTCAACCATCCACGGTTAGATAGGCTAGGTAATTTGTAATGTTGCCACGAAACATAGTTGTGAGTATTGGGTATGAACACGTTTTGGTAGGGCCGGTTATTTTACTTTATAGTTGACATCTGTGTGTTTCATGAGCAAGTTTTTCCCCATACTTTTTACATACGTTTACTTGTATGCTCGCTTTTTTACTTGTGCTCCTGTGCCCTGTGGAATGTGTGGTTGTAGTCATGATCGTAAGATTTTTAGTTCGAGTCCCGGTCCATGTATTGAATCTCCCGATTGGCTGGAGAAGGTTAATATAGTGTACCAAATACCATGTATGCCTATGAATGACCCGGTGTACATGTTAAGTCGACTGATCGTACGGCTAACAGGGTAACAGAAATTCACACAAATGGTTGCTTTGATCTTGCTCTTGCAACAATTTGACCTGATCATACACATGTATGAGTTCTAATTTGTGTGATACAATACCAATTTAATTGATAATTGCTATAAATGTTGCTTTACGAACAGTGTCGCAATAATCCGCATCATATACCCCTGCCGATTTTATATTATGCACAAGATTTCTTATTTACATTGTGCTGTAGTGATGATCTATGCTTGTCTTGTGCACTCAAGAGGAATAACTTTGGTACCATGCAGGGACATTTTATTCTAGATCTTTGCACTCATAAAAAGTAGCTTATTGGCATGTGCAGGAGAGCATAGAAATCGCAAACACTCACTGTTAAAGCATCAAAAACATTTGTGACAGATTTGCTCTAAATGATAAAAGTTGATGTGAATTGAACAGTTTTCACTTGATTTGCCCATGTTTAGAATTAACGTTTGCGACCAATACATCTACTGATGAAGCCACCAACGTGATTTAATTGGAGAACCTGTTGGTGGAATAATAATGTGATCCAGTATATACATGTACTAAACCATGCAAGCGTACAATGATATTGAAGAAACGGATGCTACGCTTGCTACTCTTATTATATGGCCTTGCAAAGTTTCACAGATTAAATGTTTCATAAAGATGAATCACGTATCATCGCCGAGGCCAAAGTACATGTCATAAACATCTATTTGTCTATAATTATAATAGCAAGAAAACTACTTGGTTTATTTTAATCTTAAAGAATGATTAATTGAAAAGTCTAAAATTAAAACAAAATGTAATTTCTTACACACTTTGTAGCATCTAATGATCTGTCCATGAACGAGGATTTTTAGCTTAAAATGCAGACAGTAAACTTAATAAATATATGCAGAAATAAATGTATGCTCATGTCACACTGGGTGTCACAAATCACATAGAATTCACGTATTCCAAGAATTGATTCCAGATCCATATCATCAAATACATATGTATTTGAATTGAAGATCGACTGCATTACAAATCTTATGAAATCAACACTAAATTAATAAAAGACAACAGCCAAACAATGAAACACTTCTAATGTTTCCTTCCCCATCATCCAGATAAAAAGATTATTCCAATTAAAAATCGCTTTATAACTGTCTGATAGCAGCTACCAAAGTTTATAATATTCATTTCTGTATTCATAAAATAGCTCCAATTGATTGCAGTTGCATACCAAAGTCAGAACACCTTCTTAGCTTTTGGGAAAAAAACGATGAAATATTAATACAACAAAACGTCAAGTTCAATTCACCTGTACAACTACTGCCATGAACAACTGCCCATTTTCTAGTTAAACAATGTCAAACTCACCAATCATTGTCAGTAGCAAAAGCCTCATCTTTGGATTATCAAAATCACCAGCCAGAAAGCCAATAATCCCGTGCACTAATCCCTCCACTGTTCTCGCGTCCTTCTCGTCTGCAGCTGTCATATGTCCATCGCCACCCCTTGTAGTATTAGACAAAAGACTTTTGTCACGTTTAGGGTAAAAACAGGGTAGCTCGCCGTCGGAAATCGACACCACATGGCCCCGTCTCATTAATATGCATAGTGGGCGGGGCGATTAGCGCCACGTGACTCCAGGTCGTCATCTTTTGTTTGGGTGCGAAAATTAGCGTTGATTGTGGGTGTGATTATTACTACATGTGGCGACTACCGTTATTAATACGTTGTTAGTGTAAGCAAAAACGTTTATGGTATTCTTTGCTTGTTGCTATTTTCACATCAGAACTTGAATAGAGACGTTGTTTATGATATTGATATATGGCCATATAGAAGACGTGTGTGCATTTTGCAATATTTGATGGATATCAGGTTTGTTAGTGTATTACAATCTTTCTTGTTTTCTATATTGATGATAGCTTTTTGGAGAATAAGCTCATTTAGAGACACACGCCACTTTTGCTCTAGTTTTCACTCTATTTGATACCTTTATTAAAAACATAAATATATATATATGTTGTGTAATGATATTACCAAAGACAAAGACTTCATCAACATGAGTGTACATGTGTAAATTTCGGGGAATTTTAAAACACTTGCTAGTCCGGTATCCCGACGTGCTTGCCTTCACTAATCAGTTGTACATTGGTAAGTGCTGGCTTGTTTGACGTCATCAATTCTCATTATTTGACATGAAATATTGTGTTTCTCATCAAATGAAAATATTGGTTTGTTCTATGTCCCATAGCAAGTAGCCAGTGGTGTTTGCATAGTGACCAAACACTTGTTTTATAAATGAGTTGAATCATCTAATTAACAGTTTTCTTTCTTTCCAATTAAAAAGATTAAGGACATAGTGATGTGCCATGTTAGTGTGGGAGAGCGATCAAAAGATGACGCCAGTTGTGGTGGTGGTGGTGGGGGGGGGGGATCGGCCAGCCGTGGTGGTCGGGTCGGTAGAATATAAGACGCATAATGGTGAAATGTGGGAGGGCCAAAAATATGCCCGAAACGGCTATGACGTCATTTTGTGAACGCTTCTGGAGTGATACACCATCAAACATGATAAGACTTATTTTATTCATGTATTGTGGGATAGGGAGGCCCAGGGGCGAGCAGTTGGGAATCCCCGACACACCCTTTTCCACAAAATTATATTGATTTCATGGGGGTTGGGCATTTATATATATCAGCATTTGTGCGTACAAAACCCGCAATTCTATCATTCCGTGCAAAAATCACCGCCAATAACCCACGCTGATTTGTCAATCTCCGTGCTCAATTTTGCGATGGAAAACACGCTCCCCAAAAAAACCCACGGCGCTAGTCTAACCTCCTCACAATATCAATACAGCCGCTCACGTAACAAGACGTGTTTCGTTGTTGCGGAGATCAACAGTTTAGACTAACGCCTCCGCGCGCTCAAAACTGTAGGAATTGACGTCTCCGCGCGCTCAAAACAAACGAAATTGACTTGAATGTTGAATGTTATAATATGATTGATTTTAAAATAAAATGGATTTTAGTCATGATAGAATGGTGATTGACCACTCGATTGTCGTGTCAATCGCAAAATTGAGCATGCTGACATGCTCAATTTTGCGATTGACACTCCAATCTCGTGGTCAATTCCTACAGTTCACGCAAGTGTCCCCACCTTTCCAAAAACGTGGATCTGCCATTGTGCAGCTGAGCGGCAGTCAACAATTGCCTAAATCCGACATAAACCAAAGTGCTCAGAGAGTAGAAATCCCTACAAAACAATAGGCGCTGAGTCCAAGTCAGCAGGCACACTAACCTACCTACATTTAAAATGTGAAATTCCGCGCTACAGGGAAATGTTGATTTTTAAACAAATTTTAATTTTGGTTTTTATTGTATATTCTAAATATATAGCTGAAGAACAATTTAGAATTGTCTACCATATCCCCAGCATAATGAGGGATGTGGTATGAATACTACTATGGTTTACAAACACTATACCATACACATAACTACTTCTATATAGAAGGCCCTTAGGGTAACTAACAGGCACAGAGACCAAGGGAGCCAGGGCACCCGTGTTAGACTGGACTTATGCTCTAATATAAACTTGATCACTCCATATTATTGAAGTAAGCGGACACCGTGCTATGCAATTACAATTTATCCCATAATTTCATGTCAGTAAATCAATCAGGAAGTTGTTTTTGATTGACTGGATCTAGTTAGGTTTGCATTGTGCATCATGTTTTATTTGATTTAGTTGATTACTGTGATATACTGTGATAGTGTGCTTCCGTGGCCGAGTGGATAGGGAGTTGGACTCGTGACCAGAAGGTCGTGGGTTCGATTCCCGGTCGGGTCTGGTGGTGGGTGTTGAGCAAACCTACCTCTAACATGTTGCACACTGCTCCGTGGTACCTACACGCTAAATAGGTACAGGTCAGGCGAGTGAAAGCTAATGTGAGTGATAAGCACGTCTGCGCTACGGTAGCAATGTGCTGTATGCTCCCCGGGGAGTTGAGAAGGATATAGTGTGATAAGGACATACATGTAAGGTGATAAGGATGCCAATGACCTGGTGTAAATATGTAAAGTCGCTAGAGCACGATAACAGTGAATTGCGACTATAAACAACAAGAAGGAAAAAATATTTGGCTTATAATAAGGCCTTATAATAAAGCAAGTATAAAGGATTTTTCTCAAAATGAATATTTAGTATTATAAACAACCACATTTACAATTATGTATTTACATATGGTATACAAAACAACACGAGTAGCATAGTTTGCCAGAGTCTTCATGGTGATGCAAACTTTAGCTGATCAATCAATTCCTCACGCCTCCCATGGCTTTCACTAGCTAGTGGCCAGCTTTGATAGATATAAACTCAAAGTCAACTCAGAGAAATACGCTGCTCAGTATTTAAGTCAAGGGGAAGTCTGAAGAAATCCAGGGGTCTCTATTTTGGTACAGATATTTTAGGGGCGGGGGGGGGGTCATCAATTTTGTACCAAGTAGAAAAGGGGGGTGTCTATTTTGTGCCAGGGTAAGATTAAAGATGTTTTTCATTTTTTTTACCGACATTTCATGGGAAAAATACATACTAATTTAGTGCGTATAATAATTGCAAAAACATTTGATAAGGGGGCTGGGAGTCACCTATTTTGTACATGAAAAAATAGAGGGGTTGCCTTTTTGTAAATAAAAATAGGGTGGGGTCATGAATTTTGTACATGAACATCAGACCAAATCCTCACACTCCCCCCGGCAATAAATAATGGGCAGCCCCTAATGGCTTTCGCATTTTGAAGCATGGGTGCAAGTCAAACGCACGCCAATTGAACTATTCAAAATGCTCTGAAAAGAAACACAAATATAATCATCTCATTGCCAAGTAGCCATATACGGCCCATGACAACTAGAAACAATATGTACATATCAATAATGAACAGTATAAAACAACCAGCTTTGCTCGCACATAACGGTCTCATATTTTTTTACAAAAGACAGACTATATTTTGATGCACGTCAATGCCCTTTTGAGGCTGCGTGATGTACAAGACATCACGCAATAGGTGTATATGGCGGGCAAAACGCACACACTCACATGCAGTGAACATTTGTGACGTGATAGTCTACTACAAGGAGATTCATGTTTCAGCTATGTTTTTTTTTTCTCATGTCTGCTGTTTTTGTGTCGCTTCAGCAGCTGAAGCGAAACCCTTGTGTTCATTGTGTTCACTATGCCATGAGACTAGAATGATACCATCAACCCTAACCTTGGGGTCGTGAGTTCGAGTCCCGTTAGGGCCACTTGATATAGTCAAATGGAAGCTTAAGGTTGTAAGACCTGTCTTCAGCTATGCCTATCGTTGGTAGAAATATGCTTGCTAAAACGACGTGTGAGGGAGAGAAGCTTGAAAATGCATCCGCAAGCACTGGGAACCACACATACATGTATATTATTCCAAAGCACTAAAATGCTGATAAGACCTTCCGAAAATTTCATTCTCATGTGGGATTCGGACCCACAACCTCTGAGTTGAGATAATAATAGACCAAAATGTAAGCTGTGGGTTACAGAGACAACGGATAAGCCGTGTAACCTTTTAACAGCCCGCTGCTTGGGATGATGGTATAATTCTCGTCTCACAGCTTTGGGGTCGTGAGTTCGAGCCCCATCAGGGCCTCTTGATGTAGTCAAATGCATGGAAGCTTAGGATTGTAAAACCTGTCTTCAGCTATGTCTATCGTTGGTAAAAATAGGCTTGTTAATAAGACGTGGGAGAGAACAAAGTTTGAAAATATATATTCAGTCGGTGAAGTCAAAGGTAATATTCAAAATCGAATATTTGTCATTTTATCCATTAAAATTTACATTTGGTTACCCATCAAGAATGTGTGTATCTGGGATTTTACTATATACATGCATCTACCGCAGGCACAATTCACATATTTAAGTGTGGTGGTTATAATAAAAGATAAAATCACTTTGACAAATATGTCTAGAAACAAGTGTCAACAAAAATATTTCCTCAAAAGAATTCGTGAAGTTATTTAAGGAAATACGAAGAATTGATGGATCATGATTTATTTTTAATTTTTCAGAAAATCAATTTATATAAGGTGCCATGGCTAGCTATTATTGTCTATTATTCGCTAGCTATTACTGCAACATCTATTTATGCTACTTATTGCTGTGCTTGTTTTATTAATCGCTATGATTATCATCTATTTATGATTTACAGGTGTTGCATATATTTTGCCGATGACAAAATCACCTAGTATCATGCACGCGTGAAATTTTCATTAGATAAACATGCATTAAATCTAAACTTGTAACTAAATATACACAACTTACTTCTGTTTCACGCACAATTATAAGTGTTTTAAACGGAGGATCGAATCCCTATAAGTTAATTACATATTTTTAATATAGACTTCAGACTAATTCAAACT
>CM032665.1:28026983-28055182 GCA_019095985.1 Streblospio benedicti
AAGATGATCCACAGCCAGGTCACACTCCTTGAAGGTCAAGTGAACCATTGTCACCGACATTATGTAAATTGGGTCAAAAAATGGAAGTAAAGTATCAAATAGATTTTTATCACAACGTCCTCTCATGGCACTTGTAAAAGTCGAAAGTGGCGTGGACCACCCACATGAAAGGGACTTGACACATCATTGAGATTGCAAATGATGTACACAGTTCTTCATATACATGTAACATTGCAAACATGACCACCATTTTAACTGCATAGAAAAAGCTTGGGTCGAACCGTCTCGGATATATTGCAGCCGACTCAATGTTGGAGTTGGAAGCAATGTTACTTGGCAAGTTCTTTCATCACATGTACATCCATGTTGATGTAGAATAATATTTCCCCAAAAGTGTATCTCATTTGCTGCTGAACTGTATGAAATTGATGGCGCATATTCGTGACTGTGGGACTGGGGCTTTATGATCATGCTGACAAGTCTCCGACAATCACTACAGTGACTTGATCTCAGCATGCCACCCACAAGGTAGTATTTTTTCGCAAACGATGTCACCAAGTGTTTTGGGGGTGGGGGTGGGGCACCAAGTGTATTGGGGGTGGGGTTGATGTTCAGTAGGCATGGAAGCATTGTACAAAGTTTGAATGCTTTCTCACAAACATTAGCAAAGCTATGGCAGAAAATGTTGAAAATGGATGAAAAATTGCCCTGTGGAAAGCGCACTTTAATTGACGCGAAATCAAATCACCTCGTCATACCAAATAGTTGTGTAAAGTTTGAACGAAATTAGTTCATCTGTAAACACTCTAGCTTCTCCGGAGACATACATAGTTAGAAACGAAACATTCAAATCTCTGCGGCGACCACTTGAGGTCATTTTCAGTTGGTCTCTGGATAACTAGTGTAACGGTCCGCATTATCGCCCATCGTATTAGTTTTAGCTCTGGTATAAGACAATTAAAGCATTATACGACGTACAAGATGTCGTGCAAGTGAAAGAAGTTCTTGTTGGTTAATTCTACATACCATAGAGCATGTTGGTCCACAAATAGACGAGCATTGTACATTTATTCAGTAATTCTTGCTAGATATCGCCAATAAGGTGGACCGAACTACATCTCTGTTTAGTCTGGTAGGAGCAGCACCAAAGAATATAGTTCTTTCTTATTCAAAACATCGGGAAAGGGTTTTAAACACGGCATTTCAGTATAACTCAATGTCTCTTTGTATTATTTGATTAGTTAAGTAAATTTAATGTGTCAATAGGGATAAAAGGCTAGAAGTACGCATTGTTTACAGCGTAGTAATATATATGACGTCACAACGTTGCTGGACGTACACACATTCAGTTTGATTGTTGTGATGCATTCAGTTTAGCAGATGTCACCAAAGAGGAAACTTAAGACAATTTATGTAGATCCCTGAGTGAAAACCAAGGTAAATTTATGGTATTATTATAGCATTGGTATTCAAGAATGTATTGGTGTATTTTATGTATATGTTGACCAATTGTATTTTATTTAATTTATCTGCAAATATTATGTGATATTTATTTTGCTTGTTGGTAAACAATTTTCATGATTTTTAATTTCAGTTTTCACGGTTTAAGGTCACTAAAAGAAGTTTAAAAGGGGTTCTTGTCAGGAAATAAAATATTCAAGTTCTTTTCAAGAAAATAATAAAATTAAGATTAAGGCAAATCTTAACCAGTTGGAACTTTATTCTTACTCCAGGGAAAATTTGGCTCCTCTCACAACTAGTATTACTATACAACGAACTATAGACCTACGTGTACGCGACTTCGGGCGATCTTAATCTATATATAAAAGGATGGTTATTACCAGTAGTAATTATATAGTTCCATCGTTGAAGTTGACCCGGGGAATGTTGACCTCGATCAGCATATGTTTGCCTGCTATACCTGGTTTATGAAGAGAAGAAAATGTGTTTGAAACAGCTAGCATATTAACATTGATGCATTCATGCTCAAAGAATATGAAATGGAATGAAAGTTCAACTGGTTGCATTTGGCTACAACTTTTGAGAGCCCTTTAGCCAAATTGACTTTAGTGGGATTTGCATTCGCGGAAGCAGAGTCACATATAGATCTACCTCTGATAAAGATACCATTTTTTCTGAATATCCAATGGAAGAAAATTGGAGGATACCATGTCAAAAGCTATAGTGTGCAACGCGTGGCCGGGGAAATCTAGTACTGCATAAAACTACAGCATGACCTACATTGTACACGCGTGTTGTCTCTTCCCGCCACTAGGTGCGCTGCTGGCGTGTCTGCTAGTGGTTGCGGTGGCGGTGGTAGCAGCGTCGGCGGCTGGCGGCGGTGGGTGCGGGGGTGCGTGCGGTGCGTGCGCGCGGCGGTACGGGTGCATGACGCCGGCCTGGGGCCGCTGCTGCACCCAGTTCTTCAGGTGGGTGACACGCACAGTTAGGACGCCATGCGATATTAAACGTCTTACGTATATGTGCGTAGTACAACAAACGCCATACGTTTAGAAATAACCTCAGACGTACTATTTCACGCCAGTCTTACTCTGTGCCTGATAACTCTATAGATCACATGTTATATACAGTAGAACCTCCGATTTAAGACCACCTCTCTATTGTGACCGCCTCTGTAATAAGACCACTTTTCACAGTCCCAAACCTTCACAGAACTATTAAAATGAACCTCTGTATAGAGGCGACGTCTCTATTGAGATCACCTGACACTGAGCGCAAAGGTGGTCCTAATGGAGAGGTTCTACTGTACAATACAGTTTCTTTTTTGTCGCATTTTATGATTAGGCCTATCATTGAAAAGATTAAAGTTTCTAGATTAGAACATTAAACAAGATTGACCCATAATGCAAACTTAGATGCTCTAACTTGATCCTCATTAAAACTGTATTGTACCACCTTAAATTCTATATATGTAGACGAAATTAATATAACTACACCAGTAATCAACTAATTACTCATTACTAATTACTAAATACTCACAAATGCTTCGCATGTGACTTTTGATTCATTTATTATCATATAAACATATGCTTGTTGAAAGAAATTGAGTTCAAGAATATCAGCATCTTTTTTTCCTTCCAAAACATGTAATGTATACATGTACAATTCCAAGATGTGGAATGTTTTGTATAATGAATTACCTCAATAGAAACAACTTTCATGCCAATTATTACATCCTGGACGTGTATAGTAGGACCACAAGCCCATCTGTGAGCTAGTCTTTCAAAAGACCTTGTGAAACGAATATTTTCTTTTCAAATCATATCAAAGCCTGCTTGCCACCAAGCTAACCAGTTGTTGTGGAGCCTGAATCTTTTCTATCCAGCATCCCCCCCCCAGTCCCACATACATACTATTTCCACAATAATACCATGATCAATGGCAGATCCAAGTTTTCCTGAAAAGGGAGGGGGGCGCACTTCAGAAATTTCATGGGTTTCATAAGCGCGGTCGATGGCAGACGTGTAAAAAGCCCTATGAAAATGAAGTATTTGGCCCCCTGCGATCTGCCCCCTCCCCCCTGGATCTGCCTATGATGATAATCCTTATTGGTGTTTTTCAGCATTAACGGCAAGCGGTCAGCGCCAGTTGACCACAAGCGGAGCTGGTCATCGGCGCAGCTTATCCATCTCATGCGCAGAAACCTCCGCGAATTACAGGTACTGACCATGGGAGTTTAGGCCAGTCAACGAACGGTTTAGGTTGGACAAAATTGTAAACGAAGGTTTTTCAACTGATTTCTACTCTTCATGACCTACTGTTTTAAGGGGGAAAAGTTTGCCCTGGGCAAAATTGTGAAAGATGGCTTTTTTCAAAATGGCCGCCAAAATACCATATTGTACCATTAAACTACTTTCTAGGCCACCTAGAGGCACGATCTTGGTGTCTAAAACCTAATTTTCAGGTATGGAGAATTTAATGGTGTTATGAAAAAATCACTTCAGGTGTTGGCCTTCTTTGATTTTCAAAATGGCAGCTAGGTTTGTTTACAATGTTGTCCATCCTAATCCATCATCTGAGGTTCAAGGACTAGACTAGTTATGCTTTGTGAAAATTAGGGGTGCTGACTAGAGTCTGGACTTCAGTACTTGGCAGAGGCTGTATTTTCTGTTCTGCACATCCTTAGAGGAAGCACACCCCGATGAGAAACTCACTCCCAGACACGGACAAAATTTGCGAGATATTTAACTGGAAAGGTGTGAGATCGACTGTCCACCAACCCAGATGTTTTTTGCTACTTAGAAGCCTGATCATCTTTCCCTATATCCTGCACATCTTCACTTATTGGGGGGTTCTTCAGAACCACTAAACTATTGATAGATGTTACCTTGCTACGGCAAGATGTATCCTACGCGATCTCCCTTTTAACTTTATCGTAAAGCCATACATATTAATTTATTAAGCGTTTAATAATGTATCACACAATTTCTACATATGTATGTGTTCATTGGTGATGAGACTAAATTCTACTTGTTTCTTTCTAGTCGGACCTGGACAATCCGTACACAATGTACACGGATAATCACAACGGGCTCCTACCGGCCACCGAAGACAGCGCCGTCTATCGGCCAGAAATGGAAACTGTGAGGCGGTGACGTTATGACAGAGACCAGGGCCAAAAGCCACTACTTGTATATTTGATGCTTATTGCAGTTCTGAAAGAAAATATTGAAAAAAAAATATAATTGAAAAACTGTAACATGTATTATCAAGAATGTACACACTATAAATAATTATTTGAACATTGTTGGAGTTGTTTTATTATAAAAATCAAGATACAAGTTTATCTCCCTATCTTTTAATATGCTCACTTTATGATGAATTCAAAATGTATTCCAGATATCTTCGTCCAATTCATATATCAACTCATTATCCCCCATAAACATAATTTGTCTTGTTTTACATTGCTAGTAAACGAATATTTCAAAAATATAAACTCTATTTCTATTGCAACATACAATAACTTAGGGAGGGCATGAGAGAATACTATTTAGAAATTAGGAGACCTAAAACTTAGATGAAACGGGACGAGCTTGTAAACTTTTATAAGCCAGTGTCAAAACCTTACGATGGGAATTACCCGTTTAGCAAAATCAAGTTATGGATGAAAACCATATTTGGAACAAACACGTATTGTATTGATGTGTCGCGATAGAATTTCTGTCTTCAATAACATGCAGAATTTTTGTTTCATTCTTACGCACTTTGCAACAGTATAATTCAATTCAATCGGCATCAGACAGTTTCATATTGAAGCGAACATGGAAGTTGTCCACTCCTAAATCCTTCGATTTAAGGAAAATATACCACACAATAGTATTAAATGATAAAATTACATTCAGCATTAGATAATGAACTTATTTAGAGACAAATGATTCTTTAACTATAACAACTGTGAAATAACAATAACTTAAGCATATGAGATTGTACACAAGACTTTATTTGCAGGTATTTCTTTAAATACTATTTTATCAAATAGAAATGTTACAACGTATACTTAATTATTTAATGCTAAGTGTCTTCACAACATTACAATGTACATTGGCAGGTATTTAACAGCCTAAACTAACTATTATTTGTTGCATAATTGTTACACTATTCATTTGATTTTTTTCTATCCAATGGTTTACTAAGAATCCTCCCAGACGACGTTGTGACATGGACAGTATTGAGCTCTTACAAAATTTAACTGCTTTTATAATTAATGCAAATAAGCACCATTTCAGACATTCTTCAAGCATTAATTTTCTAATTACTTAATCTATTCACATTGGTATACAGTACAACAATATGTTGATTTTGATATATGTAGACTGACTGTCCTGAGAGTGAAGTGCATAAGCCTACATATACATCGGAGCAGTCAGTAGTTTGGTGTGGCCCATTGTGGCCATTTTACTCATTGTACTGTACATGTACTCACTAAACCACAAAGTCATGATTATGTCAACACTTGTTTTGCGATATATAAGTATAGCTCTATTTTAAACAACCTCTGTAAATCGTACTTATTAAACAAATAGCCTGCTTGATTAAGACAATAACCAAATGATTCTTATCAGATAGGTTTACATATTGCAATCATCAACCAATATTTACCAGTGGTCCTGGTAGTTGTGTAGAAAGACGCTGTCACACTAAAATGTTTCTTCTCTTTCAAATGACACACTGGATAAGTATGCGTGTACACACCATGCAGCCATATATGCTGAACGTGTATTACTGTGATTATACTGTAAATAATAAAGCACCATAGAGCACAGTACGCCCTTTTCTAGTTGGCTGATCCAGGATTTCTAGAAATGTGCTTTGCGGGTACAACTGATGAATTGCACCACAACCACGACCACCACGATCATGAAAACGACCATGACCACAACGATGAACCACACACTTCCTGTAAAATTATTTTCATATAACATATACAACATAGAAGATGTTGAAAAAGAAAACCCCCAGTATTTCTTTTATTTTGCTACAACTATACCTCACGTGGTGTAAGCAAAGTGCAGGGCGAAGTTCCTTTCAATGTTAAGGACATCAAAGGCATGAACATTTGTTAAAACTGGCTAAAGCTAAAACCAAAATGAATTATGGACTTCAATTACTTAAATATCTCTAGCCAGACTTTCAATTAGACATAGCCAATGAACATTCAACGTGCAGCAGGACACCTCTAACCCTCTTTATATGTGGTATATACAATAGTAGCCTTTCTTCCAGGTCCAAGCCTTTATTAAGAGACCACAGGGATCCTCCATGAATAAGACCACTTCTTGGTTGAGACCAGTCCATCAGGTCGTCTTCATAGAGAAGTTCTGAAGAAGCAATACGTCATTCTAGCTAAAATCAAGAAGCACTTGCTAACTTACTTCTAAGAGAGTTGACGTGGATTGCAAATACTGCCATCTTTAAATGAAATGATAGATGTCAGATATCTCCTTAATACGGTCGCCAAGTGCTGGGATAACTAATTACCCCATTAGACAATTGTTACTGATAAGACGTATCAACAGTGGACTGCTGAGGCCAAAGTATAGCGTTTGTTTGATTCAGGGTCCAATATAAACATACATGTCTATTATAGCTCAACATTTGCATGGTACATATAAAGCATAAATGTGTTTGCAAAGCTGATTGTCATAGACAATATTGATGATGCGTTTATTTGTAATTGTTTGTGTCTTGATTCATACAATGCAAATCATTCCCTTTTTTATAAAAAAAAATATAGTAGTAAATTGAGGGACCTATGAGTCGAAGTCACGTACTATATTCTGCATGTGGCCAGATGCTTAATTTTAAACACCTTATGTTTACATTTTTATTTGGCCCCTATTTCCTAGAAATAGAATGGTCTTGTCACAGTGTCAGAGAAAATTATATATCACCTTTCTCAACACCCTGGGGAGCATACATAACTTGAACACTGTGACCGTTGCATATTAACCGCCTGACCTGTATCTATTTAACGTGTAGGTCCCCCAATGCAGTGTTTGCTCAACACCCACCAACAGACACCAAACATAGAATCTATTCAACAACCTTATGGTCACTAAAATCGAATACCATTTCTACTCATTTGCCACAGAAGCACACTAAGATTATAGACATGAAGATATGAGAGTTGGACTATTGTCCAATTCATTGCCACTAGTAACGTAAGGCATGTACGGTATGCGAATTCATCCACGTCAGTACTATGGACTTATACACGTATATGACGTACACATGTAACATTGGGACAGCTTTGCGTTGTTAACTTCGATAGGGTTAAGCATATATGAACAAGCTGAAGATGTATGTACCTGCAAACACTTCGTACATATACAATATTTGTATTTCATTGACACTCTCCTAATGATTGATCTAATTTGAATCTATTTTGTCAATGTTCTCAATTGGAAAAGTTATACATGTATTCCTATACAAAACATTATTTTACATGTATTCCTATACAAAATATTATTTTAATTACCACGCGGGAACTCATGAGCCTTATATGAACATTTTTTATGTAGTACTGCTATCGTAATAGGAAAGTCTTCAAAATATAAAATACATACAAATAGATTTCTATGCGAAATACTTATCAGAACCCACAAAAGACATTTTTATAATAATATATACCGAACTCCTCATGGAGTTCAGCTCAAATACTATGTTATTTAAACATGGAGAAGAAAAGTTGCGGAAGGTAGCCGTTTGAACCATAATATATAAAATCATTGTCAGAGTATCCTTCTTATTGTATTAAATCTATATTTCTTTTAATGACACAGTGATCTGTCAATATTAATATACTTATGCAACGTATAAAATAAAAATAGAAATCGTAAAAAATAAGGTAATAAACGCACATATATAGCTTGAATCGGTAACACTATATTATTATAATTCTATACACAATGCACCCTAGTTTTCGTGAATTGCTAGTTTCTGTCCACATTCTACTATTAACAAATGGTTTGGCTTCTCATATATTCAGGATAGGTAGGACAATCAAATGAATTCCAAATAGTAGACATTCTGTATCATATCTTTTTCTATTTTGATATCATGACCTTTCACCAGTGAATTGTCGTGCGCGCTCGCCAAGCAAGTGGTCACGCCGGGTTTTGCTTGGTTTGCTCGGTTTACTCAACTTTGACCTGCTGAGTCACTACTATTAAAGGGCCCTGTCATTTACAGTCTGACGGGGAAGGGGGTCGGATAGAAATTGAGGGGGAGGGTGTCATACTTTTAAAAAATTAAAGCCATAGAGGGGGTCAAATTGAAGACCATCCGGGTGTCATAATTTTGCTTGTGAGCGGAAAAGTCACCTCTGCAAAGTGGACACCTGCCTGCAATGGACTCTTATGTCTGCGGTTCCTCATATACACTCTACGCTATGACACGTGAACTGTAGACGCCTGCAATATATCGAGACACTTTTGACACTTTTGACTTGCCCCAAAATAGTGTATGCATAAACTCTCAAGCACCGTAATCCATTCTCCAATGACCCAGCCGATCACAAACGCATCTATGCATTTGCTTGGCCTCAATACACAGTTTTATCAGACAGATCTACAACAATAACTGTCCAAACATACGCATCATAATGATACAATAAAACTCCGTGTCTGCTAGCACAGGACAGACTCCTGCGCAGACCAGCCAGGTGAACAGAAGACAGTGGAGTAAAGAGGCATTGCATCTCCATTGGCCTATCGTTCTTTGAAATCACTGGAGGAATTTTAATAGTTTTGGTGTTCAATTTAGTGATGCCATCGGGCTGTTCGTGACTCTGGGTGCCTTTTTAAGCCAGTCATTGCTGGATTTAAGCTTAACACGTGACTTGGATCTTCTGCGCACATGGCTCTGAATATGACAATCGCACCACGCAAGGTAGGTTGTTTTTATTGTGTTTTGCCTTTTATTTCTGCCTGATATATGCGGGAGAAACACTATAATGACGGTGGTAACTTTCATCCCATTTAATGATAGAGGTGGCACCAAAATCCCAAGTCCCATCTTAGCTTAGCTGTTAAACTGACTTCCTTGACAATGGCAGATCCAGGTTTGGGAAAGGGGGGAGGGGCGCACTTGAGGGATTTCATGAAAGACCCTATGAAAATGAAGTATTTTTGTGGTAAAATGGGGGCGCCCCCTGCACACACACCCCGGATCTGTCTATGCTTGACCACCATTTCCCGTAGACGATGCACCAGAAAAAATAATGTCAGCCTTTTTATCGTGCCTAGTGTGCATATGGTGCGTCCAGGAATTTATGGGATCGTCTCGGAAAAAAAACAGTATGTGGACCTTTCATATAGACTAGATGCAAAAGCAGGGGTGTGTGGGACCGTTCACAAATAGCACGCCATAATACAGGAACATTGTCAGCAAGGCCACCTTTAAGGAGAAAGAGCTTATGATGATCAAATTAGACCCCCAGAAAAAGCAAAAAAGATGATTCAAATCAAATCAGCAATTCAATCTTCCAAGAACGGGAGAGCAGAGGCTGAAAAAATCAAAATCACTTCTCCAGAGAAGCCATAATAAGGTTTTGACTGAACAGGCAGACATGTACCATTTTCTCCTGGAAGACAGCATTAATCATGGAGCATCGTGAACACCTGAACTGTTGGAACATATGCTCCTGTTTCATGCTTCCATTGCGTCAGATTGCTACGGTTTCATCTGTCGAGCATACATCCCCCCAGAGCAGCACACGATGCCGCTACAGTCAAGCAGAAAGCTCCAGAGCCAGCCAAACGTGCGCAATTCTCAACCGAACCAGCCAGATCACTCCAAAATTTAGACCAGAGCACCAACGATTCAACTAGAAACGACACTAAGTTTCTGGCGTCTTCTTGAGCATCTGCAACTACCATGGTTTGTTTGAAATAGGGGGTTTATCGAATTGTTGATTTGGATCATCTTTTTTGCTTTCTGGAGGGTTAAGATTATCATCATTATCATCATTATCGGCATTTCTGCTTAAATGTGGCATTGCTGACGATGTTCATAAAGTTGATCCCGTATTGTAGTGTGATATTTCCAAATGGTCCCATGTTTTTGCAGCCAGTCCATTAGAAATTATCGATTATGTGAACTAAGGGGTTAAGCATTCGAAAATGGTCAACAGAAGTGCTTCTTGCCAAGCAGGGAGGCCAAAGCTTTAGAATGTCAGTTCCAATCAACCATAAACTTGTAGATGCCCAGCCATCGTGATCCTTAGATAGTGTAGCATATGGCCGTGGTGAAAAGAATATGGGGAAGAAGCCAGGAATTATGGTTTATTTGATGAGCGAAAGCCTAACACAGTTTTCATGTACCCAGCCCGAGGTCCACTCTAAAAGAATGTAATTAGCGGATACAGTGTTGTGATCAATTCAATTAGAAACTAGTATTCATCTTAACTACCATAACTGTCAATACACTGCTGCAGAGTACTGATGCCTGCCTACTATATTGAGGGTCAATTGAGATAATCGAAGATTACAATCTGCAATGATAAAGCTGTGTTATTGACCTCGTGACATTGATTCTCCCATTAGTTTGCTCTGATGTCCAGTCTGTCCTATTAACGTACTTAACCTTGTAGCTGTGTATACACCGGTCAGCAAATAGTGACCACAGGCAACTGACCAATAGCAACAGGTGCCAAGCATGGGAATATAATGTAGCATTCTCTCAGACGGGTGATCCATTCTCGACAGTGTAATTCCTAATACATGATTAGTTTATTGGAATGGATTTCACATGGCACTTATGTATGTCTTTAGGGTCTACACGTGTGTTATTATATGACTCTATTGACTGGAAACAAATTTGCTGAGTGAATGCCTATTAGAACATGGCATGTAGGTCTACAATGGAAAATGTTCTTTTTCTTACTTGATCATGGAACGACAGACAGAGTGTTCCTCAATGGCTGGCAAGAAGGGAAAAATATGATAAAGATGGTCTCCTTTGACAGATGTTCTTAATTGTACAGTAGAACCTCCCATTAAGATCACCTCTCAATTGATACCACCTTTATAATAAGACCACTTTTCATGCTCCCGAACCTTCATAAAGCACCCAAATAAATCTCTGTATACAGACCACCTCTCTCTTGAGACCACCGAACACTGGTACCAAAGGTGGTCCTAATGGAGAGTTAGTAAGGTTTATAGTTGAAATGACATGCATAGTACATTGGTACATTCAGAAACAAGTAGACTGATACAGTCTTTGACTTGTCAAAGACTGTATCAGTCTACTTGGTTCTGAATGTACTAATGTACTATGCATGTCATTTCAACTATAAACCTTACTAACGTTCATATAAGAAAATGCCCTTCTCCACAAAAGACTTCACAATTCATTACCTAATCAAGAGGTTCTACTGTTTCCAGCCCCGGGGTGGGGGCGGCCGTCTGCTGCCGCTGCTGCTGCTCGTCCTGTCGGGACTCCTGCTCGCCTCATACGCGTCCCCGGTAGTCCTGCCAGGTGATACTCCGCATGCTGCCTCCAAGGAGACAAAGGTACTGCTACTTTAGTGTATCCATTCTTTTTTGCATATACAGTAGAACCTCCCATTAAAACCACCTCTCTATTGAGACCAGTTCTATAATTAGACCACTTTTCACGGTCCAAAACCCTCATAAAGCTGCTAAAATGAATATATGTACTGCATAGAGAAAACCCCTTTTTTGAGACCACCCAACTCTAGTCCAAAAATGGCTATACCATATAGATAATTTATTTAACTTGTACACAAACTTGGTCCCAAAAGAGAAGTTCTACTGTATTTATTTGATGGGTAGATGGATTGTAATAACAGCTTTATTCTAAATTCAATATGTTTAAATGCTCCACTAAATCAAAATCATTTTATCAGAGTCAAATATTAGCAGCTCCGACTGTAATTTCACTTGACACAGGCATTGATATATTGTTTCTGATGAAACCACACCAATCAGTGGTGAAGCATACAGTTTTGGACATGAGTTTTTGGTACCATGATCCGATGTATTGTGACAACAATAATAACATGTTATACTGGCGCCAGAGTGAAAATACAATATTTATCTATCACTGAAAAAATCAAAATGGCTGACATTTTTCAAGATGGCGACCATTTTGATCTTTACGTTTTACACTTTTCTTTTGTTTTCCCGGATGCCAGACGCATGATCTGATGTCTGCACAGCATGAAGGTGACGTTGAACACCATACCCAACCAGGGGCTGTCCAGCCAGAACTGGCGAATCGAGTCGGTATAGAGGCGACGGATACAGATACAGATGCTAACCCAGGGAAACAAAACCAGGATCAGAAAGGAAATCCAGATGGAAGAGTAAGAGAGCCTCATCTGACAATGGACGTAGTGGGTGGTCTTTCCGGTCAACAACAGAAGTCGAAAGCGAGTGATGGTGAGGTACACCCGTCCCATGATGCCTCAATGATTAACGGTGAGACAATGCCTCAACGTCAACCAAAGAATCCAGATGCCGATAGAGGAGGGATTCCGGCATCACTAGATGCCTCTTCACTGACTGACTTCACTGACATTTGTGCAGGTAACCCACGTGGTTAAACGTTTGTAACAACAGAGCAAGCAAAAGAAAGTGATGGTGCATGCACTAATTTTACTTTAAGTGTGTCCAGTTAACTATCAATACAATTCCTTTATCATATTACAATAAAGTAAACCAGAAACAAAATCCATGCAGTTTCTCTAGTCGGCCTCTTTTACAGGTGCCATGGACCCATTCGACCCGTCTCGACGCTATGTACCAGAACAGCCTCTACGGGCACCAGGCAGTGGCATAGACCAGCACCATCGGGAGTACGATGAAGAGGAGTCTCGGAAAGTGCTGGCCATTGTCATGGACCACCTAGAGAAGCAGGGGCTGGTGAGTTTCTGGGAGGAGGCCATTGGCAGATCCAAGGTTTCAGAGAACGGTTGCGCAGCCTAGTGATTTCACGTTTTTTTACGAATGAAAATGCCAGAAGTGTATCTTGTTAACCTTTGTCGGTACATAGAATCATTCTCGGTCTGCAAACTATAGATGCTTCACGAGATTGGGCAGCTTTTTGGTGGAGCCCATCAGTGGGATAGTTGACCAAAGTTGTGTGAAATGACTGAGACCTTCGAAAATGTTTGTTCATGATTCTCACAATACACCACTAATTACGTTTCACAGACGGAGGGGTGGGAGTATATAGCCTCTATTCGCCAACATTTTTTTCCTAGGTTACCAGTCACCAATACACTTCATTGTCTTTCACCAATCTCCAAGAATTGTAATTGAATAGGTTGCATCACATTGTCATCACATTTCACTCACTTAAATGCTGGCAATTAACAATTGAAGCTCAAGATTTAGGGCAAACTACCAATCACAGCCTTTGTAATGAGCAAATCACCAGTCACAAATAATAGGTCCCATAACATTTGACCCACTTCAATACAGGCAATTCACAATTCACGCTCAAGATTTAGGGCAAATCACCATTCACATTTTCGCTATATGACCTGAGGGTGGTAAAAACAACTTGTTCTTACAGGAGTCATGTCAAAGTTATTTCAAAGTGTTCCTTAAGGCCTGGGTGATTTTTTTCAGAATTTTCCTAGTATGTTCTAGGGTCTCTCTAGGCATTTGAAATTTGCATATCTTGACAAAAATCGGATAAAATCACAGATTTTCGATCATTGATTGCATGTTCAACACCTAACTTGCATGTTAAACCTGTATGTCTATGATTAGGTCATTGCATCTAGTTTACACAATAAAACTCAAATTGAGATCAAACTATTGATAATTCAGCCTATTGCCATTATAATCCAGGTGTTTAAAAACAGCTTATTATTAAAAATGACGCAAAATAAAGAAAGTTTTCTTTCATTTAAAATATCATAATAGTATCTCGTGATTATGTATTACGTGAAATCATTAACCATTGATGATATAATTCAGATTAGATTCACACTATAGGTGCTTGATGAGGTGGGCCAGGTGGTGGTGGACTTCATCTATTACCTGTACGAGAAGGGCTGCATCACCCTGGAGCAGATAGAGGCTCTTTGTACCTGGATCTGCGTCATGATGTGAGTATCATAGATTCTCCCATGTTTGCTCAAAATACTTGATTCTAAGTGGCTGAGAGGTGGGGGATATTCTCCGATATCTTACACCACAAAGTTCATAGCCTAAAATGGTGAATAAACAAGGGAGAGAAGGGTTATTTTACAAGTGGGGGTGAGATATCAGAACATATCTCACTATTATAAGGCACTAGCCTCGAGTGGTCTCGTGCATAGATGGTCTCTTTATGAAAAACCAACAACAACCCAATAATCTCTGAAGGCTTGGCATCGCAAAATACAGTCTATTTAGCTGGCATATTTTATAGAAGTGGTCTTACTTGGACGCTGTAAGGTATATCATATTAGATCAGCGATGGTCCCAACTATTCTTTTTATTTTATTTTTGAGTTGCCTTTACACGATCAAAATGAGTAAGTTTGCAAATTTAGAGTTTAATAATGATGAAATCTTTGTCAGGGCCCGGTGCATTATGTCTAGCCTAGTTAGAATTTCTTCTACGACTTTGTGTGCAGATGTGGCACTTTATTTGCAATCATTTCTGATTATTATCAAACTATATCTATTAGGAAAAGAATATTGGTTCAAAAGTTTGAATGCTATGTGTATTTCACAGTATTAATGTTTTTTGTTTAACTTATCAACATCGATATTGTGACATGTACACTGCATAAAAACAGAAACAAAATGGCCCCAAGCGCTGTGTACCACATACATAGAACTTTTAGCAATTTTAAGTGCGTTGTGGAAGAACAAAAACACTTTGCTAGAACTGCCGGTCTTGTTTCCAGGAACTACCCGTGCCCACCTGACTGTCCCGGGTACTACGAGCCTCCCTGGGGCTAACTGGCTGGTAAGTGGACTCTATCGTCTTAACCACCTGCTTCTACTCACTCTGAGTTAATAAACCAACTCTTGTCACTTTAGCTGAATTTGCCACTGCCACACAAACCATCCTCATCTATTCTAGCCTTCATTTTTGAAAATACCGCTTTTAAACTGGAACATTCTGAAACTCTAAGCCAATCAGAAATTCAGGAAATTTTAGGTTTTATTATGTCAAACATACCATCTTACACAACCTGAGTATCAGATGTCAAATTGACCCCTGAAATGTTTCACCAGAGATTGAATTATCATAATTTATTATTTATGTGACATAATTCTTTATTAAATCTTTATATCGTGTTTTTTATGCGTAGAATATTCAAATTAGCCGGATAGATACATGTACTTCTATTTGTGTTATAAGCTTAGAAAAGTGCAAACTGACATTTCGTGAATCATTAGCATTGCTTGGATTGATCACTTGACCTCATTCACATCCTGAGATTAACCACCTGTGGTTAGAATTTTTTTATGAGAATAGTTATGTGTCAGAGATCTCTTCAGGACCAGTGACACAGATAAAACCATTTTGTTTTGTTTTTACACACGCATGTATCTACCTGGACTCTCTGGCCTTCTGCCATCGACCACAAGTTTTCAACCGCACATAAAAAATATGTTAAATATAGACTAATAGAATATTAGATTAAATTGTAGTGTAGCCTCTCTACAGACAAGTAGTCTCAATAGAGACACGTGAGGTGGTCTCATTATGGTGGTTCATGATGGTCTTCTTATGGGGATTTGGTACAACAAAATTGGGTCTTCTAATAGGAGTATTCTTTATAGAAATGTGGTCTTAAGTTGAGGTTCTAATATGTAACTGTACTCTATTTAGACAACAATACGTCTTCTTGCAATGATATGACCCCCAAGCTCATCAGTAGCTCTCAATACAAGTAGACATTGATCTATCAAGTGAGATCATGCATATTTCACATCATATCATATAACAAAAGCTGAATGCTATGATAAACCATATTATACAATACTGAGACCACCCCGAACTGAAGACGCTCTTGTAACATTGCAAAAGGGGGCATAAATGCAGCATCGACAATTTATGTCATGTAGCAACATCTCTTCACTTGTTACATCAAAGATATATCTGGGTTCTATCTGGATCTGTGATTGTGGGTGATAGTGGCCTATCATGTTGCACATGTGCTGATTTCCTGACTGGATGGTAATCACCTAGTGACCTTGTATCTCAGTCCTGCATGTTTAAGACGTGACCACAGTTCTAGCTTTGGTCACAAGTCCTCTTTTCCAGGGAAGAGATTTCTAGTTAGAGCAAAGCGAGAGGATGCGACATAACGACACTCTGATTAGCAGATGTCAAGATATGGCCTCTGAAACATAACTATTGC
This sequence comes from Streblospio benedicti, assembly GCA_019095985.1. Classification (NCBI taxonomy): domain Eukaryota; kingdom Metazoa; phylum Annelida; class Polychaeta; order Spionida; family Spionidae; genus Streblospio; species Streblospio benedicti. The sequence continues at coordinate 28,043,847 of CM032665.1, forward strand.
TAATTGAATATTATGACCAATCACATGCTGTTAATCCAAGGATTTGAATTAGGTCAAGTGATCAATCAGAAGATTTACAGACTCTAGTTGCACCTTTTTTTAATGGTCCAGATGGTTTAAATAGTTCTATGATGAGTATGAAATACGATCCAGTAATGTACGAGGAAACGACATAGAATTAAGAATCAGGCCACATAAATGAATAAATTATGATGATTCACTCTCTGGAGAAACATTTCAGAGGTCAATCTGACATCCGATACTCAAGAGCGCATAACAGGGACTTTCGAAATCTAAGATCACCACCAGTGACCACCCACACAATAAGGCTATCACAACAATAATCCACGAGATAAGCAAACACTACTGATACAGTACTGGGAATTTGACTCTATTCGCAGACGACTTAAGTATCCTCACCATCGGCATCTCGATGTGACTTATCTCGAATGCTAGGTTCATTGCGTGTGCTTATGCGATTCTTCAGAGTGGGGGGTGGCGGGGGGTATATAGCTTCCTAAATCACCAATCACCATTACATTTCCTTGTCTTTCACCAATCCCCAGGAATCGTAATTGAATAGGTTGCATCACATTTTCATCACATTTCGAACACTTAATTTAACATATAGGCAATTCACAATTCACCCTCAAGATTTAGGGCAAACCACCAATCACAGCCTTTGTAATGAGCAGATCACCAGTCACCAATTATTTGTTCCATCACATTTCACTCAATTAGATACAGACAATTAGCAATTCACACCACTAAAGATTTAGGGCACATCACCAAGCACATTTTTGCTATATGACCACCTCATTCTTGGACATGGGAAAACCAAGCGACATGGACAGCTCTATTTTAGATCACATGTTGGCCGCGTAGTACCTAATCCAACTGCCATTGCAAACGTGAAGCATGCATTACAATACCATCAATTGATTATATTCCAATGTCCATAACCTTGCTGTTTCCTCCACAGAAAGCCACCTCATGCAGCCCGATGCCACGACTTCGACGACAACAATCACAAAGCACTCTTGGAACTATATTGGAATATTTGTTATTGAATCGCAAGTGGAAAAAATAATCTAATTCATTTTTGGTTTCTTCTTTTATTTTTTGTCTTTATTCTTTAATCAGTTATTTTCATAGGTGTGTTTAATATACGTTGGATTATTTTGTTGTTACGATAGAGGGGCAAGGAACTATGAAATCACAATAATGATGGTTACAATCAACTTTTTTTTAAGTGTAGGAGGTTTATATTTGATTATACGTCTGTGGCATCGTGTTTACTTGGTAGTCACCATTGTCAATGTGCGTCATTGTTTTAAAATATGGACGTATTCGGATGTAATTGAACGATGGCTAAAGCGTAACATTTGACGATCTTAATATTTGTGATTTTTTGTAAATTGATGAGCTAGTCATATGAGTTAAAACTATGATAATTGTATACTGCTTGCTTTCTAACAAAAAAGAAAAAAGAAAAACTCACCTCAATAATTCCTCTTCAATCTGATATAAAATGTATACAATTAAAGAATAAGTTGTAGCTACATTTTGTATGATTAAGAAAGCTATGATGATCTAGTACCTATGTAACGCCTATGTAATAAAATTCAGCTAAATATGAGCATCTAATGTGTTTTCTTTTTAATGCTATTTGTAAATACAGGGCAAGACATAGAAGTTCTAACTATTATTGCCCCATTTCATTGATTTCATTGTTGCCTGACAGTATTTGGTAGAGATGATATACATGTAGATATGGATGATAACTAATATTGTGAGTAAAATAGCCTTAATTACTCACTAGGAAAGAAGAGAGTATGTCCATTATCATTTTACTTCATTATTCATATTTTGTATTTTTGGAAGAAAAGTGTAAAACTGTTATATAATCATTGGATTAAATATTATAACATCATGTTTTCGATTTATTATTGTTTTCAGCATGAATCTATGAATTAAACATAATGGTCCCGATTTCTCCTATTATTTATATATAAACTTGACAATTTTTTCTATGCAGTAAATCAGATGTCAAAAATATTCAATCAATATAATAATTACATTTTATGAAACAAGATACTTTATTCTAACATATATATGAAATTGAAAAAAAAAGTTATGGGTTAGTTTTTCCTATATACATTTACCTTAAGTGGAGTCTATATGTAAACATATATCTTGATTAATCTAGACTGAAAATAAATATTAGAATAGAAATCCTAAATTTTACACAACCAGTAGTCACAAAGTCATGGTGATTGTATTAATAGATTTTGCTTTGTTGGGTTGTTATATGTCAATATTGATAGACGCCAACATAATTCTATTTCAATTACAACAGAGATAATCTCAGTGTAATTCGCGTCATTAGTTATCTACCTTATCACCTATTCAAACGTCTTTGTTGTTGTTATAAGTCGATTGATAATTGTCCAATAAATAAATGCATTATCTTAAGCGGTTTTTAAATAAATATTCATTTATTACACCCACGTAAAACGTCACACCACAAATCTGTACTAGAAATACCGTGATATGAATCATGGCAAGTGGATGGAATTTAGTGTCTATACGAATGGTCCACTTTAGAAACAGAAATATTCATTTTTTTAATGAAATGAGATTATATGGTGATTGTTCTTGTATTGTCGAATGGGCTTGGAGACTGAGTATTGTCTAATTTGAAGGACGTACAAAACAGTTTTATAAGCATCCTTTTGAACATTTAAGTTTGCCTTATGACTAACTTTGACTATGCATAAAATGTAGCTATATTCAGTAGTGAATTGCTATGTTACTATCACTGATTTCTGTTAATGTTCAAAGACGTTTGAAGCTTGTCATACAATAATTTGTGAATGATATACTTGTATAACTTTACTATTACAGCAAACAGAGTTGTCACAGCGTAATTCACATGATTAATTATCTTCCCATGGCCTTATCAATAATACAACAGCCTTTGTTGTTACAAGACGATTGATAAATTCATTTAATTGTCCGGTGTGTCAACACACAAAGCTATATTTGAATACATGGTCATTTATTACATTCACCAACAGCGTCATTTATTACCACTAATCTGTACTAAAACAACATGATAAGAAATGATGTGCTGGTATAGCAGTATTCTGAACATGACCAAGGATTTTCATTGAATGATATTTAGAATCTACATACATGCTCTACCATAGAAACAGAAATATTCTATTTTTGATACAACCTAGGATTGCTTTATTAATTGTTTGAGTGATATAAATAATCTTTGTATGACTTTTATTATATATTTTTTAATACTAAGTGTGTTGTTAATCGTTTAGTAAAAACGTTAACATATCACTTAGTTTTGCAGAGAGCCTCAAGCTGTATGAGGTTATTAGGAACCCCACCCCCGCCCCCACCCCCTCTCTACTACCAAAAAAAAGGTGGGGGGGGGGGTGTTCTTCCATATAAATGGGTCATCAAATCTGCGACCTACAATTCAATATTATGTTTTACTTCAGTAAATGGCTGTAACAAAACCTAGTCTATATAGTTTTATTTTTTGCACCAAATCAAAACCATTTATTCAAAGGCCATATCTTAGAGTGCATGACCAAAGCTTCAGACACAAAATATACAAAATTTTCAACATTCTATATGGTGTATTGATAAGGACCAAGAGGTCGAGATACAGTGTTATTAATAAATGTTTTTTTTGAACAGCTACGATGAAAAAATTATTTAAAGTTGAAAAAAAATTGAAAATGTTGGTTTCATCTGAATGGATTTCAGATATAATTGGAAGTAAATAATAGAGCGACCTTCCTTTTGAGCAGGCTTTCGCCATGCCTCAGCAAATGGTCAAGATTAACATTTATTTGAAAAGGAGACAGATTGTCTTTTTCAATAGTAAATATTCCGTCACGGGCAAGTCATTTTCTCGAAAAATCAATCCACATCGATATCACACAGATCAACACAAGCAGTTTGAATAAACAAACATACTTTCGATTATAAAGTTTGTAAATGCCAACTCATGGGGTTCAAGTTACTTACAACATATTCTTTTTAACCTTTTAAATGATCCTTTGGAGCAAACTTTGATGTTTCACACACGCTCTCTATGACAATAGGACTATGGCTACGACTTTCTTTGTTCTTAACCTTCTTTGGCGTTCTTATGTACCAATCATAACGAAAGAGAATCTCTAATAAAGCAGTTAATATATCCATGTTGAATGAAATATTAAACGACGACAACCCATGTAATATGGCGCAGTTAGGCAATAAATAACTCATGTCTCCAGCTCACACAGGTCTGTTACTTTTCCCCAGACCACTGGTTTGTTCCTTGACTTTTTCCTGCAGCTGGAAGTCCCACAGGTTGTACGTGTCCGGCTCACGCATGACGTACGCCGCGCCGTCACGCGGGACGTAGCCGCGTCTCTTGATGCGCCGGCGACGTAACTCCTCCTGGAAATCACGTAGTGGATCATCCAGCCTCGATCAACCAGACCAAGTATCATGCATACAGACTTACAGAGTCTGGTTGAACGAGGCTAACTGGATCATGAACACGTGTACCCTCGATCAACCAGGCCAAGTAGTGCGAGTGCAATAGAGAGGCCGGCTGAACGAGGCTATAACACCCATACCAGCCTCCAATCAGGGCTCACTTCTGGTTTAGAAATGATCCCCACCTTAGCTCGATCAACCAGGCCATATATTGCAATAGTCTGGTTGAACAAGGCTATCCCTGCCTTAGGTAGCGGGCAGGTGAGATTTGAAAAGTGGTAAAACACAACTGAAAGAGGACATTATGATTCGTGCTGTACATGTCACTGGCAAATCCAGGTTTTCAGAGAAGGGGGCACACTTTAGGGATCTCAAGGGATGTGGGTGGGGGTGGGGGGGCTGCACCCCTCTGGATCTGCCTCTGCACGTACATGTACATTGTATACTTTGATGGACATCACCCCGACATATTTTCGTTTTGATGAGCTATCCGCTTCTCTGCTCCAGCCACTGCAAATGCAAATAGTGAGTTGGATTGTTTTCTGCAAATATTATGATGATTCAAAGGCGAAAGGCTGACACTATAGGGCCTATAGTTACCATTGACATTAGCAGTGCAAATAGTGCATCAAATATGATCTAGTAAGGTCAGAAGAAGTCTCGATAGAGATATAGTCTCTTTATTTAGGGTTAGGCCTCCATAATTGGTTAAATTGAAGAGCTGGTGATGCTGTATCCACCAGTCACATTAACTAGTTTGACCAATAATTCTGGACTGCACGTGGGAAAAATTGGGTCATTTCTTATCTTGATTTCCAATTACGTGTAAGATGTAAATTCTATTTTTTTTTTTACTTTTGGCTTTTGTCTCCAGAATTTTCGACTTTACGGTAAACAATAATTAATCACAATCTGGACTCTGATTGGTCAGGTTTGTAGTAAGGTTATTTTGGTTCTCCTGCAATGGTATGTCATGGTGTCCTAGACACTTGCTTCAAGAGCACTAGCACCAGAATACATACATGTGTATGTTGAAGAAAAAAAGCTCCACATGCCCCAAGTGATTAGATCTGGTAGATACATTACATATTCACGTTTTCATATCCATATTTTCGAGCTAGTGCTTTGTAATAAATAATAATGCATTGGCGATGAACAATGTGTGGAGTCCACTGTAGTCAACAGCTAAAAAATGAAACCAAAATACTGTACATGTGGCAATAGTGTGATGAAGGCATGCCAATATGTGCGACACAGTTGCCAAATAGTTAGCCCTGAATTTGGACCAATCAGGCCGCCCCTTTTACAAGGACTGACAGAACATAGATTAATTATACTTCAAGCACCATAGTCCTGACTATAATCGAACAGCCTCTATTAAATCACTAAAGACCACACGTGAGCTCTGCTATCAGGTAGAAGTATAACAATATAATATTTTATGTTTTGTAACCCAACCCCACCCCACTCGCCTACCACCCACCACCATCACCATCAATCAGCTAAAGGATGCAGTAATCTTATCTTACTAATGTCACCCAGCATTGACATGTTTGCCTAAGTTACACCAGTTTGGCGCATGATATACTAATTAATCTAAAGTCCACTTCGAGTGTGTGTGGGGGGGGGGGGGCTGGGGGGGGGGTGTCGGTCAAGTTTTGGATTTCCCACTTTTTTGTGGGTCTAATATTTTATCACGCACGCTAAAACTTTTCAAATCAGAATTCCACCATTTACTATTTAAATGTTGCGTTAGCAAGATACACAGAAGATATCACATATTAACTAATATTATGATTTACATTCCTGGTATGTAGTAAATATTATTTGACAGTATATATATAAGTAATATTTGATTATATATCGCGAAACACTGTGAGATATTCTTCGATTATGTCACACATCTGATGTTTCCACTTTTGGAGGGGGAGGGGGTGGGGGGGGGGTCAAGAAAAAAGAGACCACTGTTCCACTTTTGCGGAGCGTGACAAAATGTACATCATCCTTAAATCTCCACCTTAACCCACTATATATGTCAGTCGCTTTTTACCATGAGATGAGAGTGTTACACTTGGCTATCAAAGTGTGTTAGTAGTGGTGATGATGGTGGCCACCATCAGTAGATACAGCATAATCTGTCTCTGCCATCTGCACCGGAAACCTTGAAGTGGCCAAGCTAACACAGTACACCCAACCAAAAGCTAGGTCGTAGCTTCACTTTGCTGGGTACGCTAAACGTAACCGTTTTAAGCAATAGACCGTTTTTGTAATGAAATCGGCAAACGTAGGTAGATGAAAAGGGCACCCAGCCCCCACGCCCACCTCCACCCACCCCTTTCTCACTTAGGACCAGCATTGTTATAATATAAATGTGGTTTTAATTAGAGGGTTTACTGCACTACCTTCCATTGGATATTAACATGATAAGACTGTGATTATCCAAATGTTCGCACATTGATGGAAGGAATGATTGATGATGGTGCCAGAAACGCAAAGGACATCATGTACTAACTGGCAAACATCAGACTTACATAAATGCTAGACAGGCAAACAGCTGGGAATGGAACATTCACTACAAAAAGCCTCTCTATTGTGATCACATGACTTCACATGAAAAAGTGGTCTCTTTGCCAAGGTTCACGATGTTCTCTTTGTGAATACTTGAAACAAGAAGGAAATATATTACAGGGGAGTTCTTTTTATAAAGGTTGTATAAATTGACTGGTGTACTGTATTTCAAAAGCATTAACACCATCTTTCAATTGTCTAAAACGCACAGGTCTATTAATGATACAATTTTACCTAGTAACAAGCACTCTTATGATTGTATGGAAATACTTCAAAGCGACTTTCATCAATCATTAGTAATCTAGTGCACTGAATTCAATCGTACGCCATTCATGTCCTTCAAATAAGGCATATCTATAAAGAGACCATCTCTGTATTCTGTAAAGACACTTACAATGTAACATGTCTCATTGTCTTAAAACTATATAAGCCTGTATAGGCAAACCTGCATATAGAGACCACCTCTCTATGGAGGCAGGCCACTGGGTTGCGTTAATAGAAAATAAAATCACATGCAATACTATTGAAAAATTAAGCTAGTCAGATGTCTTAATGTTCAGGATATTGTATACAATATCATTGTGTTCAAGTATGCTATTTAAATGAATATAGTATGAAAAAATTCATTTTGTTCCACTATGCACTATTACATAGCGACAAAGAATTGAATAGACCATAATACAACGAGAAATCCTGAGTCCCATTGCAGACTGGATTATACAAACTGAAACTAGAAACCTAGATCTGCCGGTTTAGGTTTGTTAGCCCCCGCCACACACATACATGGTGCAAAACGACGTGCAGATTTTATATTGGGGTCGAGTAGTCGACTGCTTGTAGGTGCAACAATACTTATATATATTATTAATCTCTAAAATCAACTGCAATAGTTTTTAATATCACTGTGACAAATACTCGTTATGTGTATCAGATCCCTAAAATTTGGTTGCGATACCAATGGCAGATCCAGCTTTTTTTAATAGAGGGGGGCGCACTGAAGGGATTTCATGGGTTTTGTATGGGCAATTGATGGCGGAGGTGTGAAAACGCCCTATGAAAATGAAGTATTTTGGTGGGGGAAAAGGGGCGCCCCCCCCCGCCCCCCACCCCTGGATCTTTCTATGCTTCAGGCGGTGCGTGCCGGCTGCTGCTTTTTTCTTCTGTTGTTAAGTGCGTGGGTATTTATTTTCTTCTGTGTGTGTGTGTGTGTGTGTGTGTGTGTGTGTGTGTGTGTGTGTGTGTGTGTGTGTGTGTGTGTGTGTGTGTGTGTGTGTGTGTGTGTGTGTGTGTGTGTGTGTGTGTGTGTGTGTGTGTGTGTGTGTGTGTGTGTGCATGTGTGTGCATGTGTGTGTGTGTGTGTGTGTGCGTCTGTGTGTGTGTGTTTGCGCGCATGCACGTGCATGCGTATACGTGCGTGCGTGCGTGTGCCTACGTACATCAAGCCGCGCGACCTCCAAGTCCTCGAGCCCGCTCTGGATGGTCGTGGTACAACATGTGCCCTGGGAAGACACCTACAACAACTGGTATGGGTCTGCAACTACCCTGGTCTGCAAGCATTCGGTCTGCCAAGGACGACACCGATCAGAGCGTGTGTCCAAGACAATGTATGTTTTAGGCAGGGGATGGAGAGAGCAATAAACCAAAACCAACCTTCAGTAAACCTTTGAGGCTATATGCAACGTCTGGCGAAAAATTCGCACGAAAATGAAATCTCTCTTGGTTTATTCTCAAAAACTGTCAAACGTTAGCCTAAATATGACTCTCTATGGTTTGCATAAATTTGGCTTAATTATTCAGTGTACGATTGTGAACAATGATTTTAACATGGTATGCTTCAAATATTGAGTTAATGAATCTGCGACAGAACCCCGCATTCCACACTGTGAACCTAGCCTTAATATAATACATGTCTGGACTTGAAAGGTAATTATGAACAAAAAAAGGTTTGCAATAAATCTTTAAGTTTTCCCACAGAAAACGTTTCCCATTCCATTATCCAACGTGGTCAAGATGTGATAAAGACCAGGTCCATAATAAATCGGACAACAAATTAAGATCCAGACAGGATCCAGACTTGGTTTCGATAAAATGAGTGTTAAGACATAGTCTAAACATGATCCCAACCATGAAGACAAGGTAAGGACCAGGAACATCTCACAGATCATAACCTGGTTACGATAGTGGAATGGTTAGGGTAACTGTGCACCTACCATGGCCCTGCTGCGTGCTGTCTTCTTCTCGATGTAGTCCACCATGTCTGGGCGGGAGGCGGGGGTCAGTACGTACTGGGCCGGACGCAGCACCGCCAGGCGACGCAGCAGGCTAGAACATGCAGGGGGGTCTCTAGATAACCAGTTGTTATATGGTATTACAGTACAGCCTCCATTTAAAGACCACCTCTCTATTGAGACCATTTAACACGACAAAAAATGGTCTTAATAGAAGAGGTTCTACTGTATAATATCCTAACCTTTAACATATATAGGGTATCATGAGATCAATAGTCATTTTGACCCGTGGATGTCAGATAGGGAGTCTAATGAGCTGTGCGACATCTGATTTAGTTAAAGTAAACAAGGTATGTATTCTAGTTAGTTGTCTCAATAATAAAGCTAGAGGTACAAGTTGTGAGTTATGAGTTGTGATACAGTCTATAAAAAAATGTTCAGAATACCATAGAACCCCCAAATATGAGGTCACCTCAATGATAATGACTATTTGCTCGCCTGCCTGACATAAAAATGTCTTAATAGAGAAATTTGTTTTCTCCTTATAAGGTTTGCAGCTAGTAGGTGTTTATGGTCTAAAGTGGTCTAAAGTGGAGGTATTGCATTGTATTGTATTTGCATTGTGTTGTAGTTCATTGCTTTGCATGGCAGAACAGTGAATTCTTGATTTTCATTGTATTCTTATTCTATTCTTATTGTATCCTTACTGTATTCTTTATTCTTATCATATCAATGGCAGGTTTTTAGAAAAGGGATTTGATGTGTTTCGTACCCGTGATTGATGGCACTCATGTAAAAAACCCTATGAAAATGAAGTATTTTGGTGGGAAAAGGGGGGGTGGGGGTTATGTTGTCGCACCCCACCTGTTGCTGATGTGTGAGATCTCCACCAGGTCCTCCCCCCCGCCCCCGCGACTGCTGGTCAGCGAAGTGACCGAGGCTCCGGAGGGACGCCGCGACGCGCGCTGACTCACAGACACGGACATGCTGCTGGAAATATGCGGAAAGAGCTCTTTTTTATTATGATGAACGATGAATCCTAAACAACTTTTTATCACTTCTTCATATAACAGTATTCTCGTCGATATTCTTTGTAACACCAGTATTGATAAAGCTAAATATAAATATACAGTTTATTACTTTGAACCAATGGATATATACAATAAAAATTGGTGTAAGCTTTCAACCATACTTTGGGCGAAAGCTTACAATGTTTCTTATACATATCCATTTGTTCAAAGTAATAAACTGTATATTTATGTACATGTAACAGGATAGATGAATTTTCACTATAATAAAGCTAAAGATATGTTAGTAATTTGACCTTAATAAATGACTCTCACCATACGTCAGGTTATAACAAGTATTAAAATGTGATTCACCCAGTTGATTGATACGAAAATAAGCATATAATAAGTAACAATGGCTTAATAGTTGTAAGATTGTCTTTTTTCCAGTGTTGCTGTCTTTATAAAGGGGGTCTTGATGCAGGTGTTCCTGTGTGTAAGTTTTACTGCCCTGGAAATGCGAAATTGGCAAATCAAAAGATGTCCGACATATATTGACTAATTGTTATCATAAGACATCTTATTCCATTCTAACCAAAAAAACTAGAACAGATATATAAGAGATGCAATTTTTGACAGGCAATTGTACAAAAATGATAAACTACCAACATGTGTGGTCACCGAGGGTGGGCTGTTACATATGTGTTTTATTGTGCATTTTATTGCCAATGAATAGACAAATATTATCAATTACCTGGCCTCATTCACAGGGCCTCATTCACATGGTATTTAATCATAATTATCTCTGTATGTCATTTTAAGCTGAAATCCACAACGTCATGTACCCAGCCAATTAGTCCAGCTCTGATATACACAATAACCATACATATGACCCTGTACCTAACTGCTTCATTTATCTATTACCACTGCAAACTGAAATGCGTATTATTATCATAATTATCTTTTTGTCTTGGTGGCGAGCTAACAATGATTTAGAGAAGAAACAAAAACACGACTG
>CM032665.1:28055282-28075525 GCA_019095985.1 Streblospio benedicti
GGGGTTCTTTTTATAAAGGCTGTCTAAATTGGCTGGTATACTGTATTTAAGCATTAACACCATCTCAATTGTCTAACACGCACAGGTCTATTTAATGATACAATTTTACCTGGTAGCAAACGCTCTTATGATTACTATAGTAACACTTCAAAGCGACTTTCATCAATCATTAGTAATCTAGTGCACTAAATTCAATCTCGTACGCCATTCATGCCCTTCAAATAAAGGCATATCTATAAAGAGACCACCTCTGTATTCTGTAAAGACACTTACAATGTAACATTTCTCATTGTCTTAAAACTACATACGCCTTTATACCTACAAACCTGCATATAGAGACCACCTCTCTATGGAGGCAGGCCACTGGGTTGCGTTAATAGAAAATAAAATCACATGCAATACTATTGAAAAATTAAGCTAGTCAGATGTCTTAATGTTCAGGATATTGTATACAATATCATTGTGTTCAAGTATGCTATTTAAATGAATATAGTATGAAAAAATTCATTTTGTTCCACTATGCACTATTACATAGCGACAAAGAATTGAATAGACCATAATACAACGAGAAATCCTGAGTCCCATTGCAGACTGGATTATACAAACTGAAACTAGAAACCTAGATCTGCCGGTTTAGGTTTGTTAGCCCCCGCCACACACATACATGGTGCAAAACGACGTGCAGATTTTATATTGGGGGTCGAAAGTAGTCTACTGCTTGTAGGTGCAACTATTGTTATTATTAATCTCTAAAATCAGCTGCAAAAGTTTTTATTTCACTGTGACAAATGCTCGTTATGTGTATCAAATCCCTGAAAATTTGGTTCCGATACCAATGGCAGATCAGGTTTTTTAATAGAGGGGGGGCCGTACTGAAGGGTGGGCGATTGATGGCGGACGTGTGAAAAGGCCCTATGAAAATGAAATATTTTTGGTGGGAAAAGAGGGGTGGGGGCCCCCTGCGCCGCCCCCGATCTTCCTATGCTTCAGATATGTCGGCTGCTGTTTAACCTTCTGTGAAGTGCGTGGGTATTTATTTTATTCTTGTGTCTGTGTGTCTGTGTGTGTGTGTGTGTGTGTGTGTATGTGTGTGTGTGTGTGTGTGTGTGTGTGTGTGTGTGTGTGTGTGTGTGTGTGTGTGTGTGTGTGTGTGTGTGTGTGTGTGTGTGTGTGTGTGTGTGTGTGTGTGTGTGTGTGTGTGTGTGTGTGTGTGTGTTGTTGTGTGTGTGTGTGTGTGTGTGTGTGTGTGTGTGTGTGTGTGTGTGTTGTGTGTGTGTGTGTGTGTGTGTGTGTGTGTGCGTGAGTGCGTGCGTTGCCTACGTACATCAAGCCGTGCCACCTCCAGGTCGAGAGCGTCGAGCCCGCTGTGGATGGTCTGCAGCTGGTACAGCATGCGGTCCTGGGACGACACCTACAAAAACACAGTACAAGTAGATATACTCTTTCACTCTCAGTTTTTTAAATCGTTCCTCAAAGGTAATACATTTATGGTTTTAACGCTGCATTGGGTGCTCCATGGCCGAGTGGATATGGAGTTGGACTCGTGACCAGAAGGTCGTGGGTTCGATTCCCATCGAATCTGGTGGTGGGTGTTGAACAAACGCATCCCTAAAGCAGTTGCACGCTGCTCCGTGGCACCTACACGTTAATGAGTACTGGTCATTGGGTTGAAAGAGTGAGTGAGTGATTGTTTGGGCGATTAGCATTGTGCGCTGAATGCAAGCTGGTTCCGATGCAAGCGTATGGGAAATGAGCAATTGATGATCGATAAGTGGACCAATGACCTGGTGTAAATTGTAAAGTCATGAGAGCAAGACTTGAATCACGACTATAAACCACCACATTTATATTTATTAATACCGAATAGAGCGGCTCTAGAATTTGCACACCATAAATGGCCTTATGTCATAGATTACACTCACAGATTTTAACTGTATCTACCATGCATTGAATATTCATCTCCTTCGAATATGACATATCGATCGATATGTCTGCTGAATAACTTGTGAGCAAACTTTAACGCAAAAATATTTTCAGCTCCTTCACTGGCAGACTGATGAACACTTTGCAAGATGAAATATATATCGTGGTTAAAGCGATTTTGCACAAAATTAGCTTAAGTTCTGTCATGTAACTGTGCACCTACCATGGCCCTGCTACGGGCTGTCTTCTTCTCGATGTAGTCCACCATGTCCGGGCGGGAGGCGGGGGTCAGTACGTACTGGGCCGGACGCAGCACAGCCAGACGCCGCAGCAGGCTAGAACATGCAGGGGGCTATGTAGGATTATATTCTTCTCTCTCTCTTTTTGTATGACAAACAAGCTCCTACCACCGTCCTGACATAACTGAAGACAGGTTAAATTACAACCCCTAAGCTTCCATCTAAAAGCTATCATAATGACTACTTGCTCGCATGTCTCACATCAAAATGTCTATATAAAGCAATGCATATATATGCTTTTCTCCTTATAAAGGTTTGCAGCTAGTAGTTATATGATATATATTTTCACAAGTTTGCTTGTGAATTCAATTCTACTCACTGATCTGCCAAACAAGCTCCTACCACTGTATTGACATAGCTGAAGAGACATGTTCCATTTGACTATATCAAGTTGCAGGAGCTTGCTTGGCAAACAGTGAGAGTAGAATTCAGCTAGTAGTTGCTTATGGAAGTGGTCTAAAGTGGAAGTTGTATTATATTGCATTGCATTGTATTGGGTTGCCTTGCTTTGCTGTGCAGCACATTACATTGCAGTGAATTATTATTGTATTTTTATTGCATTCTTATCATATTCTGATCATATCAATGGCAGATCCAGGTTTTTTAGAAAAATGGGGGTGCACTTCAGGGATTTCATGGGTTTTGTCCGCATGATCGATGGCGGACGTATTTCGGTGGGAAAAAAGGTGGGGGGGCTCCTGGATCTGCCCATGCATATTATATGTGTATTTCATCGCACCCCACCTGTTGCTGATGTGTGAGATCTCCACCAGGTCCTCCCCCCCGCCCCCGCGACTGCTGGTCAGCGAAGTGACCGAGGCTCCGGAGGGACGCCGCGACGCGCGCTGACTCACAGACACGGACATGCTGCTGGAAATATGCGGAAAGAGCTCTTTTTTATTATGATGAACGATGAATCCTAAACAACTTTTTATCACTTCTTCATATAACAGTATTCTCGTCGATATTCTTTGTAACACCAGTATTGATAAAGCTAAATATAAATATACAGTTTATTACTTTGAACCAATGGATATATACAATAAAAATTGGTGTAAGCTTTCAACCATACTTTGGCTGAAAAGCTTACAGTGGTTTTCTTATACATATCCATTTGTTCAAAGTAATAAACTGTATATTTATGTACATGTAACAGGATAGATGAATTTTCACTATAATAAAGCTAAAGATATGTTAGTAATTTGACCTTAATAAATGACTCTCACAATACGTCAGGTTATAACAAGTATTAAAATGTGATTCACCCAGTTGATTGATACGAAAATAAGCATATAATAAGTAACAATGGCTTAATAGTTGTAAGATTGTCTTTTTTCCAGTGTTGCTGTCTTTATAAAGGGGGTCTTGATGCAGGTGTTCCTGTGTGTAAGTTTTACTGCCCTGGAAATGCGAAATTGGCAAATCAAAAGATGTCCGACATATATTGACTAATTGTTATCATAAGACATCTTATTCCATTCTAACCAAAAAAACTAGAACAGATATATAAGAGATGCAATTTTGACAGGCAATTGTACAAAAAAATGATAAACTACCACCATGTGTGGCCACCGAGGGTGGGCTGTTACATATGTGTTTTATTGTGCATTTTATTGCCAATGAATAGACAAATATTATCAATTACCTGGCCTCATTCACAGGGCCTCATTCACATGGTATTTAATCATAATTATCTCTGTATGTCATTTTAAGCTGAAATCCACAACGTCATGTACCCAGCCAATTAGTGCAGCTCCTGATATACACAATAACCTACATATGACCCTGTACCTAACTGCTTCATGTATCTATTACCACTGCAAACTGAAGTTCTTATTAATGTTTTTGTCTTGGTCGCAAGCGAATACTGATTACAGAAGAAACAAAAACACGAGTGCTGCATTATCTTGGCAAACAATAGACAATAACCAGTCAGCTCTTGATCTACATCATATTATGACAATAAACCAAGGCCCCAGTTCACTGCTTATTTATAACCATGTATTTGCGTTGCACATACAGTAAAACCTGACCATGTAGACATCTTGAGCTCACTAACAGGAACACCTTTTATTCCCTTGTTGCTATACATACAAACACTGCTGTTCAGGGGTGTGGTTCACTAAGAATGACACCTTGCCTATTGGAAACACTTTTTTTTCTAAATCACTAATGTCCATAACATAGAGGCTTTACAGCTGCACAGTAATTTTACACTATTTTTCTTTTATCGTCATCTACTTTCATAGATTTCAAATAAACGTCTAGCATTATGATTATGTGGATAGAATGTTACGATCTTTGAAAGTAGTTGTGAAGTTTTATGCAGTTGAAACGACCCATAAAAGTAATTAAAACTATTAAAACAATAAATTACATACGATTTGTTTCACATGTTTGGAAAGTGGTTGAACATGATTTGCAATGCAGTTTCGGATTTATGTTGGTACGTTCATTTACAGTACAGCTTAAACCTTCAAAACAATAATAATCAACTACAAAAATAACAATGAAAAACTTCAAACTGCAACATTCTGGTACCAACTAACAAAATACAAACCTTTATTGAAAAATCCTAAACAGAAACCCTCTTTCTTTGTAATAATCCTAGCTGCGAAAATAACCTAAGTTTACAAATCCTTCCCACCACTGTCACAAAGTCGTCTGTCACTCACAGTGACAATGCTGGGCTCAGGGACACCTGCTACTCGCACCTGCTAATAGCGTCCGGAGCAAGTGCGGGAGTTGTCTCACGTTTGCCACTACTGGGATCGAACTTACTGGCAGATCCAGATTTTCCAAACACAGATATGCTGTGCCTGTGCTCATCAAGGTTTGTTTGTTGGCGTTGTTTTGACATTTTTTTTTTTTTTTTTTTTTTTTTTTTATTGGAGACAGTGATTCATTAAGGTTTTGTGGGCAATGGTAGTACTGATGGGGTTAATGTTTGATCCGAAAAATCAACTCATTCTTTTGTCACGAATCACGATATATTCATTATTGTTTTGAAAAATTCAACATATTTTCTTTGGGCCCGTGATGGCGAATTTTATTTGAAGATATATACTTCTGATTTGGTACTTTTGCATAAAAAGAAAACACGTAAAATAATTTTGACAAAATCTGGGGGCCCAAAAACATATTTTAGGGGCGCCTTATTATTAGGGACTTTCACGCAAAGATATTACATGCAAAATTGCAAACTTGTATTTGTAATACAAAAATGTAAACATATATTTTGTATGATGAACGTCGGATATGTAGATCCAAATCCTTCTTAGTTTTTTTTTCCTATTTAACTATATCTCGCCTAAAAAACATTACAAGGTATATTCTCCTCTCTTTCCTCCTGCATGAAAAATCTGAATATCACATTTTCCAACCACAAACGCTAACGTTTTGGAACCGTCATTCACATCTATTATAGTGGTTGAAGCATAACGCAAACTACCACATCTTCCCGAGTGCGTTGTGTCATTTGTCAGGATGTATCTCACCTCCTCAACTACGTATTTCTACTTCAAGCATAGACGATTATATGTCTATCATTTTTAGGCACGTATAAATTAAAAACATGTTATTTTTGAACAAGAATACTCACCACATGTTGTTTTATGTTTTCAAAAAGAAAATTCTTGTCTTTTCTTACTCGAATCAGTAGAGTTCTGAGAAACAGATTTTCACCTGAGGCATGATCAAACCAAAGAGCTGATGCTCTGACTTATTCAAGTAAAACCTATTATCAGTGGATTGGAGTACTAACATATAATTGACTGACCAGTATGGTGATGTTTTACCAATGATTTTGAATTTTAATAGATAGCAAGAAAATCTGATTGTTATGTAATACATAAGATATGACTTACACATTATATAACGTCCCCATGTGGTTCGTAAATCCCATTACTTTTTTTAACCTAACATTCCTAAGAACTAGAATGAATATAATAAACAATAATTGCAGCATAAAAATTCAATTGTATAGAAGTGTAAACTGGCACATTAAAGGTGGTGAGAACATATTCTGGCTCCCTTTTCCCATTGTACATTGTTTATGAGAGCTGGAAACCTCATCAAGGCAGAAGAAATTTCACAGCTTTATCCACCTTCACTGCTCTCAATTGCGCTAAGTTCATGCAAGCTGGTGTATGATCTATACCGTTTGTACATGATATTGTATTGAATATGGATGAGTAAAGAGTTATTTCTTACCACCTATAGTACCACGTCTAGAAATTGGTGCAACTTGAGACCAGCTAGACCCTGAATTAGCAGCCCACACAGCCCCACAGAGCTATCCATTAATAGCTAGTGGGTTGCACACACCAGATTATATCAGATATGATCTCAATTGGTTCATAATTCCATTGGCGTTCAACTGAGCTTCCGCATCGAGCCCCAGCAAAGTGCAGATCTCAGGAAAACCCTCACTAATCCAACTACATGCAAGCATATGAGAAATCACCAATTGCTGATCAAATACGCAAGCCGATGGCCTGGTGTAAAATGTAAAGTTGTTAGAGCAAGAATTGGATCATGATTATAAACCACCACATTTTCCATAGCAACTGAAAGCTTTACTGAGATACAAAAAATATATGAATATCTATACATTGTCATTGTTCTGACGCCCCCACCCCCACGTTCTCAAATCTGGATCCGCCGAGTAGCATGTGAGTCACATGACTGCCCACGTGCTCCACTCTTACTCCATCTCTGATAAACTCATCAGCGCAAACCATGCCAGATCTAGAGACAGGGGCGGGGAGGTGAGAAGAAACTACTGCTCTAACCGGCACGCTAGCTAGAGCATTGTGATTTATCGTCTCCTCTGGTTTGTTCACATGGACCTTTTGTGTCAAACAGTATTGAAACTATAGCAGGAATATAAGATAAAAAATATGGTGAAGCAAAGGCATCATGTTTACATTGTATTAGATTATTTTATTATTTTTGTTCTAGACTTCTACCATTTTGTATCAAACTTAAACAAAAAATATTTTTTATATTAGATTTAAGGTGCTCAGAGAGTACAGCGTTACCAAACAATTTTTTTACTCATGGGCAATAAATATTTATTTTAGCCATGTTTAGAAAGTGTCTGCAATCCAATGCCAAGAACATAGATGGAGGGTGAATAACACATGAAATAAGACTTAGAATTTATTCTGCTTTTTAATGCTTTAATTGCAAAGTAAATATCGTTGTTCACCATTAGTCAACGTTGTTCTATCGACGCCATGCTCTCTGAGCACTTTGATCTCGTTTATGCTAGTATTTATTACCATGATCAATCGTAAAAGCAACAGTCACCTTGCTAAAAACAAAAATTAGCCGGTACTGTAAAAAAAATAAACACCCAAAGTTACGAAACACATTTTTTCATTGTTTGCATGATAAAAAGAACATCTCCATCAAATAAAGACTACCGGAGGGATAATCTTATGTCTCATTATGGAAGATATCCGTGACCTATTTATAAAGGCTTGAGGCTGAGAAAATTATGGTCTCTTATCTAGTATCTTAAAAGAAAGGAAGTGGTATTTTTGAAGTTGTATAAAGCTATAATTATTAATTAAAGTAATATATTTTTATTTTAATTTATGATTATTTTATTTGCACGAAAATTAAATATTAAATCAATAGTTTTGTACCTGTCGGCAATTTAATTCTAATAAATAAATTTGAATAAAATGAATAAAAAAATGAAAAATGAATAAAAAATATATAGCTTCTTTTAAAATTAATTCATTGAAAAATTTCAATGTTGTAAAATTTTAATAATCTTCAAAATTCAAAGCCCTATAAACAAACACCCCCAGTCGCACGTCAAACGTCACCAATTTTAGCATTAATCTTTACGCTGATTGGCCGAGTCCCGCCAGCCGCCAGAGCCATCTTCAAAATCACTAGCCATCAAACACGGCCGTCTGTCAAAGTGGATTAGACCCACTGGCCCCGCCCATCATCATCATCCGTGATAATCCAGATTAGGATTAGTTGTTCTGATTACTGCTGTCGGCTGCTCTGTGTCAAACGACAATTTGCTGCTAGCTAGATTGTCTGGAATATTTAACTTTCCTCGAGTGCCAGGAGTTCGGATATCGCTGTGTAACAGGTGGTTGATGAAGATGAAGATGAGTTAATTAGCTGTGATTAGATTTCACTCGGGTGCTAGATTTTTATGTTGCTTTGCAGGTTTTGATGAAGATTTTAAGATCCATATTTAAAGTTTGCTTTGCTTTTTTGTAAAAAGTGTGTTTTGATTGAAAAGGACATGTTTTAAAGAGATTGACAGAACAAACGGGTTAGATAATAATGTTGTTTCTGTGTTATCTGATAAGAGTTTGTGCTAATCGGTTGTGTATCAGATTACATTAGATTTATGTAAAAAAAAGGTAAATGTGGATGTTCCAAACTTCTTCAGCTTTATAACAAAAATCAAGTTGGATATCCAGCCTAATTTTGAAGAACAAATAAACATTACAATTCATCAAATCAAAATGACCAGCACATCAACAACAATATAAAGCTTGTTCCATGACAGAAAATAGATTCTTTTGTGAAAGAAAAAGGATATAAAAGACTTCTTTTAGATCTAATATACACAGACTGTATAAAAAAATAACATTTCCACGTTAGCAGTCGCACTCAAAAACGTCAAGCACGTCCAACGTACGACAAACGTAGTTCAAACGTACGTGAAGCGTAGCTCAAACGTCAGACGATGATGAACCCGCGCACGGCCATGTACGGCGTCGCGCCTCACCACTACAGCGCGCACCACCACAACCTGGCAGCGGCCGCCGCCTACGGCTACCCCGGGGCCGGCTCGGGGGGCTCGGGGGGCACCCCCTCGCCGTCCTTCCCTGGTCAGCACAACGCAGGGGGAAGCGCGGGAGGAAGCAGCGTGTACGGGTCGCCGTATGAGACGGGCACGGGATGGCCGGGGTTTAACTACCACCCACACCACCAGCAGACCGTGTCTCCGCCGGGAGCACACCAGTCTGCCTACCTGTCGCCGTGCGCGCTAGCGGCGGCGGCGGCGGCCGGGGCGGGCCCTCTGGGGTCGCTGTCGGCGCTCACGGCCGGGGACAAAGCGATGGTCACTTCGGCGGCAGCGGCAGCGTTCTCCGGGGGTGGTGGAGGGGGAGGGATGTCCAGTGCACTGGCGGGTGAGTGGTGGAAGAACTTTGTGGCCGATAGTTATAATCAGTAGTTGTCTTACAACTTAAGTCCCTTTAAAATGACAAAACAAAAAAAAAAGAGGGCTTATGTCTTCTGTCTGCATTTCTTCTTTCTTTTCGTTTTCATTTTAAAGGGGAAACTAAGAAGAAAAAAGAAGACTTAAGTCCTTTTTTCTTCTTTTTTTCACTTTAAATTAACTTGATTGTAAGACAAATATTGAGTTTAAGTATTGAGTTGAATTATCATTTTGCATTTATAACCAGTTTCTAAGTTTGATATTTATTACTCTTTATCACATCGCCGGTTTTCACGGCTTGATCACTCACAAGTTGCCTTTGTAAAGCCATGTTCATATCAACCAGTATATGGCTGTGAAATATGACGATGTCCATATCATTGCATTGTAAAATGAAGCCTTGAATAAGCTCGAATTCAGCAGCATGGATGTCTGATAGACCCCTAAAATGTGGTTAAGGGCCAATCAGATATACTTATATGGCAAATTGATACATTCCAGCTTATGCTTGCAATGCTGGCACCATTTACTATTTCAGCCGCGAAGTGTTCAGCAACCATCATATTTATCGCGACTTGCATATGAATTTGCTATTTAATTATGAACTTTTATTCGGACTAACGTTATCATCAGCGAATACGGTTACTAATAAGATAAAAGTCTTCCTAGATGGATGTCTGACTTTTATCCGGTAGTAATTATGATGTACAGCCACCATATCTTTGTTAAATTGAGTGTTTTTTTTAAAGTTTTTAAACCACAATATTAGCGTCATTTTGATGCACAATGATTAAGTTATAAAATTATTCCATTACTTTTTTCCAGCCATGAACAATTTTCACTGAACTATATAGAATAATGGAAAGGGACTACGTATAGTTGCAATTGACTATTCTATCTGTGTTCATGTTTCATTTTGACCCACGATATAATGAGGAAGCACCTGTTCCAAGTGACCATGATGGTCATTCTAGTGTTTGTCCCTCACGGTGGGTCACGGCTAACACCCCAAATTATTAATGCTAACGTATGAAGCCAGAACTGAACAGTTGGTCAACGTCGGCGTACGGGAAAATCTTTCAAACAAATACTGTACACGGGCGTTGTCTCAATATTGCCAATATTATCTTCTGAACGTTATAAAAAGACGGAATTAAATATGTGATGATGGCATCAGTCGTTTTCAAACACTTTAAATATTATAGCGTTTTATGCATTGAATATATACGACACTCATCCCATTGGGACACAACAGAATGAATTAAAGATGATGGCGTAAATATAGAATAGCTTGCCAGTCCGAGACTAGCGATGATTGCCCCATGAAAGTGCAGCCATCAGAATGAACGCACAAATCTACTAACCGTAGCAACTTGGGTAAAGTTTTGCGAAAATCGAACATACGGATTTACGGATATTCGCGAATAACTGCGCGTGTTCGATTTCTGCAAAACTTTACCAAAGTACCGTAGCATCATGGCAGGCAAATATAGATATAATGTTTTCCCATTTGGTGCCAGTATATTGCATTGGTTGTAATATTTTCACACTGTCCTGCCCTCACGCTGTCTTTCCCTCCCCAGGTCTGACCAACACGTGCCTGTACAGCGCTGGAGGCGCCGGCGGGAAGTCCCCTGGGGGCGGGGGGCTGCTGCTGGGAGGAGGAGGGCTGGACAGGGACGGGGACGACGGGCTCGACATGCACGGTGAGTGCGGGCTGCTTTATTGATTCATATTCATATTCCCGTATTCACTTTCCTGTTGGTTTGCTCATACACACTGTGTATACTCCAAAAACTAAATACTACAACTTTATTGCATAATGTTTCCATATGTTCATTGATTGATTGATTCGTTCATTGCTAGTGATGGTGAATGCGTGTGTGGAAGGGTGTCTGAGAGGGTTGGTAGATGGGCCCATAAGTAGATCCAGGGAGGCGGGTTGGGCGTGACCCTTTTCACCACCATAATACTTGATTTTTATAGGGTTTTGGCATGCCCGCCATCGTTCGCGCGTACGAAACCCATGACCCCCCTTTCCAAAAATCTGGATCTGACACAAAAACATGGCGGGTTGTTTGATTGGCTGCATTGGCTCAATCATGTTGGCTCATTTGTTATTGCAGTCTGAATAAAACATAATAGAAAATGAAATTTTTTGTTTCGTCAATCACGTTGTACCATATTTCGATGCTTTTTTTGTTTTATTGCAGCCTGCATAACACAATGACTATCCAAAAACAGAACTTTACAACAACGTGCGTGTGTCTGATTGATTCGCATAAACCACACGTGCGTGTCACACCCCATTTGAGTGACCATTGAGTGACCATTCCCACCATGTAAATCACCATCCTCTATAACCTTCGCCCAACACGTCCATTAAGAATCATTTCCACACAATCAACTGACACCTCGACGTCTCAAACGTTGACGTCAAGTGCGACAGGCCCCCAACTCCCGGAAACATCCTCACCACCCCGTCATCACTGCCAGAGAACACGTAAATCACCCTGTCACCCTCGGGGGCAGTAATCCCACCCGAGGGAGGCCAATCCCCTCCTCCCCCGACCCCCAGGGAGCTACAGCCCTCCAGCACCTCCCCTCTATTGCTTCCTAATTCCTCAGTCTCGACCTCCAGCCTGCAGGGGTCCCGACCTTTGAACCCGACCCCCCCTCGCGCCCGTGGCGGTCAATTCCGTGTCCATTACGGGGCTCTGACCCGCGTCCGCCCTGCCACGTGACCTCGACATGGTCACGTGATGCGTGATGGATACATTTCCACTGCTGGTGAAGAACCGTTGACGTATAAAGTCCCTTGGCAATTACGATGATCATTCTGTGGACGGGAAAGTGGGTTATTTGAGATCTGTTGCTCTTCCTGATTTTGATTTTTTTTTTCTTATTTTTCTATTCTTATTTCGGAAAATAATTAAAGTACATTCCATATAAAACCCATAAAAACTGATGATTCTTAAGTTTTCCTTTTTACTTTGGATGGGATTTGCGTGTTTGTTTTTGTTTGGATTTTTTCCCCCTTTTGCGCTTGTAGTTTTAAAGTTTCTCTTTGTGTTATAGGGCGACAGATTATCACTCAATCATTAACAATGAACTGATGGAAAGAACGAAACGGGGGAAAAAACACTAACAAAATTACTTGTTTTATGTTTTATAGAAAGCTAAAAGAGGTTTCATCTTCCGTGCTAAGAGCTGGAAATATTTGACATATAAACATGAAAACATTACTGTGACATATACATACAAAGCACAGATAACAAAAATACAGTCTTTACGGATCCATGGCACAGCGCAAGTACACAAGTAGCCATCCACGGCACCCACCTATTGTAAAAATGAAGAAAAATATAATTTGAATTATGCAAAAGTCTTGTGAAATAGCGAACAACCTGTGCTTTCATCTTTGCAGTTGTTCAGATTTAGAATAAGATAACGAACTATAAAACTTAAATTTAAATAAATATATTTCACACACAGTATAGGTGCCTTGTCAATTTCCAATGCAATGAATAATACTTCTGTATTATTAGTAGTATTATTAGTTATTAGTAGTTATTAGTAGTATTATTCATTGCATTGTAAATTGACAAGGCACCTATACTGTGTGTGAAAGATATTTATTTAAATTTTAATTTTATAGTTTGTTATCTTACTTTAAATCTGAACAACTGCAAAGAAACAAGAACCAAAAATATAATTTGAATTGTAGTAATGTATAATCAGAACCATAGCTAAGAGGAGCTAACAGGTTTTACAAATCCGATTTCAATTCCCAGTCTGAAGCTTAATACAGATGTTTAAACTGTTCCAATTTAAATGCAACTTACGTGATTTTCTCGATGCCTCAAATACGGATCGCACGAATCTAGATTTCATTAACATCTTCCTTATTTTCTTATTGATAGGATTCATCTTGATTTGACAAAAACAAGTGCAGAATAATATAAAATAGAATGATTGCTTCTGCAATTTGTGAATCGTAAAAATTAAGGCTATGACATGTACGTTACACGTTGCTAGGCATTATCGTTTAACGTACGGCGTTCCTGTACGTTTTACGTTCCATCAGTTTTAGTCACAATCTACCAGCTTTTTATTCGCTTTAGCCCTTCAAAGAAAAGCCCCCGAAGCGAAGACGGATTGCGAGGGCAAAAGTGGTCTTGATATACAGGTGGTCTCCTTATGAAGGCAATCTAAACAATACAGCATTGGCTAGACTCTCCTCATTTAAAAATTTGCTCTTACAACACCTGCCCACTGCTCTAAAGTTATAGAGAAACAAATCCTACATCTCCGAATTCAGAGTTGCAGATCCACAAATCCCACTCAGAAATTTCCGGATCTTGTGTCCGTGTGATCCATGTGTGTCACTGGCTGCGATGACGTGTGTGTCATGTCAGGGGAGCGGATCTGCAAATTGCGGTCACGCATGACATGGGGTGGGTGGGAGGAGGTGGGGGTGCAGAGTGATAGGATACAATGGTGGAAAATAAAATTGTAACAATTGAAATGGTTTGTGGATGTGTTTGTGTTTGAATTCACACACTTCATCGTAATTAAAGTTATTTATTTCATACACAGCACCCAATTATGTACTTGTACTCAATTATGATTGGTTGATAGTAGCTAGAGGTCCCGCCTAGCTCACGACAAGCACGATAATAGATAGTGTGAAATTGTGAAAATCTGCATGTCCAAGCTCATACTACAATGTTGTATATCATGGATATAGTGGGCCTACGTGTATCTTTAACGTAACAAAATCATCTTTTAACGTTTAGTATTTCTAATGATACGAAAACATTCACATTTTCGAGCATATTATCTAAGTCCTATCCCGCACGCTTTGTACACGTGGTATACTTGGAGACACAGTAGGATAAATCTATTATATCAGTACCACCCACGGGCTGGCCTCAAGTGGCCCCAAATGGTCTCAAAAGTTAACCAGTCTCTTCAAAGTCTGTCCATAAAGACCTAGGGCCCTAAAAAATGGTCTCATTAAAGAGGTGGTCTTTATAGAGATGGTCTTAAATTGAGTTTACTCTGAAATCATGATTCCTGGCTAGAGGAGGTTGACACATTCCCTAAGCCCACAAGACACAGGTGTCGGTTTTCGCGATCCCATTTCCCAGAATCCTCCCTCTGGCGACGGATATGGCACATACGCGCGCATGCGCATACGACAGCTCTTTGTTGTGAGGCAAATTGACACGATAACTCTACAACAGACACAATGGACAGCAGTAGATCTGTATAATGACCATGATGAGCATAATATTGAAAAATGAATAGCACTCTGATTGGGAATTTACTTTGAACGCCATGGCTCGATGAGTTTTCAAAACTTGTGGTCGTAAAACATCGTATTTCTCAGAAATTGAACTTGTAAGTCACCATGCAGTTCTGTTTCAACCGTGAGAGCTTTATAGGTTTTTAACAAGTTTACATGAATTCAGAAATTGACTGATATTTTCTAGGAAGTCCAGTGGTCACATAATATAATTCTTTTAATTCTAATTTGTGTGCATTTGATTGCTATCCAAAAGCCTATACCAAAAATGCCAATATTCCAAATACCTAAAAAAATATAATGCTGTTGTATAATATTACTATTTTTACATTTCGGATGGTACTACACTCACAGAATCAACGGAGTAATTTTACGCGACTTGTAGAGTAGCGCCATGCCTACCCCCGCGCGGGAGTTATATTACCCACTTACGGAGTAATATTACACCTGGGTCGGCGTAATATTACTCCACTGCAGGTTTTTTTTTACGATCGATAGGTAGTAAATCTATTCAGATCAGTCTAGCGCATGCGCCAATACTGCATTTCCAGCTAGAAGCAATTCAAAAAAAGATTTCACATGGTTTTTTTTTAAATCCTTCATCATCGTTAATTCAAGTAATGGTTTGTCTATATATGTCATGACATTGTACGAGTTAAATATTATTCTATGTATTACGTTGGTTTTGTGTAGAATATACATGACAGGTAATATGTATTACAGCTGTTAAATGTATAGTGTATCCATAATGACGGTAAATATGGAGTATTATAGATCAATAATTCAATTTTGAATGTGTTAGGGTGAAACATTGTAAAATCTCGAGTTATTGGTGTGTTTTTACGACAGAATCCTCATTTACTAGATCTAGACTATGTGAGCATATTGAGTTCATTCATCTCATTTAGGACACGCATGACTGATATATATATATACTCTGAATCATATATATATAATATAGCATCAATTAAGTTTAAAAAAAGATAATACACATTTAAGAGGAAACAAAAAAAATACAAGAATCCTTTTTAAAACACATTGCCAGTCCAACCATACGAATTGTCATCTGTTGTCCTAATTAACCACCTGTCTCATAGAACAACACTACTAACTCCACCCTTCATCCCAACACAACGGCCCCCTTGTTCAGCAGGTCAGCACTGTCCCGGTATTTACGAGACGCCCGTGCGTCCACACCGCCTCCCCTGTCCCCCACACCTCGCGAGCCGCCCCGAGCTCGGGTTACCGTCGCTATGAACGTGTCACCCGCAGCTGGGCAAACAAGGGGACAATGGGAGACCACCTAGAGCCGTAACCCGAGACCCCCAGTGTCTCCATCAGGCGGGATAATAGAGATCATTGTTTGACTAACCCGCTGTAATACTAGTACTATAGTGATGTCATATAGTAAACTAATTACCAGTATTTTGGAACCATTTCACGCATGGGTGATTTTTAAGCACAAAAAATGATGCTGTTAGACTAGTGCTATAGTTCTATCATATAGTAATTAATGTAACCAGTAATTCTAACCCATTTCAAGCAGGTGCTTTTTCACCAGTAGCTTTAATTTGTCAGGGTCTTCAGCCTGTAAAATAATTAACAGAGCCCTTTGCAGACAAATTGACAACCCAACTTGCTATTGTGACAATGCAGTGTAGTCATATTGACAAATTATAGTTATCTGTAGTCATATCTTTGTTAGATCTAAGGCATTCTATTTTAAATCACTTTTATAAGCTTCTTGTTCACCAATTACATGTATGTTCACAAATTCAATACACTTATCTTTCATCCCCCGCTACCACCCACCATCCCACAACCACAGTCTCCATGGTAACCCGACCCGCCCCTCTATTACTGAGGGTGGGGTAGGTCAGGTTGGGGGTCATGTACATTACAGAGAGATGTCCGGGATGCCACTTAGATCCAGATAACCTGGCACTGGTCAATCGCAGATAATCTGGCCTGGTCACTCACAAACTGAGATAATCCCGTGTGGCCAATTGTGGATAATGGCAAAACGTAGATATCTATGTTTGATCATGATTCTAGCCAAGTTGGATTGTGCACTTTGATGCTGATATGTCAATCTGGCATAGTAATTTAATTATAGAAGAATAATATAATAAGATTTTGTATTTTATGTTGTCTTCCTACACTATATTGTACCTAAATATTGTTCAAAATTGTTCAAAAAATGTATATGATTAAGGCTTTCGGCTCTATAGTTAAAACATTTTTGAACATTTTTTGAACAATTTTTAGGTACAATATAGAACAACAAAGAATAAAAAAAATGAGACAATGTGCTATGTATAGGATACGTGAGAATAGTAATATAATTATAGAAGAGTAACGTTGGTTTGAATACAGTAGAAACGCTCTAATGATCTCTAATAGAACCCCATGACAGCAACTGAATTCGAGTGGTTTCAGCACTCAGGTGGTCTATCTTTTGAAGTTTGCAATTATATATTTTTTATGAAGGCTTGGACTTACGAAAAGTGGTCGACTTGCTGATGTTGTCTCATTGCAGAGTTAGTCTAAATCAGCAATTAAACATTACCTGGCTGTATCCAGATTACTGAATGCATGCTATAACCCAGCAAAGTCATGAAAGTTTAGGTAAAATTGGGGGGTAGGGGGAAGGATGAACCCTGGATGTGGCACTGAATCAGAATTTTGAATAAGGCCTGTCACTAGTTTACACACCATAACATATGTCATAGCATCCGTGAAATCTGTGCTGCCAATACTAGTAGTAATCACGCATACACACATGTTCTAAACACAATATCAAAACAAACACACGTGTTGTCGGCTAAATTATAAACAAACAGTGACAAAGTAGTGCGTATATTTGTGTGTATTAACACGCCTGGCGCGGAGAGGTAATCTCAATTAGGGGAGTAAACAAACACACGTGGTGGCCACGTGGGGGATTAATTGATTAACATGTAATTATCATTATTAATGTGGAACTGGCAGGCTGATGGCATACAGATGACACTGCGGTTTATACAGTACACTAAACTACACGATAACAGTATAAACACCGATTTAAAATGTGATGTCAATAATAAGTTCATCTGGGAAGCTCCTATCAAGGCACGCATATGAGAAAACGGAGATGATAACGCAAATATATCTATATCTATTGAGATGATAATATATCTATTGAGACCATGTAGAAGGTTTTAAAGAAGGCCTGTACTCTACTGAAAATCTCTGACCAATATGAGTTGGCGCCCTGTGGTTTATATCCACCAATCCCATCCACGCTTCCTCCACGTTATCAAGCCTCATTAGGTGCCTCGGCCTGAGAATTCCTGAGATATCACTGTGTGATTTAACTATGTCTTTGAAGCTGTCTCAACGAAATTCATTCGGTTGGATTTATATAGTACGACAAAGGCTTAGTTACCTGACGTTTCATGTGCTGACTGCACTTTTTACATTGTATTCAATTATATAGGACATTATATCCAATCTTGCATTTATAGATCTTAAATGGTTGGTCCGATTAAGTACTTTGACACGTGGCACAACTGACCTAGAATTTTCTAATGTCTTCACTTGTGTGGAGCTGAATCATTTCTGTAAAATTTTTGTTGGTTTTCTATATTACAGTTCTGTATTTTTTGTTCATTATCTCTGATGCTAAACGTTTGTATATTAAGAATTTTAGTTAGCAATCAAGCGTATAAGGAAATTTTGTCAATAAATAAAAAAAAGCTCCACAAATACAATGCATTTTTATTGCTTTCAAAGATAACATTGTTCTATTGACACATTGAATAAAAACGGAATTGTTTAATTAACTAAATTACTGCATTACTAAAATACATTACTAACATGTATTGCTTTATAGTATACTGACGATAAGTATAGATTCGACAACTCTCTTATTTTAGATACACATAATCAAATACAACTATACAAATATATTCATTTATTAAATGGTCTCAATAACTGACACAGTTTGTTAATATTTTTCTTTGTGTTTTTGTTTTTCTTGCACACACAGTAACATTAACCTCAGTGTATACCATAGCTACTTACCACTCATTGTAAAAGTCCCCCCCCCCCCAAATTTTCCCACTCATTAAGTAGCCTCTCACCCACTAATCCCCTAATCCCCGATGATAATCTCCCACCAGGCGCTAACATTCCGGGCCCGGGCAATTAGGCACCAATGGGATGATTAATCACCGCTGTGAGACGCTAAACGTACGGTAATTAGTCGCCAGCGCATACCAGTGGCTCTTTGATTCTTATCTCCTCTAGCGCCTCTAGAACGTCTAGCACGTAGAGTTGATTGCGGTGTGGCGTGTGAACATGCGAGATTAGTTACGTAATGGCATCACAGGTAGATTTAAGCTGTGCCTGTGTGCGGGGAATCGTGTTTGAGAAGCAGCTAAAGACTGATTTGTTGACTTATGCACATTATACATACAGTATGAGGCTCAATTTTCCCCAGATTCATCTTAGTCCCTACACTGTACTACACATCCTACAAGTCTATAAGTTGGTTTATGATAACAATCCATTCTTATTCTTTTTTTTATGTTCATTTAATTGCCAAGTGGCCAGAAGCGAAAGTATGCACAACTTACAACCACACATACATGTAGGTGTACAGCCACAAACTAATTACAGAGAAGTCTACATATGCATTTTACTCCCTCAGAGTCTGAGTGTCAGATGTCAAATTGGCATCTGAAATGTTTCACCAGAGATTGGATTATCATAATTTATTAATTTATGTGACCTAATTCTTAATTTAACCTTTATATCTTGATTTTTATATATGTAGACTATTCGAACCAGCAGGATATATACATATTGTTGTGAATTGACGTCTATACGTCTATACGTCGAATATACATACGTTTAGAGAAATTGACGGAAGTACGTCACACCCTCCTCTAGATGACGTAAGAGGACTACTTGTCCGCAATGCGTCAAAATTGGCGTATTAATCTAATTATCTTTTTATCCTATATATTTAAAATTGTGTATATAAAATATGGCATGATTATATTTATTTGTTCTACTGTTTTAAATTGTATGTTTCAATGTGTGATTTAAGTGCGTATGTCGTGTGATTTGTATTGTTTTGCACTACGTTTTTGTATGTGCAATAACAATGTAGGTGAAATGGATTTTTAAAAATAAACATTCTTGGCACTTCGGCCCGGGACATCAAACCATACACTTTGCGTTGGATTTTTATTTAAAAGAACAAAAGTCAAACCTCCTGGTAGGTTTCATCTTTATTGATCACATACAAAATAAGAGTGGACACTGGTTTTCCTCTACTGGTAAGGTGAGCCATTTTTACACGAACATACCATTTTTTTTACTTAAATTATCCTCACGCAAACACACAGTTCAAACATACTCCGTCTCTGTCAGTCCGACAAAAGTAACCTATAGGGAAACCACCGGGAGCTGGCAGAGGCACAAATTACCATCACGCAAACACACAACAATATACTCG
>CM032665.1:28083434-28107466 GCA_019095985.1 Streblospio benedicti
GAGTAGCGGAAATATACGATGATTGTCGAATGAAAGGTATTTACCAAATATATGTAACATACTGAGGACATTATGTATCAAAACCAATAAAATAATACATGAGTGATAACATGCTGTTTATAGGTTCACTGGGTTTCTAATAGGAAATATAAAGATAGTTAATTTTTCTATTAACGTGTTTTTCTTTATACATCTATTATAACTAAATATCTTTTAAAAGATTACTTTAAAAACAGCCTCTTTATATTATAAAATTCATCCATATTTTTGTTTCACTGGGGTAAGTGTATGACAGAAGCAACGCTTTAGTTAAAATTAGTAATTCAAATACATACATGTTTATGTTTGTAGACCTGAGTTTCTGCACTCAGGTTGACTATATAAAATGAAGCACAACACAGTTACCACATTACCCAAAAGCCACTGACGTGATACTCGAAGGAGTAAACGAATGTTTTTAGTTTAAACAAATCTCTAGTAGGCCTGCCTACTATCTCACGTCCGAGGTTTGTTGTGGGAGTAGCGGAAACATACGAGAATTGCCAAATGAGTCCACCCGGGGCGCTGCCTTCAACTTCAAATGGTCTCATTAGAAGGGTCTCTCTGTATGACTGCGATATTAAAAAGTGGTGGCCTTACTGGCAGATCCAGGTTTCTGGGAAGCTGGGAGGGGGGATGCACCCCAGGGATCTCATAGGCTTCCTACCTGGCATCAATATAAGACATGCCTAATGAAAATAAAGTAGTCTGGTGGATAAATACATGTAAATGTGATATGTGGTGGTTTATAGTCGTGATCCAAGTCTTGCTCTCACTACTTTACATTTTACACTAGGTCATTGGCCCACTTATTGATCATTTCTCATATGCTTGCATCGGCAGAACATTCAGCGCACAATGCTAATTATTCACACAATCACTCACTTACTCTTTCAACCCAATGACCTGTACCTAATTAACGTGTCGGTGCCACAGAGCAGTGTGCTAACTGCTTTAGGGATGAGTTTGCTCAACACCCAACACCAGAAATGTGCGCCTGCGCCCTCCCCCTGTATCTGCCCCTGGGTCACCCTGGAGAGGTGTTTTTAATTGCAGGTTCCCCTCTGATCGTTACTTCCCAGCCCATAAAATACGACCGGAACATTTAGAACATTTACACCCCACCGCGCATGCGTGAACGCCATCTATCCTTTTTCCACGCCCCGCCGATTTCGGGCCGCTTTCTTTCTGCAGCCGACGCTAGCCTTGATCGCTCAAGCCAGGCGTGCGCCTAGCTGTGCTAGCCTTGCTGGCAGAGAGTGCTATATCCGGCTAGAACTTGCTAGCTTGCTGTGTGTTGGGCGACGATAATTTCTAGCACAGCGGGTGCTGATTATTGTGGAACACGATATAACGTATTCCAGTGTTGTGAAGATATATCAATTATCATATAATTACCAAGCGTATCGATGAAAAGGCGGTCTCTTTATAGAGGTGGTCTTAATTAAGTGTGAATGTTACAAGCTACGATTAAAAGGGTGTGCTCAAGGCATCAGTTTATAAATAGTAAGCTTGTAATAAGGTGTATTGACTTGAAGAATGAAGAAAATTGAAGAAGTTGGTCTATATTCATTAACCCAGTACACGTAACTGAAAATCATAATACATACAAATTATAACACATACAAGTTCATTAAAGATAAAGCAGAAATATAAAGAACTATGAAATATAAAAGTACAAAACCTGATCGTTTGGGAACATCACAGAATGAAAACTTGAATCGGGATGACTATGTGGAAATTGAAAAGTGGCTACAGGGATGATAATACAGTATCAGTTAGCATCAATAAGAGTATGGAGTATCATTAATAAGAATTAAACCCAATTTATAGTCAGCGAATATGTGCAACAATACGTAAGATATAAGCTCAAACGCTGTTGTAACGTACAAAAACCATGAGAGCACAACCCCCCCACAACAGTAGTTGTTGAAACTGTCAATCAACCCCCCCCCCAACACGATGAACAATTCCCCCTGTTGGCGCCATGAGAGAGCACCCACCCCCCAAGGAGCCGCACCCCGGGCAATCAGCCCCCCGTGGCGCCGTGAAATGTCGCCTGCTCGATTTATGGCGGCGGATTAATCTTCTCGCGCGGCTCACCTTTTGTTGGCAGATTAAAGGCCGGATTAACTAAGGGATTAACCGGGCAGATTTATCACTCGGGATCCGGGGGGGGGGGGGGCTTTACCGAGGTGGTTACGGCGACGTGAAGCAGAGACAAGGACTGGGGAGGGTGTGGGCTTTGGTTTCATGCAGTAGTGTGCCCACTGGAGGAATTGCAGGTCTTAATTATAGAGGTTATTCTATATTGCTGACTACATAAAAATTAGTAAGTGTCTGTATTATGTTTGAGGTTATTTTACACGTGGTGCAATGGTAAATTTATGATGGTAGGACGTAGGATGTAAGGCTTATTCACATATTGGGGTTTTGACCCCAAGCCTGTGTTAAGACCCACTCCTTAATTTTTACCGTATCGAAATCTATGCCATTGAAATTCCAATGCAAAGACACATTCATAAAAAAGCTCACCTCAACATTTCAAAGCACATGTGCATTTGGATGATCGTATATAGTATCATTGATTAATCTACTCTTCTAAATCTCTCACGAACGGTCACTGCCATGTTCTTAATAATTATACTTTGGTACATCAGTGCAGACATACCATCCATTTTCCTCTCAGATTATTGATGAGGCACGCTGAACGGTTGACCCGGCGTGACCGCGTAGACTGATGGTCTAAAAGGCCTTTATCACAACGATGGCTGGACGTAATCTTTGTCTCAAGCTTTGTGATTAATTATTCGTTCACTCTACAGTACAGCAGAACCTTCAATTAGAACAATCCTCTACAAATCGATAACCTCTTTGACCAGACCATTTTGGACACCCAAACATTCATTAAAAACACCAGCCAGCATCAAGATAAAAATAAAATAATGATATATATATATAAATAAGAGGTAAAAAGTATCTGTGAATTCTTATGATTATTCTGTTTTACTATAGAATCCTTGATTATGTGTGTGAATATTATTTATGAAAATGTAAAAAAAAGTGAAAATTTTGCTCTTCTATAAACGTGAATTTATCCTATTTTAACGGTTATGTGCAACATTGTAAAGAGGCATTGTAAGTCCCGCAATACGAATCTTAAGTAAAATGGGACATGGGTTTTAAAATTAAAATAAAGTATTAAAAAAAATACCACCTCTCTATTCAGACGCCCTCAGTGTATCCATCATAAACAGAGAGGCTCCACTGTAACTAAGTCATGATTATGGAAAAAGCGATCAGTGTCTCACGTTAAAGAGTGCGTTGTGATTAATTCTGTGCCGGGCCGTCGTTCGCTCCATTATACCTGTTAATGGGGTCTCCCGGGCGCACGTGGTTGTCGTTCTCTTTCAACAGGCTCAATCTAGGGGCTAGGTGCAGCCATGGGACACATCTAGTGCTGGTATCATCGTATGTCATGTCTTTCGGTACCATTCATATTCATTAATTGTAACGGGGGCGGGTTGGTAGTTTGTGTAGTAAGTTTTATTGTTTAACCTTTGATTTTCTTCATACAATATTCAGTTTGGTAAAATCTGCATATACCTACAGTATAAGTACACAATTGACAGAACACAGCTATAAGACCCAAACATTCGCAGACAAGTTTATAGTCAGCGAACACATGCCCTTCATGACGAGGAAGTTGGGCAATATTCACGGCAAATTTTCAATGACCAAGACCAGGACCTGTGAGTTTCTCGGAGCTTACACTAGGCAATTGTTTTAACAGGCGGGTCGCCAGTTCTGAAAAAAAACTGGATCTGCCACTGCGTCCACCACAAATTCTAGCTTCAAAAGTTAACTGTTGGCTAGAATCAAACATTGATATTGAAATTGTTGATCTTGCGTCATGAGACCCGTTGCAATGTCTCTGGGTGTGCGTAAATTCCCCTATTATCGTTCACTGAACCCTAACTCTATAACATTTGCAGGAGTCAACCCAACACTAGTACATGTACTTCAAATTTATACCCGCTGTGCATTATTTATATATTTCATGATATTTTGTGGTGACTTTTATCAAATTCTTGGGAGATTTTATGTATTGAATATAGGGAGATACAGAAAATTTGCCACGTGAAAGAGATGGAATGAAATGTAACAAAAGCATACTTGATATTTGCACAAGTACCAATGACTATATATACATAAGATCTGATGAAACAATGCATTGCTGGCACAACGAATCATAGGTGAAGAGGATTTTTTTTTATCATAAAGCCAAGGTATACACTTGGCAATTTGCTATTAAAACCACATCTCACTCCACCTATCAGCCTCGCTTCCATGAATCCGTCTGAAATCCGTCTGCCCACGTTTAAAGTCGGATCACACAGGCAGCTAGATGCTGATGAGCTTGTTCTAGATGTTCTAGACGCTAGACGATGATGATTATAATGTTCCAGGCGCCGGCTGATGATGATGAGTGTGTTCTAGCAGCTAGATGATGATCCTGATCTAGCGTCTAGACACTGATGACGCTGTTCTAGCCGCTGGCTGATGATGATGAGGCTGCTCTAGCAGTGGGAGGTTTGTTTAGCGCTTGATGATGCTGATTACGTGAGCTGGCTGCTGGAATTGCTAGAGGGGGCGGGGCAAGACAAGAGAGGGGCGGAGCTACAACGCAGGATTACAAACACGGGTCATTTTATCGTGTTCTAATGTAAAGTGAAGTGTTCCAGTAAAATCAGTAGCCTCCCTTCTTATTATTTGCTGGTCATATGGACATCTTTCAATGTTGTTGCAGGGAGATTTGAAAAGTGGTAGGATATCTAGTAAACAACTGAATGTACAGTGCACATGTACATAAATAAGGTTAGGGTAGGAAAAGGTCAAAATATTGTGGTAATTCTAAAATTTGCACAAAATGTTGTTAATGATTAATGATTAAGTGTTACAATACTTTACAAATATTTCAAATACAAACATGATTTTTACTATGTTCTGTATATAGCTGTACATGCAACCCTCTTGTTCCATGGATATGATCTTACGTTTTTAAACATGTAAAAGATATCCGAAATAAAATACTGTCATACGTATGTTATCTCTTATTTGCAATCGAACACTCAATTGAATATGCAAGTGCATGTGTATTTTAAGTTTTTCATGCTATGCAATGAGACTCTGTACTGTCAGAAAGCCGAATCATGAGTACAGTGAAAATATTAATAATAAGCAGCTTCAAAACGAATATCACAACGTTATCGGAAGCCTCTCTTAGCGAGTGACCCCCCCCCCGCACACCCGGTGCCCCCTGGGAGCCCAGACGCATCCCAGGGCTCATAGCCGAGATTGCAGGCGGCGACTTGACAGAGGCTGGAATTCCAGCCACACTGATCATCAGGCAGCAGCTAGGACACTTGTGGAGGCTTGTTAATGAGACGGTTATGGTTTGTGAGAATATGTCAGCATTTGTATGATGTCTCTATTACTCGTGTTTATTTTTTCATGTTTATATACTAGTATTACGTGTGTTTTGTTTGACAAGGAGACGGCATTTTTGACACACCTAATACCCAAGACAATGTTCACTTTCATTTTTTTTCGAATAAGATATATGTTTGTTGTATACAGTTTAATACACACACTCTCCTTTCTGTGTAGAACTTACAGCTTCTCTCGAGAGTAAAATGACATAGTATACGTAGCCAGAGTTTAAAGCAAGTGTCGAGAACATTCAATTACATACTCCATTCCAACAGACATCTCACACAGATAACACATCATAGTTCAAGTAAATTTAAGCATTGCCATGACACAGTAAAGAGTGAGAAGAAACAAGAAGATGATTTATTTTTCAGATGTAGAAACAAAAGCATTGACCAAGTGGTTTAGTTTGTGACACTATACCGGCTAAATCCACTACACAGCAAGAGTTATCGGATATATAATCACTTGTCACTCTCTGAGGTCCGGCACGGGAAAAGAGCGATGAGAAACAAGATTTTGATATTTGTGACTTAAAAAACGCCCATGTTAAAAAACAACATATGAAAATTGACCATACGACTAAAACGACATACAGACGACATACCACTACAGCTATCGGGAACATGGCATAATCGCATGTACTAAACATACTGAGCTTTCGCAGCAGCAGCGGCAGCGACGGCGGCGGCGGCAGCGGCGGCGGCGGCGGCTATTTTCACAGGTGGACAGTCAAAGTGAGATCCAGACTGGATCAGGGTCGGCGGCCGGTGATGGATGTATCGTGGTGAGGTCCCTCAAGTGGATCTTCCTGGAGCATGCTTTTATCATTTTCACACAGTATCTAAATAGAATGGAAATTATCTACTTGGTTATTATCTTTGGATAGGAATTGAGGACTAAATTAATTATCTTTTACACAGGTCTATATAATGACTACAAATACTGTGAAAATATAGTAGTGTAACCTAGAATCATTAGTTTA
Source organism: Streblospio benedicti (assembly GCA_019095985.1). Classification (NCBI taxonomy): domain Eukaryota; kingdom Metazoa; phylum Annelida; class Polychaeta; order Spionida; family Spionidae; genus Streblospio; species Streblospio benedicti. The sequence continues at coordinate 28,089,952 of CM032665.1, forward strand.
CCCGAGCAAAGAGAACACCTGTGATTACAAGGCCATATTTGCGCTCCCAAACCTCAATAAAAAAAAAACAATAACACAAAATACCACTGCCAGCCACATAATGTTGCGACAATTTGAAAGGAGCCATATATAGCATGCATGGTGTGGTCGAGTGATTTACTACTGTAAACCCTTGTCACACTGACCACTCTTTAATCACGGAGTCACCAAATCTAAACTTTCGAACTTTCCTTCTCTTTACTCTCGTTTTGAAATACACGCATGGGCTACCCCGTCCGTAACAAAACTAAACAGTTCTTTCTGATCACAGGCCGGGATGGTGACAACATGGGAAGAAAATTTATCTGCTAGAGTAGTAAAAAAAATATAAATATGACATGTAGAAAGGGACCCTGTGCGGTATGGGACCAGGAAGCGTCAAGTGAAGCTTGTGGTAAAATACAGGTTTATAACCACTTCATCATAATCTAATATTCATATAATACTGATAAGTAGACCAACTCATTTTTATTTTATTTTAATGTTCTATCTTTGTTGTTCGAATATCCAATTAACTAAATGTCAAATTAAAATTAAAATTTCTTAAACATAATGTATTTCACACTAACTACGGGTCAGACCAACAATTTAGAAATAAAATGACCCCCCAAGTCCCCACCCCGCTCCAAACCTCAAAACTCCGTGCTAGCTAGCTAGCCAGCCCGGTAGCGTGACAAATCTAAATCCCCCGACCCCCATCACCCCTCCCCGGGCCGCGACAAGCCCATCAGCTCGCCAGTTGACCCCTGGAGACCCCGGAGGACCCGGCAACCCACCCCCTGGGGCGAGCAATTTCCGGGGAAGGGCACGGTCTTTGAAGTGCAGGTGCTGATGGATTTGAACATAATAGAACTATGGGGGGACAAAGCGTGACGGCGCCCTTTTGCAGGCAGTTAGACTAAGCTGACTCGTCTGGCATGACAGTTTTTTTTATATAAAGATGAGGGATTTTTGTGCAGATTAAGAGTCAAGATTGGCATATTTATGAATTGCCATAGAAATGAGGTGTAATTTAGAATATGCCAGGCAAGATGACTTCATTGTTTGAGTGGGTGAAGAGTCAAGATTGATATGTTTATGAGTTATCATTTATATGAGTTATAGTTCGTGGAGAATTTTGACATGTATCAATCATGTATACAGTCGAGACATATGATTTGAACTTTAACCTCCACTAATGGGGATGATATCTTTAGAGTAAGCACCTCCACAATAAGACCATTTAAGTTACCTTATCTTCATAGATTTCTTTGGCTTATTAATCACTGCACAACTTGTTGCAATTAAGTACATGTTGGGAGAATGCTCAGCTGTAGTGGGGAATAGATTCCCGTAAACCCACGTTGTTATCAAGTTAACCTACAAAAAGCCACCACCTCTCCATTACGACTCTTCCTGTGGTGAGTCTTCTAAGGAAGATTACCAAAGAAAAACGTTTAAAACAAGAGAAATTTTCCTTTTCATGTTTGTATTGCATCTCAGTGAAGCTAATTTGGCGTGCGAAACACAGTAAATCCACGGGTTGCCCCCCCCCCCCTCGCCTTTCTGAAATCCTGGATCTGGTGGTGTCTAAAAAGGTCATTCACAATATTCAGTATCAGAGGAGGTAGAAAACTGCTTCATTTGTGTTTGAAGCATGATTCTGTAGTTTAATCGCAGTGTTCCAGTATTAGATTGTAAGTTTTTAATTAATTCTAAAACAGCATGGAAATGGTTACATGTAATTAAGACTCTGATAAATCAAAAACTGTTTTTAACATGAATTTTCTTATCAGGGCAGGTCTGTTTTTTGTGACACAGATATTACTGAAAAATCTCACCTGATAGTTAAACAACTTATATCCAACAACTCACCTGGTTTTGCGCATATATGGTAGCTGTAAAAACGTAACCCTCCTGAGAACCTGCCAGATACGGGTCTACCGCTCAGTTCGAACATGCAGTACATATATTCATATGATTCTGGAACACGATAGCCAATGAACACAAATGCAAAAGAATGATAAGTTGAGATGCCGCTTGTTCAGACTGGTTATTACGTGTTGATGACGTAGGCACGGGAGTAGTTTGTTAGATGACGCACGCTGCCGCCAGATTGAGATTCATTGGTGAGATATGGATTCATTTATCTCATTGAAGATCAATATTTGTATTGAAGCAGTTACGTATATTATAAGGGACTAAATTGACAAATTGTTTTGGCTAGAAATTAAGTCCAACAATTTTTCCAAATCTAGTTTTTACAATGATGTTATGCGGCTATCAGCTTTCAATTAGTGTCATATTAAAAAGAAAAAATATCTATGCAGTTTTTTGTGTCATTTTTCAAATTTATTCACAGTATCAAGTTAAATTTGAATTTTAACACTGCTCCCTTCAAAGAAAAAGTGCTGTAAATGATAACAGAAAACATACATGTAGTGCATATTGTTGCATTCTCTTATGTGTTTCTAGTGACAAGGATATTAGCTATTATGATGTATGATTGTCTCATGACATTGGTCTGTTTACTGTTTGTGATATGTTTGTTTTATCATTGTTTTTTACACTATTTACACTACTTAATTTGACCTCATTGTTAAATGATTTGTGGACACTCGTTTGTTAAAAATCATACAAGATATGTTCTTTCTACCAAAATACCAATCCCATTATTTTGTAACCTAAATTTTCTAAATGGTTTTGAATAAGTTTCAATCGTAATTCTAATGTGACAAGTAACCACACAGGCTTTTAAAAAGGTTTTCCAATCTCCAGTACTAGATAATACACAGTGACAGGTCCTTCTAGCCACACTTCGCACATGTTGGCCTCGTTACGCGCATTAACGCCTTTGCCAGCAGAATTCCAGACCACACCATGTTTCAATTGTCAACAGAACATTCCAATTAACTTTAAATTTCCACCTTGCAGCCAGCCAACACCACAGATGCCAGGAAGTTACAAAGTGGCCGCACGACTGACGCTCCCCAGATTCGTCAAACGTACGCCTCCAAATCACGCACCTGCACATGCGCAAACGTGACCCTCTCACCCCATTAAACTCCCATCGTTGACCAGTCCAACTGGACATCCCTATCACACTCGCTGGAATCTCGTCTGTTCAGTTTCCCCACCAGCTTTCAACACGTCATCAACAGGGCTTCTTTTTGCCGGCTCGAGTTACCTCCTTGCCACTCGGCAGGTCGAGACCTCGGGACTATTTCCTCGGCGGAGTAAACAGCAAGCAGCTCGGATATCAACAGCTCCTGTCAGCAGGCAGAGATTAATGCGCCAAGTTCGTTCCAGACACTGTGGCGCCAGGCGGGCTATTTTTAGAGTCTTGGGAAACTACCACCACAGCCGTTGTCTTCGAGGTTTCCTCTTGGTTACGGTGTTGTTTGAGCGGGTTGATGGAGGCTGTGGAGTTTCTGAAGAATGAGATTCTATCGCGTGTGTATTTTTTGTGTGTTTGCACAGGAGAAGTGGAACGACAATGGAATGTTGGCTGGGTAATGTTATAGGCGGGTGTGTTGCTTGCGTGATAGTGCAGTTTTTTGTTCCTGCATTTTTCGAATACAGGTTATTTTATCTTTAGTTACCATCAAATTTTCGTTAGGCAACAGATGAACAAGAGCGGCGAGTGACACTATTCATTTTATTCCAGAGTTATTTCTGCTATTTGTATATTTTCCGCCAGTATCGACACAATAGGGGAAAAGAAAAGGGAAAGAAGGGAAAGGGTTTCAATGAAATAAGAAAATAATGAACGTCAATTGAAAATGCTAGTTAAAAGTTACATGCAACTACCCTGAAGGCTCTACTCCTGCGTCAACTGGTGCCTGTGACCATTATAATTAAAGAAGACCAGCTGCAGATGGCGTATTCAAAATGGCTTATAATAAGACCATTCTGCGCAGTCCCATAACTTCACGAAGAGGCCACTGTGAACATTACAAACATGAAAATGTTCTAATATATGCCATCCAATCTGTCCTCCACCCGACATTCTGCACACCACATCTCTGCATTATGAGTGAGGCTATTGGTCTATTTTTCAAAGTACTAATAATCAAGAGAAAAAAGTGGAGCAAGTGGCACCAAGACTATGTATGACCCCATGTTCTTGACTGCTCCAATGAACTAATTGAAATCCTAAACCTACCCTTGCCCCCCATACCCCTGCCATCCCCCCACCCCCACCCCACCCCACACGCACCCTCTCTGCACTAAAAAGAAAGAAAAAACATGTTACTTTTTAGTCAATGTGTGATATCCAACTTTATTTCGGACTAAAAAAAATTCTGTTCACAAGTTAGTGAAAAGTCAATGGACAGATAATGTACCACCAAATGTAGGTTTTGAAAGCGATTCCCGTAGACCGACGATGCTTGCGCATGCGCATGACTGCCTCCTGTTACAAGCCGCTCTCTGACACACAACAGCACGTGCTGATTAAACACAACGTCTCGCTAGCAGATCTAGAGACACACGATATTCTAGCTAGAACTTTGATGTGCGGTGCGCAATATCGGAGCTAATCGGATGGAAGGAGGCAGGAAAGTAGAAGCTTAGTCAACGTCGTTGTAACTTGGTTACTTGTACATTTGGGGAACTTTCACCTAAGACGTAGGTTATACATGACTTGTAGCTTCTTCATTTTTTGAATATAGTAGCATTTGTTCGTATGTGTGTGTTGTTGTTTTTAATAAAATACAACCGAATGAAAATGAGTCAAAGTACCTAAAATGAACAACTAGTTGTAAATGTATTCCATTGTTACGTTCTCTACGATTCATTGAATGGAGGCAAAAACACTTGCACATCATATGATCAAACTATATTCATACGTATCATTCAAAGCAAAATTTAAGTCATATGTATGAAACAGCAACGGTTCTATATAATAGTATGCATCAAAATATTTCTGCTCATGTATTCAAATGGCTCCAAAATCCTCTATTCAAATAAGAAATAAAACAAATTAAGCAGTCATTAAACCAAACTGAAAAAATAAAAAAAGACAAGCACAATATTTTACTTGAAAACCAGCGACCAGTGTGAGATTTATAACCTGAAATAGTTCAGAAAAATGGATTTGTAAACATTCGTGACTGTCAGAAAGGGGCATACTTTTTCAACAACAAAAACTATTGAAAATAAGAATAAAGATATTTAGTTGCGCACTCATTTGGTGTGGGAAGCGTATGCTGACATAACGGACCCGGGTGCACCGGTGCTTAGTTTACGTTGTGTAAAATTGACTGACCTGACAAATATGGTCAAATATGTAAAATAGTGTTACTAAGAAACATGTAATCATATGTACGTTGTGTAAAATTGTTGTCTAAAATTGACTGAACCGTTCAAAGACCAATGGGCGCAAGTCATTTGACGACATTATGACATACTCAGTGAGGAGAAATCCTACTGGGCGACACTGAGTCTACAACTTCCTAGCTATAGTGCCATGTTACACTGTTAATACATCAATTTGGACAACCAGAAAGAGAATATTTTTATTTCGAGCAATTCACATTGAAAATAACTTTAAAATCTGTTTTCGTAGCTGGAGATGTGAAATATGCCAGGCACCCACCGCAGTATTTGTTAGAAATGAGAAACCTTTCACTTGAAGCAAGAAATGAAGTTGCTTTGGGTGCATTTTTTTATTGCCACAGCCAGGGTCACTGGAATGGTGTTTCCAGCGATCAATTTGGGGAACAGACGGCCATAAGTCTGAAAGCTATGACACTACGTCCTGAACTAGTGTCAGAATGGATTGATGCCTTTCGATTTTTTTTCATATTGCTGTAGTGTGTTGCCTTCTAATGAGTAGTTACAGCATTTAGAATAATTCCTAAATGTAAAATACCATATTTAAAGGTGTAGATACCAACATTATGTTGGTGACACAGAAACTTACATTTTATATACACGAAGTGCTACGTTTCAGAGAAACGTTTCCCCTTCAACTGGCAAGTGCTCCGATCTCTTGCGCATAAGGTTGCAACGATGTTGGTATCTACATTTTATGAAATCCAGAAACTATTAAACTTCTAGTAAATGATAAATATATTTAAATGTTTGTAAGATTTGGGTAGAGTTTGTGAACGTATTTTTCTGAAGATGCCTGCACCTAATATGAATAGTGGCAACCATATTAAAGATCAGACATTATGATAAAATATGTCTCACATTGTCTGGCAAGCATGGCTGAAGCGATTCATGAGCTGTTGCAGGTCCTCCTCTGAGTGTGCCGTGACTGCAGCATCATCAGCAAAGAGGAATTCTCGGAGGCATTTAACTTGTGTTTTGGACTTTGCTTTCAGCCTAGCGAGGTTAAAGAGTTTGCCAGCATACTTCAGCATGACGGCGAAGAATATGCCAAAAAGAGTGTCGGTGCCAGGACACAGCCTTGCTTCACACCACTTGAGATGTTAAATGGTTTGGAGGTGGAGCCATCAAAGACAACAGTGCCCTTCATCTCATCATGGAAGGACTTTATGATGCTTAGTAGCTTTGGTGGGCACCCTATCTTGGCAAGGATCTTGAAGAGTCCATCTCTGCTGACCAAATCAAAAGCTTTCGTGAGGTCGATGAAAGCAATGAACAGTGGTTTCCTCTGCTCTCTGCACTTTTCTTGTAACTGAAGCACAGAGAAGACCATGTCGATGGTGGACCTTTGTGACCGAACCCACACTGAGATTCAGGGTAGACTCGCTCTGCCAGCGTTTGTAACCTCTTCAAGGCGAATCGGGCAAAGAGTTTTCCAACAATGCTTAGAAGGGAGATGCAGCGGGAAATTATTGCAATCACTTCTATCACCTTTGTTTTTATACAGTGTGGTGATGTTAGCATCACGCATATCTTGTGGCACTGCTCCTTCTCTCCAACACAGGCACAAAATCTCATGCAGTTCTGGGATGATGTTCTCCTTGCAGCATTTCAGGATCTCAGCTGGGATACCATCCCTTCCAGGTGCTTTGCCAGATGCAAGGCGATCTAGGGCTTTGTGGAGTTCTGTGACAGTTGGCTCTCTGTCCAAGTCTTCTAAAGTGGGTAGGCATTCTACTGCATTCAGGGCATTTTCTGAAACCATGTTCTCTCTGGTGTAGAGTTCAGAGTAGTGTTCTACCCAGCGGTCCATCTGCTTTGAGCGGTCTTGGATGATAGTACCTGTGGAAGACTTAAGAGGGGCAGTCTTTTTATGGATGGGTCCTAGCGCCAGTTTGATACCATCATACATCCCTCTGATGTTGCCAGTGTCTGCTGCTGTTTGTATTTTCGAGCAGAGCTGTAGCCAGTAGTTGTTAGCACAGCGTCTAGCTGTCTGCTGGACTAAGCTTCTGGCAGCCTGTAGGGTCTGCAGGTTCCTTTTACTGGGGCTAGCTTTATATGATGACAGGGCTCTCCTCTTGTCCTCGATTAGGGGTTTCATATCTTCTGAATATGCCTCAAACCAGTCTGCGGACTTGCTGATCTTTTTACCAAAGGTGTTTAATGCGGCATCATAGACAACATCTCTGAAGTGCTCCCACCTTTCTTTGGCAGTGGCTGTAGGGGACCCTGGAAGCTTTTTTCTTCAGGATGACTTCAAACTCTGCAACCTTTTCTTCATTGCTTGTGCCACTTACATCAATGCGTGCTCTACCTTCTGCTCTAGAGTGGCATAGCCTCTTTGCCTGGAGTTTAACCTTGCTGCACACTAGCGAGTGGTCAGTATCGCAGTCGGCACTGTGGTAGGTGCGAGTTAACTTGATTTCAGGTAAGCATGAGCGTCTGGTGATTATGAGATCAAGTTGGTGCCAGTGCTTTGACCTGGGGTGCCTCCAGGAGACCTTGTGTTGTGGCTTGGTGTGGAAGAAGGTGTTGGTTATGCACAGATTGTGGTGACAACAGAGCTCCAGCAAGCGCTGTCCATTGCTGTTCATTTTTCCAATGCCAAACATTCCAAGACAAGTGGGCCATGACTGGTGGTCTGCTCCAACTCTTGCATTGAAGTCTCCGAGTATGTACAGAAACTCTTTGGGTGGGCAGTGGCTAAGAGTTGTGCCAAGTTCGTCATAGAACTTGTCCTTGGCATCATCCTGTGAGGTCAGTGTAGGGGCATAGGCACTTATCAGGTTGGCAAGTCCAGACCCAGTTTATAACTTTGACTTAGCATGTTGATTTTAGTTAAGAACGAAGGATTATACAATGTTCCATGATGATTGGTTTTTATGATATTCGGATATCTAATGGTGGCAGCCATCTTGGTAGCCATCTCGGTTTCTAAACCCAATTGTAACATCATATATGAATTCAGTATGTTAAATATATTTAAAAATGTTGTATTACACTTTAGTTTATGATGATTGGTTTAGTTTTTATGATATTCAAATATTTTATGGTGGCAGCCATCTAGACAGCCATTTTGACTTTTGTCAAAACCTTTTTGTAACCTCATGAATGACCTCAGCATGTTGCTCATAGTCAAAAAATATGTATTACACGATATTGTATGATAATTGGTGTGGTTTTTATAACACTCTGAAGTCTGAGAAAAAATGACCAAGGTCGTACTTTTTTACAACCAAGCTAATTTTGTTCAGGGACACACATTCTACAAGAATGTACAAAAAAAACTCCATAGGAATCACAATTTCTAGGTTGGCAAAACTTTACTGGACTAGACCTATCGTGTGTATAGTCTTAACCAACCCAATCGGGGCTTGGGTATTATATGCAATAAAGTCATTAGACTTATGACTCCAAGTCCAATGAATTAATTACATATTATAATATATACCCAAGTCCATTAAATCATAAATCATTTCAAATACATGTATGAGTTTGTTAATAAATTATCAGATTTTTTCATGCAAGTTCATTTCCAACAATAACCCAACATGAACGGAAGAGAGGACGTGGAAGTTGTATAATATATATTAGGCATCGACCATTTGATCTCGGGGGGATCAAAGCTATTTTCACCTTCAATTATTTTATTTTTTTTTAACATCTAATTCTTTTTTTCTTAGATTACTGAACCTCAATTATTTTTTTTTTAATATTGCAAAGATGTGACTGTAAGCGTGACTTGACAATTTTTTTTTCTAGCCAAATGAAACCTTATTTTTTTTCCACCAATTGTCAGCCTTTTTATTTTTTCAATATTTTTTGCTGCCCGTGAGATCAAATGGTCGATGCCTAAGTTTTAAAATGTATTTATTGTTGCATTGTATAAAATTACAAGGAATGTTTTGAAGAAATAGCTGCCACTATCAAATCAGCACAAGTCAAATCTCTGTTAAGACGGTCAGCAATGCCATCAGATATCAAATATATGTTCCAATCATATTATCCAATGTTTTATGTTCATTTTTATAATTCTCAATAATTGAGTTGGCGTGATTTTTGTTCTATTTCCGGATAATTATAGTGTTTGAAAATTTCTCGCCAATTGTTTATGTAAAAAAGTTCATTGTTGTTGCTTGATTTGAAATAAACATTTATTTTTACAGATTTTTTTATTTTACTGCAAATTACCAGTAATAATGGTCTATGTGGAACATCCAGTTTGATGGTTAAAAAATGATAGGATAATGAAAACAAAATAAATTATACAGCAGCATTTTAAGAATGAGAATATTTTATTCCAAAATAAATCGCATTAGAAATATGAAATATACCATAGAATACTGTAAAACTAGAAACGTTTGTGCACAATTTAATTTGCGAATTTTGTGGCATGGACCAAGAGCACAAAATTAAATAGTCACAAAATAATTTATAGGGGAAAATCGCAAAATTTAATAGCCACGAAATATTCTAGTTTTACAGTAGATAAATATGTACAATATGTGTGTGTGTGTGTGTGTGTGTGTGTGTGTGTGTGTGTGTGTGTGTGTGTGTGTGTGTGTGTGTGTGTGTGTGTGTGTGTGTGTGTGTGTGTGTGTGTGTGTGTGTGTGTGTGTGTGTGTGTGTGTGTGTGTGTGTGTGTGTGTGTGTGTGTGTGTGTGTGTGTGTGTGTGTGTGTGTGTGTGTGTGTGTGTGTGTAACAAGTATACTATCACAAAATTAGCAGCAGAAGCTTAAGATAGGTCTTTCAATCCCTTTTGCACAGTTGTGCTATCATAAAAGAATTGCGAATCGTCAATGTTACATACTAAACATTTTGACTAGAAAAAATATGAAAAATACTTAATTTATGTTTCCACAAATTTCACCTTTATCTTCATGATGGCTGTTTTGAGTGAATAATGTTCTCTTGCACTGAACCAAGACACACCCTCCCATTTACCTTCTTGATAGATACCATTCAAGTTGCTGCAAAAACATCCATTATACCACCAGCCACCATTATAATAAAGAGCACAATTACGGTCAGAGCGTATGTCCTGATCTTTGTCCCAGGTGCTGAATTTCATACCATTATGAATGCCAGTTGAATAAGGGCAGCTCAGCAAGGAGTCTCCTGCTGTGCTGTTGTCGTTGTAGCCACTGATAGACAGAGCAAAACCAGAGGCTGCATCTCCTACAGAGAAGTGATCATAGCTCGCATAGAGCGCTTCCCCCTCATATGTTTCCACGTAGACATGCAGTTCAGTGGTAGCACCCATGTTGGTAAGCTGGTGAATCTTCTCTAAGCCCAGCCAAAAGTTGTGCCTGAAATCGCCAAATCCTTCCACGTATTCTTGCCAGCCTCTGAAGAAGTCTGTTGTGCCATCGATTCTTCTTTGAATAATGACCCAGTCTACATCTAAAGGAATATGGCTCTGAAAAGATAGAGAATTAATCAGAAATGATTTCTGAGAGCAGTTAAATCAAAAACGCATATTCTATATGTCTATCTGAGTTCAACAAGAAATGAAAATATTTTGTTCCTTAATACATTGTACATGCTTATGTCAAACTGCATGTTCGGTTTTATTCATCGTATGTAATAACTCTGGGTCAGTGTCCCAGGGGTCAGTATCATTATGCTTAGACATGATTTCAGGGTGACGGAACAATAGTCCATGACCCACTATTTGGTTAGGTACCAAGAGGCAGAGTAATTCCTGGTAGTCGTGTAGTATTACAAAGTAGTCTAATGTCTCTAGTATTGTCTCATGTTTGTGCAATAACTACAGTCATCTTTACTTACGTAGGCCTTGTGTAGACCTTCCTCGGAGCTGAGGCTTATCTGTGGAGAAGGCAGCCGGCTCTTTGTACATTCTTTATCCTTGTAGAGCGCGGCGTAACATCCTTCTGCCACATGGCAGTGAGCGACACAGTCCAGGAAACTGCCACTCCGAAACTTAGATACAATATGATTCTTAACCAGTGATTTGTTCATATAAATCACGTTTTTCTTCACCTTCTCGACAGCATCAAACTTAAATACGCCAATGTCATACATGGCATGTGCACCAGCGCACATGAATACCAGTATTGCTACGAAGGATTCCACTTTGATATTTATCATGGAAAGAGATATATGTGAATTACGCATTAATGTCTGCTTCGTACAAGAGTCAGACAATTATGAAAATGACCTGGAAAGGTCAGCACTATGTCAGGCTATGTCAGGCCGTTTGCCCGCAGTGTATCCGCTGGCATCAGGCGACAGATCAATCGATCCTGCTGTTAAGTTCCAGTGCAACCTGTGGTGCAACTGACAAGGTATAAATGCAGCTGTCTAGAGAGATTTGATCTTTGCATTGTAGTTATTGATTGCCTTCATACCGACAAGAAGGTCAATGCACAACATTTAAATTTTTAAAGCAATTGATAGTTGAAAAGTGCAAAGATATATGAGGTCCTATAATAGGTTTCATGCCAATGCTTAAATAGTCCAAACGAATAAGTAAGGCAATATGACGATTGAGGGGTCGTTGATTACTATTTTATTGAGTACAAAAGGTTGCTATGTCAAGGCAGAATATAGCTACTTATTAAACTTTTATCTTTTCCACTGAGAGAACCGTAAATTATGCACACGTGATATATGTGCAGTGCATTCATTTAAAGGGCTGCTACACAAGCTCGCCCTAAAGTTAATGTCAGCTTATTATGTCGCTTGAGTAGCTGAAGCGAAAGCCTTGTGTTTCATTCGTTTACACAATTATGAGGTACGAGGCGACACCAAAGTGATAGGATTTTGGGCACTTTATAGTTAAAGTGGGCTTTGCAAATGAAATAATGTAAATGTGAATGTGGTGGTTTATAGTCCTGATCCCAACATGGCTCTCATGACTTTACAATTTACACCAGGTCACTCGCATACTTATTGATCAGCATTTGATCAGTTCTCGTATACTTGCATCGGCAGCACATTCAGCGCACAATGCTCATCACTCACACAATCACTCACTCACTCTTTCAACCCAATGACCTGTACCTATTTAACATGTAGGTACCACGGAGCAGTGTGCAACCTGCAAGGGGTAGGTTTGCTCAACACCTACCACCAGACCCGACCGGGATTCGAACCCACGACCTTCTGGTCACGAATCCAACTCCCTAACCATTCGGCCACGGAAGCACACGACTTATTAGATTAGATTTATTAGAGTTTATGTTTTGCTGGATATTGATTACAGCTGTAAATTCATTCTGATGTTTTCTCCTCAAATTCATAAAGTTCTTAATTGTAAAATATACATCGCTTCAGCATATAGAGTAATTGCCTATAAGTCAATGTCGTTCTACCAACACCGTATTCTTTGAATAACTTTGATCTTTTCCACAGAACAAAATTTTGAGCTAAGGTTACACTATGTGAAAACTAAATTTCTTTAAGAGAATTTAATTAATTTTACAAAAAAATTGCCACACAGAACAAAATAGTAAGGAAGGTTACAGGAGGAAAGTTGATTTTCTAATTTCATAAATACAAAAGACATATGATTGGTTTTTAGGGTATATTCTCTTTGAGCTTCGATGATATTTGATGTACACCCCTTTACCCCATTGACAACAAAAAGTAATGCTGAAAGCTAACAGAAGGTGTAACGTTAATGAAACTGACACAGCATCCAGGTAATAATGCATGTCACTTTTTCCATGCCACCAACCAGAATTAAAGTACTCACAAGTATGATTTTGAATAGTTATCATATAATATATGTATGTATTTTTCATGATTGCAATACTGAAGCTAAAAAGATCAATGTCCAAAAGAATTGTTTTGTTGAATTTAGATTTAGAGTCTTAAGAATCATCAAAAATACACGAATTTTATTTCTTTTCATAAATCCAATGCTTTGGGATTTAGCTAATCATCCGAACCTTAGATTTTAAGTAGAAATATACGAAACAGGGTTAACAATTTGCACTGTCACAAAAGAACAAGTTGAACAAAGAAGTCAATAAGTGGACTGTGAAAAACAATATTAGAAAATAGTAGCAAGTAGTGATCAAGTATGATAAGAGTTCATGTTTAATTAATTATCTATGATGATATTTTGCTGGATGCATGAATTGTCAATAGAGAAATCAATTCCCCAGGAGCTCAATTGCCCATTCTATCATTCCGTGCAAAAATCACCGCCAATAACCCACGCAGATTGGTCAATCAGCGTGCTCAATTTTGCGATGGAAAACACGCTCCAAAAAAAACCCCACTGCGCTAGTCTAAACTCCTCACAATATCAATGACGGGCAAGGCGTGTTCAGTGTAAAGCAGTTTAGACTAATCCCCTGGCGCTCAAAACAAGCGAAAGTACGTCTCCCGTGCTCTCAAAACAAAAAAATTGACTGGCAATGAGAATGTTATAATATGATTTATTTTTAAAATAAAATGGATTTTAGTCATGATAAGAATGGTGATTGACCACTTTCGATTGTCGTGTCAATCGCAAAATTATATGCTGACACGTTGATTCCAGGAAATCAGACATCATTGCTCAATTTTTTAATTGTTTATAATTTTTTTCAATCAATAGTATTGTCAGAGAGTTCTATTGCAAAACTTTTTGTGTGTAGCATACGTGTACTGTGGTAAGGAAAAGACAATTGTACATAAGATAATAACTATTCGCATATATATACAAAAGACATATGATTGGTTTTTAGGGTATATTCTCTTTGAGCTTCGATGATATTTGATGTACACCCCTTTACCCCATTGACAACTAAACGTAATGCTGGAAACTAACAGAAGGTGTAACGTTAATGAAACTGACACAGCATCCAAGTAATAATGCATGTAACTTATTCCATACCACCAACCGGAATTAAAGTACTCACAAGTATGATTTTAAAAAGTTTTCATATAATATATCTCTGTGTTTTTGTCATGATGGCAATACTGAAGGTAAAAAGATCAATATAAAAAAAATGTTTTGTTTAAGACTCATCAAAAGTACATGACTTTTATTTCTTTTAATATGTCCGGTCCTTTCGTGATTTAGCTAATCATCAGAACCTTACATTTTTAGTAGAAATATACGAAACAGGTTAACAATTTGCATTGTCACAAAAGAACAAGTTGAACAAAAAAGTCAATAAGTGGACTGTGGAAAACAATATTACAAAATAGGAGCAAGCAGTGATCAATTATGATAAAAGTTCATGTTTAATTAATTATCTTTGATGATATTTTGCTGGATGTATGAATTGTCAATAGAGAAATCAATTCCCCAGGAGCTCAATTGCCCATTCTATCATTCCGTGCAAAAATCACCGCCAATAACCCACGCAGATTGGTCAATCAGCGTGCTCAATTTTGCGATGGAAACACGCTAAAAACCCCCACTGCACTAGTCTAAACCCCTCACAATAATACAGCCGCCGACGACACAAGGCGTATTCGCCAAGAACAGAGAGCAGCAGTTTAGACTAACGCCTCCGCCAAGGCCTCAAAACAAACGAAATTGACGTCTCCGCCGCAAGCTCAAAACAAACGAAATTGACTGGCAATGAGAATGTTATAATATGATTTATTTTAAAATAAAATGGATTTTAGTCATGATAGAATGGTGATTGACCACTGATTGTCGGTCAATCGCTAAAATTGAGCAAGCTGACGCTCGCTCGGTAAATCAGACGTCAGCATGCTCAATTTAAAGCGATTGACACGACAATCGAATGGTCAATTCTACAGTAGTATTGTCAGAGAGTTCTATTGCAATAACTTTTGTGTGTAGCAGTAACGTACTGTGGTAAGGAAAGACAATTGTACATAAGATAATAACTATTCAAGATATATATATAGCCGCCCATATATATATATATATATATATATATATATATATATATATATGCTGCTGCTGCTGCTATATATATATATGCTGCTATATATATATATGCTATATATATATATATATATATATATATATATATATATATATATATATAGTATATATATATATATATATATATATATATATATATATATACAAGCGGACCCATTTGGCCTGATGGTCCAGCAACATGATACGACCGATGACAATTTGCCACCCAAAAGTTGCAAACCAAGTGGACTCTCAGATTTGGGCCCAAGGACTAATGACGGTGGTAAACGTTACGTCTTCCAAGAAATATGGACATAGATTCGAGTACTGTCTGGACTAGTACTGCAATTAGTTGTAAGTCATAATATTCATTTTTGATTTTAAAGGCCACTGGTCTGCAACAATATTCATATCAATTTTCACATGGTATGAGTATTTGCTACTTTTGCACTAATATAGGTGAATATAGCTGGTGTTATTGAGAGTCAAGTCTTAAGACTGAACTTTAAGTCTACTTACTATGAATAGACGCAGCAGGCTCCGGGGCTCTAGTCCATATGGACAAGGCAAAAATGTAAAATCACCTCTGAAGAAGACACGCTATGTCACTTCTTTGCGTCTTCTGACTGATAAGTTTGTTGGGCTTTTGACTTCTGCTCCAGATGGGATATTGGAATTGAACAAAGCTGCTGAGTTCTTAGATGTTGAGAGACGTAGAATCTATGACATAACAAATGTGCTAGAAGGCATTAACCTTATTGTCAGAAAGTCGCCAAATACTATTCAGTGGAAAGGCAGTGCTAACTCGATAGCAGCCAGAAGAGGTTGCGCAACTCCTACAGCGGCACATTTAGACTTGCATTCAGATATAGCTGACCTGGTGGCTAAAGAAAAAGAATTAGATGAGTTGATCCGAAATGCAACAACTCAATTGCGAAACACTACTGAAGATCCAAGCAATGCACGCCATGCTTACGTCACTTATCAGGATATAAAAGGTACTATTGAAGCATTTGAGAAGCAGTTTGTTATTGCAATTAAGGCACCTCCAGAGACTCGCTTGGAAGTTGCAGATCCTACAGAGAATATGCAAATCTGGCTGAAGTCCACAAAGGGACCAATCGAAGTATTTTTGTGCCAAAAAGATTGTACATCTGACATAGAAGACTGCTCTCCTTCAAAATCATCTATTCAGTCACCAACTTCATCTACAACTGTCACTTGCCCCCAGTCAGACGACTCCTGTAATGCATTTGACAGTAAAGATGTAGACCCTTCATTACGCCATGCACTCATAGAATCGCAAGATCTTCTGAATGACAATGGACTCTTTCTTAACACAAACGACCAGTTTGATGTAGACAATTAATCAACCAGCATTTCAGCCAATTTCAGCCACAATGACATCTTCAACTAGATAACCATTATTTGTTAAAATTGAACGAAGTGACACAGAAAATGATTTACACTCAAAAAATCGGAATCAGTTAACAGCTAATACGAATAACAGGTACAAATATATGTCAGTGTAAGTTACCTTTCTCCTATGAGTGCACATATGTAACCACAAGCTGTATATATATATACTAGCTGTTTACCCGGCGTTGCTCGGGTTGAAACAGATGAGATCCGGA
The DNA here is from genome assembly GCA_019095985.1 of Streblospio benedicti. Classification (NCBI taxonomy): domain Eukaryota; kingdom Metazoa; phylum Annelida; class Polychaeta; order Spionida; family Spionidae; genus Streblospio; species Streblospio benedicti. The sequence goes on from CM032665.1 coordinate 28,106,807, forward strand.
ACAGATTAAATGCTCCCCCTCCACATACTTCCTCCTGTCCCACATCCCTCGAACCAGTTCTCGTCAGTATACAGGTCTGTGACAGATTAAATACACCACCATCACCGTCCTCCCATCGTCATATGTCACAGCCATTTACACACTAAATGTACTAAATATGGCAATGATTGATCCCTCTAATATCCCTCCCCCAGCTACTGCTACCTATGGTAAACACGTGCGGAGCAGATTAAATGTCCCACTTATCCATAACCTTCCTTCCAACCCGCCGCCCCCTCTTCTCACCCCAACCCTCTCTACCCCATTCCCATCTAAACGGGTCCATAATTAATGTACCCCCTTCCTGCTGCTGCTCTGGTTGAAACGGATGAGATCAAAAACATATTGAATGCTCCTCCCTTCCATTCTTTCCCCTGTCCCACATCCCTCACACCAACTCCCGTCACTATACAGGTCCGGGAAAGATAAAATACACTTCCATCACCTTCTTCCCACAGCCATATGTGACAGCCATACACACCAATTGATACACACACTACATGTATGTGGCAATGCTTGATCAGTCTCATATCCCTCCCTCCAGCAATTCTACTCTCACTGTTCTCCATCCAGCTACTCCTATGTCTTAAATACACCTCCATCACCTTCCTCCCAGAGTCA
>CM032665.1:28107566-28123630 GCA_019095985.1 Streblospio benedicti
TTGGATGAGCACCGTATCATTAGGTATTGATGAGTGACACCCATTGTATTCGAGAACACACTAAGCTAGTCTTGGCCACTACAAATGATGTTCAATGTTTTATTGGCTCATGTGTGCTTCTGTGGCCGAATAGTTAGGGAGTTGGAGTCGTGACCAGAAGGTCGGGGTTTGTTTCCCAGTCGGGTCTGGTGGTAGATGTTGAGCCAACTTACCCCTCACAAGTTGCACACTGCTCCGTGGTACCTACACGTTAAACAGGTACAGGTCATTGGGTTGAAAGAGTGGGTGAATGGTTGTGTGAGTGAGTAAGCATTATTCGCTGAATTGAATCTGCTGCCGGTGCAAGCATGTGAGAAAAAGATCACTTGATGATCAATAAGTGGGCCAATGACCTGGTGTAAATTGTAAAGTCGTGAGAGCAATACTTGTATTACGACTATAAACCGTAACATTTACATTTACATTCATGTCCAGGTGTCCCTGCCAGAATGCAGTGTGGCCTGCTCCACTACCCCGGGCTGCCTCGCCTACTACTACAGGGCCCATGGGTCAAGCCCCCCGAGGACCGGGGACTGTGTCATTGTGGCCCCAGGGGCAGCACAACCCCTAGTGGAGGTGGCGGACGCAGACAGCACCGCCTGGTTCTACTACAGCGCCAGGGACTGAATGTTTGACAACACTGGTGGAGTGGGGCAATGGTTGCATTATGGACAAAAATGTTTCTAATATTGTTTAAATATATATCTGAACAAGAATGAGCCACCGTATAAAAAACTATGTTAGCAAAGAGAACACAATATCAAAATCAAGTGAAATCATAGTGTTTCTATTTAAACCCATTTTTCTTGTATGAAGCTACTTGTCACATACATATAGAGTTTTCACGCCATTATTCTAAGTTTTTTTTATTGACAGGCGATATACTTCCTTCCTTTGAGTGATTCTACATGTATACCATAAAAATCCATGTCTTGTTAAGAACACAGACAGCTTTGCCATTGTTCTATCAACAAATGCCTTGCTCTCTCAAATGTTCAGGTTGCGTAGAAAAAATATATCAATGCCAAATACTAGTAGTTCAGTTTCATTTCTTTATTCTTCTGTGAATTCATGAACTTTGGCCAGGGAATTATTATGTAAACAAGCCAAACACGTGATCATCCCTTGTTTTTCTATGACTAGTTCAACTTTGACCTGCAGAATCACCACCATTAACATAATATTTGTATGCCATGAACATAGTTCCAATTTCCGTTTGTGAATAAAACATCAATAGAAATACTCAACTTTGTTGTAAATTTATTAAAATATTTGATACAGGGCACCTACATAACAAAAACACCTCATAAATCAGTACTTTATATGTGACGTCATAAAAAAAGTAGCCTCATCACTGGATTACAAAATTCATACACCTAGCCACATTCCCTGATTACCACATTGTCATGTTGTAGCGTGATAGAGACTGTGGTAGTGGCACTAAAATAGTTCAATCACACAAACAGTCCAATTATTCTTTTAATCTAAACACATGTACAACCGAAAAGTTATGAAAACCATAATGACGGTAATGACCAAGCATTACATGCAAGTGACATGGCATTGGAAGACGTACTTTTACCTGGTCAGTGACTACAGGTGAATGGTCAGTACTGGCAATCACCCCCATACACTGAGAGAATAGGACACTTTTTGACAAACACCGGTCCCAAAGGACAAGTTCAATGGTCATAGAGACGTTTTACATTTCCTACAAAGTACAGTCAAAATTACAAAAAGAGTACAGTCCTCACACTGAGAAAAGTGATTACTGTCTCTACTAATCCACAAAAATCAGAGGTCATGGATTTTGGTAATTTTAATTTTGGCATACGTTCTATGTCTCAGGAGTACATTGCAATAAAAATTATTTTGATATATCAAATATATTTCCAGTTATGAAGTCGAAGTTTTGACCAAAAAAAACGCTATCGGCGGTCGGCGAAACCCCCGTTTTTCTCGGCAACCCCTGGGGCTAGATGAAAAAGTGACAGGTGCAAATTCATCTAGAAATTACGGGCTACCACGTCGTTTAAACCAGACCATCGTACTCCAATTATCAACTGAGATATAGCCCCCACAAAGTACGCCTCCTTCGCCCGCTCTCCCGCTCGGGAAACGCGGGTGGGACGCGGGAGCTTGTGATGCACGTTACTCGAAAACTACGTGCTCTATTCCAATGAATAATGGCTTGTTTTGAAGCTAAGACTCCACCCTACACCGCCATAGCACTTAGACCCACGCCCCTGGCCGTATTGAGCTAGTTTGAGACTGCTATTCTGGGCGAAATTGGGCGTGGCGGTGTGGCATAGTCTCCTGCCTCTGTTTAAGTTATATAGAATATACTTACTAAGTTTTTCTGCCTCACAGATACAAAGCTAAATTTGGACCCAGCCCATAGAAGGGCACATCTAAATCAGCTACTCGCAACCCTTAAACCCTCAGAGATGGCCATAACAGCAGAAAAACATTGCAAAACATGCCACCCCATTGCCTTCTCGCACGTCTGACATAGCTGGCAGGCTATTCAGTTATCACGTACTCCTCACTTTAACCCACGGACTCCTAGTTCTTCAGGAGCGGAATGAAGGCTGGGTCATGGTTCTTAATGATGTACTCTCCTGGGGGGACATGTTTTGCCTAAATATATTCTAGTAGAAAGGCTTAAATAGACAGAGATAGTGGGACAGTTTGACAGTTATCCATTCACAAATTCAAATTAATGAAAGTCAGTATCTGCAATTTGTATGGCTTTTATTGCAAAAAAATATGCTTTATCCTCAAATCTACAAGCAAACCAACCACCACCACCCTCTGACATTTCAAACAACAACACCAAAGCATTTTATACCAACTCTGTCAAGAGAAGACGTGTCTACAGTGCATAGTTTACACATAATAACAAACACCATTAGCAATTAAATTTAAACATAATGGAAGCCAGAAATCCACAATATATCAAATTTTCATTGAAAGTCAAGCAGTTTGCATTGTGACTTTGACTGTCCTGTATGGATAATAGACATATGGGTAATATTATTAGATGTTACTTTTTACATCGACCAAATTGAAATTACACGTGTGAAGATATCAGCTGTGATGATAATTGATAAATTGTTTATTAGATGTTACTATGATGAACTATGATGACGTCACATGTGAAACAGGAAGTTTATGGTCTTCATTGACAACACAACAGCTGTTGAGCGAATGTACTGGCTTTAACGTGGGTAGGTACTGTAGTGTCGAGGGTGTAACCATTTTTTAATGCACAACTATAGAATGGTGTCATGTTTAAAATCATATTCATGTGAAAACCTATGTGGTACGAGACAAGTCTTCATGCCAATAAACGTGCATGTTGCTCTTGTGTAAACAAAAATCAAATATGCCTTCAGAAATGAAAACCAAAAAGTTTAGGAAAGTGCTGAAAGAACCTGTTGCCATCAATGACCTTCTTCTCCACTCGCAGTACGCACAGGTTAGAATACACATTCTAACACATTCGTGATGCCCATTGCTTAATTACGACACGCAAACATTCGCCATGTATTGCTGCTGTCAACACAAAAAATATACCCTATGTCGTTTTTGAAATATTTTGTGGGTGTGTTTTTGCCAGGGGTGGGGATAGGAGACAACCCATAAAATAGTTCACCAGCACAGCTTCTTGTGATATTGAATGTTTGCCACTTTTGTTTCCTAAACTTGTGCCAAAAGAAATGGTTAGATGAGCATAGGCAGATCCAGGATACGTAGGGGGCGCACCCTCACTTTCCCCACCAAAATAATCGATTGTGTGTACGAAACCCATGAAATCTCTTAAGTGCGCCCCCCCCCCACACACACACTTTGCCACAAAACCTGGATTTGCCATTGGATAAGCACCGTATCATTAGGTATTGATGAGTGACACCCATTGTATTCGAGAACACACTAAGCTAGTCTTGGCCACTACAAATGATGTTCAATGTTTTATTGGCTCATGTGTGCTTCTGTGGCCGAATAGTTAGGGAGTTGGAGTCGTGACCAGAAGGTCGTGGGTTTGTTTCCCAGTCGGGTCTGGTGGTAGATGTTGAGCCAACTTACCCCTCACAAGTTGCACACTGCTCCGTGGTACCTACACGTTAGACAGGTAGAGGTCATTGGGTTGAAAGAGTGGGTGAATGGTTGTGTGAGTGAGTAAGCATTATTCGCTGAATTGAATCTGCTGCCGGTGCAAGCATATGAGAAAAGATCACTTGATGATCAATAAGTGTGCCAATGACCTGGTGTAAATTGTAAAGTCGTGAGAGCAATACTTGGATTACGACTGTAAACCGCAACATTTACATTTACATTCATGTCCAGGTGTCCCTGCCGGAATGCAGTGTGGCCTGCTCCACTACCCCGGGCTGCCTCGCCTACTACTACAGGTCCCGTGGGTCAAGCCCCCCGAGGGACGGGGACTGTGTTATTGTGGCCCCAGGGGCAGCACAACCCCTAGTGGAGGTGGCGGACGCAGACAGCACCGCCTGGTTCTACTACAGCGCCAGGGACTGAATGTTTGACAACACTGGTGGAGTGGGGCAATGGTTGCATTATGGACAAAAATGTTTCTAATATTGTTTAAATATATATCTGAAAAAGAATGAGCCACCGTACAAAACTATGTTAGCAAAGAGAACACAATATCAAAATCAAGTGAAATCATAGTGTTTCTATTTAAACCCATTTTTCTTGTATGAAGCTACTTGTCACATACATATAGAGTTTTCACGCCATTATTCTAAGTTTTTTTTATTGACAGGCGATATACTTCCTTCCTTTGAGTGATTCTACATGTATACCATAAAAATCCATGTCTTGTTAAGAACACAGACAGCTTTGCCATTGTTCTATCAACAAATGCCTTGCTCTCTCAAATGTTCAGGTTGCGTAGAAAAAATATATCAATGCCAAATACTAGTAGTTCAGTTTCATTTCTTTATTCTTCTGTGAATTCATGAACTTTGGCCAGGGAATTATTATGTAAACAAGCCAAACACGTGATCACCCCTTGTTTTTCTATGACTAGTTCAACTTTGACCTGCATGATCACCACCATTAACATAATATTTTTATGCCTTGAACATAGTTCCGATTTCTGTTTGTGAATAAAAAATCAGTATAAATACTCAACTTTCTTGTACAGTCATTGAAATATATGATACAAGACACCTACATAACGAACAAAACTCCTCATAATTCAGTACTTTATTTATGACGTCATCAGGCTGCTATAAAAGTAGCCTGATCACTGGATTGCAAAATTCATACACCTAGCCACATTCCGTGATTAGCGCATTGTCATGTTGTAGCGTGATAGAGACTGTGGTAGTGGCACAAAAATAGTTCAATCACACAAACAGTCCAATCATTCTTTTAATCTAAACACATGCACAACCGAAAAGTTATGAAAACCATGATAACATAATGACGGTATGTGCAAGTGACATGGCATTGGAAGAAGTACTTTTACAACACTAATGCCTACGTTCACACCACCAAGCCCACACTTTGGTGCTCAACACTCATCTTATCCTTCTTTCATTGATACGTGTCCAGATGATCCTTTTAAATCGTATATAATAAACACAGCCATGCACATCCACCCAGATATTTTTCTAATCTCAGAGAAAAAAAGCCCAATATGTTTTTTTCTCTGTTTTAGATTGGAAAATATTCCAAATCTAATGAGGGAGGGATGTAAAAAAGCATTTAAATAAAAACGTCTTGTGGGCTATCTGAAAAATCTAATGAGGGTGAATAAAAAAACAAAAACATCTAGTCTAGGACTCACAGACCAACAACACCGCTAGCTGATTTTTTTAGATGCATGACATGCTGTTGACAATTTTATGGGCATTTCAAATCAAATCAAATAATTTATCAAATTAGACATAAAACATGTCCATGTAACAATATATTTTGTCTGGAGTGGGTCAACACACAAACATTTTCTCTTTCTTTTATGTTAACACCGTTGATGTAGTCTAAACAAAAAAAACACATGTTTGTTTTTCGTTATTTTCTAGGTAAAACTAATGATGGTCTAAATCAGAGAATTTAATAAAATAAACCTCTAACAGCATGTCAATCCAGCCCACACCTCCGCCTGAATGTGCCGTCTCGCTCTGTGACCAGCGAGTAGAGTGGCTCAACAGGTTCATGTTCATTTTTGAGGATTATGACGCGGTCAGTTGGGAAAACTGATGGGAGGGCTTGATCATCCCCGCCAAAAACCCTTACTGTTCATGTAGATGGTGTGTCAGCACCCTCGACCTGAAATGGTCAAGATGCAGCCTCAGCAGTTGCTAAGACTAGGTTGATGGTTATAAAACATGAAAAAAGTGCACACAGTCAATACTGCATGCTGCTGGTAAAGAAGGGAAAATAGCAGTAGAGGTTTATACCCCAGTCCTGTGTGCCCCGCCCGCCTCCTCTGTGTGAGGCAGACAGCCCTGCCTGTGTCTACTGTCCAACGGACTGTGTTCGAACAGGTGTGTGGGTGTTATTCATAGAACATGTTTTAATTTGTTTAAATATGGCCTTGAACAAGAATGAGCCACCGTGTGTGCTAGTGAGAGGGTTGTCCTCATCCCGCTAAATTCAAGTGTGTGTGTGAAACCCATGTTTGTGTTACGATGTGTTTGTCAGCACATACATTTGTACATGTGTGCAGCCTATTCGATGCGATATGTGTCTACAAGTATGAATTTACATGAGGAGTGGCATGTCAATGACCATGGAGTATACCAAACTAAATGTGATGGTATGGCCATAGAGACTGTGCGTGTGTGTGTGTGATGGTGTGCACGTGTGTGTGTGTGTGTGTGTGTGTGTGTGTGTGTTTGTGTGTGTGTGCGTGTCATGTGCTTGTGTTCAAGTCTGCCTTGTGTTGAATGTTGTTGTTGTACGCTCATTAGGCATCCACCATTTGAAAAAGGGGCAGCCTATTTTTCATGATTCAATTATTTTATTTTTTTTCATGAAATTTGACATCTAATTCTTCTTGGCCATTACTGAACATGGTATCGGCAGGGTGGCATTGCTATAAACCTTTTTTAAAGCCACACCTTTGACAATTGTTTCCGTCCTGTTGAGGGCAAAGGTGGTTTTATACATTTTTTTTGGTAATTTTCAGAAGGTTTTATTTTTCAAAACCTTTTGGAGCTATAGAAATGGTCTCACTAGAGTATATGCGTTTCACAGAGGTTCATTTTGGTAGCTTTATGAAGGTTTGGGACCGTGACTTATAATGGTCTAATTATTTATTACAAAGGTGGTATCGTTATAGAGGTGGACTTAATCAGGTTGTACTGTATCTGTATGTTTTCAGCTGTTGTAAACCAATAGTTGATAGGGCTATTTAAGTATGTATCTTTGTCATGTTTGTATGCTTATGAATAATGTTTTGAGCTTTTACAATGTATAGATACACTTTGTATAAACTGTTGCGTATTGGTGTGTGTGGTACAGTGTGTCACAGTTCATAGTTCACAGTTAACACTTTACAGTTCACACTTCATAGTTCACAGCTATTGTTTTATGCACCACCAGTATCTTAGTTCCATATTGGTGCCACCATGGGGCAGCAACCTGGATAAATCAGCTGTGCATGCGGTATATTTATGTGTAGAACCACTGTGTGTGGACCAGATTTGGGACCAGTGTTATGTGTCCAATAGAGAGTGGGTCTGTGTGTGAGGTTCGTTTTGGTAACCTTGTGTGTGTTCATGAAAAGATCATCTTGTTGTGGTGTGTGTGTGTCATGTGTGTGTGTGCATGTGTGTGCATTTTTGTGGTGTGTGTGTGTGTGTGTGTGAATGTGTGTGTGTGTGTGTTTGTTTGTGTGTGCATGTGTATGGGACCATGTGTGTGTGTGTGTTTTGTGTGTGTGTATGTGTAATGATATGTAATATATTTTTGTGTGTGTGACACTGTGTGTGTGTTCTTATACCCATAGTAGAGCCAACCTAGTGTTGATGATGCTCCGCGTTTTTTGGCATGTGTCATTAAATGAAAATAAACAATTTTTTGTGTTTTGCATTTCAAACACTGCTGCCAATTGTGTGTTTGTGAGTGCAATCACGTACCCGGCCAGCCTGGTGTTGATGATGCTCCGCGCGTCCTCCTCGTGCGTCTCCAGCTTGGCCATGTGCTGGTAGCGGATCTGACACGGGTGGCACTGCTGCCACGCCGGCTTGAAGTGCCGGTCACGCACGAAGTGACCGTCCTGTTGAGGGCAAAGTACAGCATTATACACACTGTATTAGTACAGAAGAACCGCTCTATTAACGCCACCTTTGGGACCAGTGTTAGGTGGTCTAGAATATCTCTACACAGAGGTTCATTTGGTAGCTTTATGAAGGATTTGGGATAGAGTGAAAAGTGGTCTAATTATTTAATAGAGAGGTTTTATTCTTCATTTTCGTTTTATGATTGAACATGAGTGGTCTTATAGTCTCTGATAGGGTGTTGTACTGTATCATATTGGCTTCAGCTGTTGTCCAATAGTTGATATGGCTATTTAAGTATCTATGTTTGTCATGTTTGTATGCTTACGAATGATGATGATTTTTATTACAATTTATAGATACACTTTGTATAAACTTAACATATAGTGTAGCTCTTGCAGAAGTAAGATGTTCTACGCGGGATACCAAGTATATACTGATTGTGGTTTGGCTTTCACTCCTGATGTCACTTGTATAGACCCAAATATTGCCAACAGTCGTGTGAGTGTTGGCTATCACCTACATGTGCTGCTACATGTATATAAGTGCACACTTGTATTTTATACTTCTGTAATTTGTAAGGTTACGTTGCCTCAATCAAAAGTGACATAAACTGGCAACTTATGCTTGACATGGTGAGAAAGAGGTGGTCTGTTTAGTGCGTGTGTCTAAATCGGAGGATTTCCCACATATAGCGGCATACATTTCCATGTGGTCAAGCTTTTGAGTGGTTCCTGACCTGAAAGACAACAAATTATAAAGTCCAAAAGGTACTAAATTTCATCAAGTGATAAAGAGGTTGAAGATTCGAAAATTTGTGATTTCAATCAAATTTAGTACCGTTTGGAATTCATAATTTGTTCTATTTTAATACAAAATGGTACGAGCCACTCCGAGAACTTTTTATACTAGTGTTCCTACCCTGGTTTTCTTCATCATGAACCGGTCGATGAAGAACTGGATGAACTCCTGGAACGTGGCGGCCGTGCTGTTGTCCGCTCTGTCCCTGCGGTACTCCTCTATCACGCGCTCCGTCAGTTCCTTGTAGAAGGGCTTGGCCACTCCAAAACGCTCTCTACAGGATCAGAGAAAATCTACTTGATTCATTATTTGGTGATATTTCAAACCAGTGGAATGTTGGCTTTTGATATAGGTATTGATAGGTATGTTATAAAGGCCTTTTTGCAATTAAAGATGGCGCCTGAAATATATAACGACTGACGTGTTTCGCACTTTTAAATAAGTATGTTCAGTTTATCATATTCAGTAGAACCTCTCTATTAGGACCACCTTTGGGACCAGTATTATGTGGTATTAATAGAGAGGTGGTCTCTTAATGGGGGTTCATTTGGGTAGCTGTTCTAATGATTTGGACAGTGATAAGTGGTTCTATCATAGAGGTGGTCTCAATAGAGAGGCGGTTTAATTGGAGGTTTTACCGTACTAAACTTGTGGCTATTTGTTACAAATGAAAGATTTACCACAAAGCAGTTGCTTCAATGCTAATTTAATCTACTTAGAATATTCTCTGAATACAATGCAGTTAGCCATGTTAATCTGGATCTAGACCCACTGTTAAAACCTACACAAAACGCCTGGTCAATAGTTGAGATGTGAATGATACCTGTATCCTGATATGAGCCTGTCGAACGGGTGTCTGGTGACGAGGAACTTGAAGTGTGACTCTAGCTTCTCTAGAATCTGGGAGCGGTTGTACTGGCGGAGCGGGTAGATCCGGTACGGGGCCATGTCCTCAGGCTGAAGTTACGCCACGGTTATAAGCTTGTACACGGCTCTAGATCTGGCAGATCATGAAATTCAGTATCTGTTTGAACCACTTCACGTGTGCGTTGTTTTTTTAACCATACGAACTTCATAAGATTATCTTTATTACCAAACAAACAACGTCTTAACATCTTATAAATATCACAAAAGTCAAGAGAAATTCAATGGAGAATGTGAGCCCATATCACAAGGTACATGTGCAAAACGCAATTTGGTCCAGGCCAAAATACACTATACTGGCAACCAGGAAAAATGCCAGCCCTTAGTTATTTTAACACACCTATCAAAAGTGGCCAGTCCGTCTGCCGTGAACTTTTGAAACCAGGCGGCCGTAGCTTAAGTAATCAGGCACAGGGTCTTGGGTAGGCCTTTTTTCCTACCCTGCTGGCATATGGTCTATGATCACTGACCTGGTGCACGCCCATGGAGGGTTTGGCGAGTCCCGACACCCCGGAGTTGTTGGCCAGGATGTTCATCCAAGAGGTAGAGCTGAAATGGCAAACAGGTGTGTATCATCGTAATGACACCCCTAAAAGTGGACTATACATTTGTACAGTACACCCCTGGTACATAAACGGACGGGCCAGTTGAACTAACGATCGTACTCCGTATCTGGCGCGTTAGGGTGTTTGGCTAATAACCTTACCCTAACCCTACAAAGGATTACAACGGAGTTGAACTGAACTGAACTTAAAAATAAAACATGTTACAGGTATTAAAAAAACATTTACCCTGTTACTGTTAAGTGCGAACGTTGGTACATCCGGACAGTCCATTTTTATAGCGGGGTGAAAAGTATAGCCCACTTATAGAAGTGTAATTTAACAACAATAAATACAATGTATATGCATAGAAAAGATCTATCCAGAAAGTTCTCACATGGGATGTTCCCTTTGTAGAAATCATCCATCTGTTATTGCTTGACCAAAGGAGAATTAATGTTGTCATATTCAACCTCCATTCGATAAACCGACCAGGTTATGAAGGTTGTAAAAGTTAATTATTCTTTTATCAGTTTGTTTTTTCACTTTTTGATATCAATGATTTACCCACAAGTCTTCAAATCTCAATTGATTACACCGTCAATTAGTTGTGATTGTGTCCGTCACAGGGGAAGCCAATTGTGATTCTGGGTCAAAATTATTGTGATCAAAATGCCTTTGTACACAAGTCTACTTTTGAACTCTGAAGTCAGGATCATTTTAATTTAATTTCTGGAATGTATCTGGGTCATGGAGTGTGTGTGTGGGGGGGGGGGGTAGCTTAACCATCAAACTTGTTACAAGGTAACACAGAACTGCTCTTTGTGTACATTAGAAGGATGCGAAATGAAGAGACATTACACAAATGCCCATTCCCCCTACTCACCCACCCTTATACATATCACAGAAGAGATTTGTGGCTCTTTTATGAGTCTTTTTTAAACTTTTGGACATCAATAATTTACCCACAAATCGTCACATCTCATTTGTCTACCCCGTGAATTAGTTGTGATTGTATCTATCACAGGAGAAGCCAATTGTAATACTAGGTCAAAATTCCTATTATCTAGAAAAGAAACATCACACAAAACCACCACCCCCCTACTCACCCGCCCTTGTACAGCTCACAGAAGATGACGCGGTGGTTCTCGTCCACCCACAGCACGTCCACGAACTTCCTCAGCTCCGCCTCGCTCATGGCGTCGAGCCGGCGCGCCTCCGACCAGAACAGTGACACGCAGCGCTGAGTGACCGCAGACACGCGCTCACCGGAACCTGAACACGCCCGGCGCTCAGGGGGAGGAGTCAGCGCCAAGTTAACGGGTTCCGGAACCTTGATGTGCGGATTCGGGGTTAAGCTGACGTATTTGCCGCCCTGCAATGCAACTCCTTCCTATTGTAAAATAATAGAAATTTTCTGTGTTCCGCCCGTTAAAATAATTGAGTAGATAGATTGTGGTAATTTTTACAATATTTCGCCTCGTACAAGCTTCTTTAAGTCAGTATACAATAAAAACATATCAAAATGATTCATAGCAAAATAAGTAAACCAAGTACACCCAAAAAGAGAAACAATATACTCTGCAATATATGCAAAGGCCCTACAATTCAGCATTTAAATTTGCAAAATTATAATCGATGTTCAACCCTTTACCTAACTAGCAACTCAACTTCCCTATCATCTTCTGTTCTTCAATTTCCTAAATACCAACCCACTTTCTAATAACATTCCACAAACCTCCATGTCCTCTTGGTTAGCTTTTTCGCTGTCAAGTGTCTGGATGGCATTGCCCCTCCTCAGATGAGGGGGGAGTGTCTGCTTCAACTGACCTCTACTTCTCCCATCCCTGATGTTTGAGATGTTGCCTGCATTTCTTTTCTTCACTTCCTCCAGTGTCTGCCATACGGGTGGCGGTGCACATGTATTAGCCAAAGTGTGATAGAGGAATCCTATGATGGCTATGGTCAGTACTGTACACGCCAGACGCCACTCGAGCCGCATGGTCAGCTGGTCAGTTGACCTGTGGTCACTTCAATGCTTCAGCGGTCTCTAGAGTGGGCACTACAATGCTCATCACCACTTATCCATATGTTATGTATTTATGCGATTTCTCCTATTGTTAGTGTAGTAGTCAAAACACTTATCACTCATTATGGCTACCACTTCTTTCAATAAATCATCACTATATATAGGCAACAACATCTACATTTGATTGGTCACTATGAGGGACATCAACATTTTGCTGGTCAGTCCAAAGACAGCTTCCTGGCCATTAATGTTCATGGCCACCCCTTGGAGAACCCTACGTCACTATTCATCTCTGCACATTGGCAAATATATTCATCGCACACATCCAAATATGATTATAATGTCTTTTGTGTTTCCTTCATAGTAGAGATGCTCTTGTGACTCGATACTGACTTTATTAGAGGGAAGCGAACTGTTATCATCCCTCTAGAAGGATAATTATCCAAAATTGTCTTAATGAAACACCTTCATGCTATACGCATATGACGTATAGCTACAATAAATGCCTTCACAGCTAAGTAGGCTGTGTTTAGTTTCATCTATCAGGATATCAAGATCATATTTACCGAAATTACGTGTTGACAACTATAGGTATATTAGAAAACCGACATAGTATAGTGAAGAAGTCAAGTTTTTTGCCTTATCGTATCCAGTGTAGCACAGTTTAAGTAAATATATTGATAAACCACACGTGTACATCATCTAACATTAGCATGCCAAAATCTCCAACTTCGTTAGAGTGCTCTAGAGTACATGCTATGATAATGTTGTATATAGTCTATAGATAATTGATATCATGAACTAGTGAAGAGAACTCATTGACATCTGTGCAGGCTTGAGACAACAGTGCAGCCTTGCGGAGCAAAGAAATAAGTTACCATTACAGCTGTCACCAATCGTAAAGGCCTATACATGGGTAAAAAGCACACTTGTTTCTACCACGGTTACAATTAACTATGCTCTCTTATGTTATGAGATGTATTTTCAACATTTGATTTAATGTAATATGGAATGTAATATACTGAAATAAGGGTGTCGTGTAGTCCTTATTCTGGTTGTTAAAGAGTGTTGTGGCGGATGTTTTAGTAATAGTAATCTGATATAGTTATATTCTAGAGTTCTGGAAAAAAGTATATTACTCCTAATAGTTTTTGTGTTCACCTGATAAGGCTACACCACAATATGGTTATTGATATAATGCTATAGCCGCATGAAGTGGTTCTTCTGGTGGACATTCCTATAAAACGGGGGCCACTTATCATACTATGATTTCAAGTGTGGTATATTACATTTAACTCCCAATTTCACATTGCCGATCTTAACTCCAGATGCTCATAAAGACAGACGCTAGAAATGAGAAAACAATATTATCGGCCTTTTTAAGGTGTCTGTGTGCATATCTGGTGGTCAAAACACAAGAGTTCGTCTGGAATAACGATCTGTGACCACATCGTCAGCAATGCCACATTTGAGCAGAAAGACCTTACGATCATCAAGCCCGCAAGCAAAACATAAATAAAATAGGATAAAAATAAAAATAAAAACCTTTTCTTCAGAGGGGGTCAACCCACAACCTCCCCTCTGAATCTAAAATCACATTTCTTCCAATTGGACATAATAGTCATTTTAACTGAAAGGCAAACTTATTATTGAACCTTGCGTAGGGTCCTTCTTATGATGCAATAACTTGTCTTTCCACTTATAGCTGAGTGCCTGTATATTTCCTTATTCACATTGACCAGGAAACCATACATAATGTATATAAACTGTGCAGGTTTCCACTGATATTGATTAAGTGTGAATTGAAGAGATGTCATACCTTATAAAATTATATTAGAAAGAAGCTTTTTTGCAACATGCTGGCCGCATCGAACTGTCCAAGTTTCCTGCCCTGGGCACCAGCAGGAAACATCAGTATACATGGTCATGAGCGTGCTTCCAACACCTTATGCTTTCGTTATTCCATTTTATTGAGACAAACAATCGTTCTGATCCAATAGGGAACTTGCTTTCAGCGTAAGGTGGTTTGAACGTATCTCATCACCTGCATTCTTATCGTGCTATATAACTTTGACTGGGACTAAGGATGAATACTTGTTGTCCGTGAGTAGGTCAGATTCAGTCAGGGATTTTTACGTAATGAGGTTGGATAATCGAGTGTGAATAATATATCTCTGGGTGGTGTGCGAAGTTGATACACATTATGATATGCATAATATAGCATAGTTGCTATCATCTAATAATATAGGCTGACTAATTTCAAAGGCATTTTTGACTGGTAGAAATTGGGTATTTATTAGTAGTTTTATGAGTTATCCACAACAATACAAATAGTCGCAACTTTTTAAGTCTCATATAACAATAATTGAAAGTTTAGTGTGGAAAATTTTATATATAAACAGCATCCATTTGCCTTTACAATGATGGCCATTCACATTTGCAGATTGCCCACATTGCTTTATTGTCAACACATACCGGTAGGGCCTAGTCATACATCTGCAATGTCATTGTAGATTTTGATAAGAGATGCTGTGGATTTATCTAATATCTGTTGTAAATCATTGGATTTTGTGATATCATAGATACATGTAGCAATAAACCATATGCCATAATAAGTGGTGATTAAATATGTTTTAATTGTAAAGTAAGTTCAAGTTTTTAATCAATAATAACTATCCAGTGTTGTCCAATATCACTTGCTATAATCATGGCGAGAACATTTGCGCACATGTGTTCAGTGACGTCAATCGTACAAACAATATGAAGAAAAAACTAACTAAGAACAGATAGGGTTTGAAATATAGATAAAAACGACCACCAAGTTGACCTGCTTGTACATGCAAATTTTGGAGTGTGTATGTCTTCTGGTTAAAAAGCCTCGTCATCCCTATGGAAAATAGATCCTTTATTCATTTGTCTATATAGATAGTTGCAATATAGATCAATTCTATTCCAACATTCGTAATTCGCACAGTAACATTTACCATCCCCCCCCCCCAAAAAAAAAAATAATAATCATAATAAAAAAAATCCAAAAACATGATATTTGGCTTTCGCTTTTCACACTTGCAGTATAGCTCATAATGCAAACAGGAGCGACCATCATCTTACTTCAATTAAATGTCATCATCATCATCACATCAGTACACCCTCTTCCAATTAATGGGCGTTTAAAAGGTTAATGTTTGTCCTAAATATAAATGAGGTACATTATATTATATTATAAAAATGCATATGCAGATCCAGCACAGCCCCGCCCCCTCCTGCATAACAATCATCTTGCAGTGCTGATTTTACTCCATTGCAAGTCTTTACAATAGCGTCATTGAGACATAATAAAGACAAGTTCTATTAATGAGTAATTTTGATACGTTTTGATTGAGACAGAAAACTGGTAATAAAATCAAGTTATAACCAAGATAACATGTTGCAACATCATTTTATATAGCTTGAAATTATTGATAGTTCAAA
>CM032665.1:28140843-28197348 GCA_019095985.1 Streblospio benedicti
ACAAAGTACGTGTCCTTCGGCCCGCTCTCCCCCGCCGCTCGGCAAACGCCGGGTGGTAGCGGCCTCGCGGTATCGCACGCCAATCGAGAACCACGTGGTCTATTGCAATGGATAATGGCTTGTTTTGAAGCTAAGACCCCAGCCTACACGGCCATAGTACGTAGACCCACGCCCCTGGCGTACCAAGAGAGATATTAGTGTGTCATTCTGGCAGAAATCGGGCGTCATTTGGGGGTGTAAGGTTGATTATTTTGAATTTAAAAAAAAAAAAGAGTTATCACAAATGAGAGCTACGCAGCTGAATTTCGCCCCAGGGCATCAAGTGTGCCTCCCAAAGCAGCATGCTAGCACCCATTCCCCTAACAGTGCAGGCCATAAACTAGTGATAACTCTTTCAAGATGTGATTTCTCATTCAATCCTTGTGTTTCTGGCAGCACTAAAAATGACCAGTGACAAACACTCCATCCATTACACAACAAAAGTGTTGCAACCCAGGTTCTTTTGGGGAGAATCGGATTGAGGATCGTTGGTCTTAATAATGTCCTCCCCTGAGATATCACATCTTGCTAAATACTACAGTTATAAGGGTGAAAGAGGGATGAGAAGTGTGTATTCCATGCATTTTTTATAGAATGGCTCATTTCAATCGAGTTGGTGTCAATGCAGAATTTTACATAACATTCTGCTTTATGGTCAAAGCTGCAAGCAAACCGACCACCACCCCCCTCTCACAGCTCAAACAACAATCCCATGGCATTTTTATGCAAACTCTGTCAAGAGAACAAGTGTCTAGATCGCACAGTTCGCATAATAGAGCAAACGCACAACAACAATCGATTTTGAACATAACGTTTTTCACATCACAGTGAAAAGGTGATTTGATTTCAGTTGCTCATACATACTTCTAGTGCAGCCAGTGTACAGTTGTTGTCTCTGTGGGTGGGGGTGGGTGGGTTTGGTGGGTGGGTGTGGGTGGGTGTGTCTTTGTCTACTTCTAGTGGTGGCCAGTGTACAGTTGTTGTCTCTGTAAACGGTGCATCAAAGCAGTGCTGAGTGTTGCTGTTATATGTATATAGTGACTCTCTCTATATTTGATGTATCATCACAATTATAGTTTTAACTGTCATTTTTGTTTCTTAAAAAGCATCAGATTCTTTTCATTTAACATAAATCACACGCATGTGATTTGGCTCTACAGATTAGAGTGAGTAGAGAACTGATGGCGGCAGGAATGCTTGCAACAAGGTTCTTGTCATATACTGCGGATTGTGGAGCATAATATTAAACATGCCTTTTTCTGAGTGATTTTTACATGCACATTGTTTGTGTATTTGTTTAATATGATTACTTGAAATCATACCAGATGCGCGCACCACCACATCGACAAACATCAGCAGGTCGTCACGTCACTAAAATGCACGTGTGCTGACCTGTTCACTTATGTGGAGGTGCTGGAGAGCGCATCTACCATGTTTTTCCAGGTTTGCTCATATATAAATACTTGTGTGTTTGGTGTGTCCCTTTTTGCATACATGTATCTGTGTGTCATATACCATGAATGAGAATTCGCAAGTACAATAAACAACATGATTGCTCTGTACATTTATTTTACGTATACTACAATGCAAGGCGTGCTCATGTTCCTTCATTTTATAAGTAAATGTTTGCAGTAAAGATATCAGCCCCAACATATTTCTTATTTCTACAATCATTCACTATATTTAGAAGCACTAGACTACTCATAATACACACATAATTTATATATTTTAGCACAAATAAATAAAGCATATCACATGTAATGCAATTTTACATTTACTTATTCATTCTTCACATGCATGATAAAAGTTCAGTTTGGGAGATGGGAGAGAATATCTAGAAACATTCAATATTTCTGATATTTACAACGTCTGCCTAGTCAGTGATTGAATTCATTTTTTTCTCATGGTTTAGGGATACTGAAATAACAATTTTCTTTCCATTCTGAGTATTTAATGTGATAGCCTGTCCATTGCTGTCGGTGCTTCCCCCACTAGAGGACATCCACACATTGCCATTAGATGCAGCTGGTGCATTCTGGCTTTGAGACTGTTGAGACCATGGGTTGGAAGGCATTGAGGGGCTGGAGAGGAGGCTGAGGCCTGGTTGTCCCATGAGTTGGAAGGCTGAGACCAAGGGTTTGTCCCTGAGGCCTGGTTGTCCCATGAGTTGGACGAAGGCTGAGACCATGGGTTGGAAGACATTGAAGGGGTTTGAGGGGGGGGAGGGCTGAGACCATGGATTTGAAGGCATTGTGGGGCTTGGGGGGCTGCAGCTGAGGGCTGACTGTCCCATGAGTTAGAAGGCATGGCAGGCATCCATGACATTCCATGACATTCCACCCCGTTGTTTTGATCCATTGGGCCATTCCAAGCACTGGTCCAAAAAGGCGCCTAGTTGTCGCCCGGCGTCCACTCTGCTGGCATCTCGCCACTCAAGTCCAGCAGCCCGCGGATCCGTGGTTTCGGAAGTAGATGACGTCACTTCCTGCTGCAGTCAAAGCCTTGTATTTGTTACAAGTCACAGCAATCATAACAGCATCTTATTGAGTGTATAGTGTCAGGTTTATTATTTTTAAATCTGCTAAGGGATAATTTTCGTCGTCTCCCGGATTTTGCTTTTCTGCTTTTTAGCTGCTGCTGTCTGCGGCGTGGACACCCTCTATTGTGAGTCGACAATAGGCAGCAGACACGTTTTGACCAAAAAAAAACCGCTAACGCGTTTTTTAATCAGAAAAAATCATTACGTGAAATTATGCGAATACATACTTATGATACATGGTTGCAAAGCTCAGAGTGTCAGCTACATCCTGGTGCAATGGGGGGCGCGATAGTGGCAATATTAGCTGAGATATTTAACAACAACCGAGGCGAGTGCTTGCAAAAAACGCCTGAATGGGGCGCGCACGTGCGCGTTATTGGTTATTTACGTACAGAAGTAATATCGATAATCCCCCCCCCGACCACACGTTTTAAAGCTTACATTGTGAGCTTGAAGCCGGTGTAATTGGCAATGTTGTGCTGTCAATATCCAGCGAGTTATTACGCTTGGAAGCTGGAGACGTGTGCAGAAGTTTGGAATTTTGACATTTTTGACTAGCACACGGGCGCTTTATGGCTTAATTTCGTATTCGAAACGCCTCGCATCTAATCGCAAACAGCAATGGCCAAAAAGCTGGACCTCTAAGCTACATTTTGGTACCAGTTAGAATGTGATGGTGCAAAAAGTGGCCAAGTTATGAGATGAGGTTATGAAGCACACAATATATGAAGACTTAACAGTCAAAATTACAAAAAGAGTACAGTCCACACGCTGTACACTGATGTTCTTTCTCTCCACAAAAGTCAGAGGTCATGGATTGGGTTAATTTTAAGTTTGGCATACGTTCTATGTCTCAGGAGTACATTGCAATAAAAATTATTTTGATATATCAAATATATTTCCAGTTATGAAGTCGTAAAAATCGAAAATGGGACACTTTTTGGCCAAAAAAACCGCTAAGGGGGTCGGCGAAACGCCCGTTTTTCTCGACAACCCGGGGCTAGAAGAAAAAAGTGACAAGTGCAGATTCATCTAGAAATTACGAGCTACCGCGTCGTTTAAACCAGACCATCGTGCTCCCAATATTGACTGAGATATCGCCCCCACAAAGTACGTGTCCTTCGGCCGCTCTCCCGCCGCTCGGCAAACGCCGGGTGGTAGCGGCCTCGCGGTATCGCACGCCAATCGAGAACCACGTGGTCTATTGCAATGGATAATGGCTTGTTTTGAAGCTAAGACCCCAGCCTACACGGCCATAGTACGTAGACCCACGCCCCTGGCGTACCAAGAGAGATATTAGTGTGTCATTCTGGCAGAAATCGGGCGTCATTTTGGGGGTGTAAGGTTGATTATTTTGAATTTAAAAAAAAAAAAGAGTTATCACAAATGAGAGCTACGCAGCTGAATTTCGCCCCAGGGCATCAAGTGTGCCTCCCAAAGCAGCATGCTAGCACCCATTCCCCTAACAGTGCAGGCCATAAACTAGTGATAACTCTTTCAAGATGTGATTTCTCATTCAATCCTTGTGTTTCTGGCAGCACTAAAAATGACCAGTGACAAACACTCCATCCATTACACAACAACAAAAAAAGTGTTGCAACCCAGGTTCTTTTTTTGGGGAGAATCGGATTGAGGATCGTTGGTCTTAATAATGTCCTCCCCTGAGATATCACATCTTGCTAAATACTACAGTTATCAGGGTGAAAGAGGGATGAGAAGTGTGTATTCCATGCATTTTTTATAGAATGGCTCATTTCAATCGAGTTGGTGTCAATGCAGAATTTTACATAACATTCTGCTTTATGGTCAAAGCTGCAAGCAAACCGACCACCACCCCCCTCTCACACTCAAACAACAATCCCATGGCATTTTTATGCAAACTCTGTCAAGAGAACAAGTGTCTAGATCGCACAGTTCGCATAATAGAGCAAACGCACAACAACAATCGATTTTGAACATAACGTTTTTCACATCACAGTGAAAAGGTGATTTCAGTTGCTCATACATAGGGACAGCAAGCTGTTTGCGTTGTGTCTGTGTCTACTTCTAGTGCAGCCAGTGTACAGTTGTTGTCTCTGGGTGGGTGGGTGGGTGGGTGGGTGTGTGAAACCACATTTGACCATAGGTGTCCCCTTTATTATGTAATTTGTTTGTGGTTTATCAGTAATGACTGAAGGAAACTTCACAGACAGAATTTAAAGTTTTTCTGCAGAAGCAGGGCTCGTGCAGCAAATTGGGGTGCATCAAAGCAGTGCTGAGTGTTGCTGTTATATGTATATAGTGACTCTCTCTATATTTGATGTATCATCACAATTATAGTTTTAACTGTCATTTTATCTTACAAAAAGCATCAGATTCTTTTCATTTAACATAAATCACACACATGTGATTTGGCTCTACAGATTAGAGTGAGTAGAGAACTGATGGCGGCAGGAATGCTTGCAACAAGGTTCTTGTCATATACTGCGGATTGTGGAGCATAATATTAAACATGCTTTTTTTCTGAGTGATTTTTACATGCACATTGTTTGTGTATTTGTTTAATATGATTACTTGAAATCATACCAGATGCGCGCACCACCACATCGACAAACATCAGCAGGTCGTCACGTCACTAAAAAATGCACGTGTGCTGACCTGTTCACTTAGGTGGAGGTGCTGGAGAGCGCATCTACCATGTTTTTCCAGGTTTGCTCATATATAAATACTTTGTGTGTTTGGTGTGTCCCTTTTTGCATACATGTATCTGTGTGTCATATACCATGAATGAGAATTCGCAAGTACAATAAACAACATGATTGCTCTGTACATTTATTTTTTACGTATACTACAATGCAAGGCGTGCTCATGTTCCTTCATTTTATAAGTAAATGTTTGCAGTAAAGATATCAGCCCCAACATATTTCTTATTTCTACAATCATTCACTATATTTAGAAGCACTAGACTACTCATAATACACACATAATTTATATATTTTAGCACAAATAAATAAAGCATATCACATGTAATGCAATTTTACATTTACTTATTCATTCTTCACATGCATGATAAAAGTTCAGTTTGGGAGATGGGAGAGAATATCTAGAAACATTCAATATTTCTGATATTTACAACGTCTGCCTAGTCAGTGATTGAATTCATTTTTTCTCATGGTTTAGGGATACTGAAATAACAATTTTCTTTCCATTCTGAGTATTTAATTTAGCCTGTGTGTCGGTGCTTCAAAACTAAAGGACATCCACCCATTAGATGCAGCATGCATTCTGGCTTTGAGACTGTTGAGACCATGGGTTGGAAGGCATTGCCATTGATGCAGCTGGTGAGGCCTGGTTCTCCCATGAGTTTGAGTGGGTTGAGACCATGGGTTGGAAGGCATTGAGGGGCTGGGGGCTGGTCAGGAGGCTGAGGCCTGGTTGTCCCATGAGTTGGACGAAGGCTGAGACCCAGGGGTTGGAAGACATTGACCGGGGGGTTGGGGGGGCGGGGCGGAGGGCTGAGACCATGGATTTGAAGGCATAAATGGGGCTTGGGGCTGCAGCTGAGGGCTGACTGTCCCATGAGTTAGAAAGGCATGGCAGGCATCCATGACATTCCACTGTTTCCCCCGTTGTTTTGATCCATTGGGCCATTCCACGCTGAAATGAATAACATGCTACTTTAAGTTACCAAACATTATTGGTCAACAAGCAATTTCATACAAACAAAATTTTTGATGAAACTAGGAATTTTGAGACCACCGCACTGGTCCAAAAAGGCGCCTAGTTGTCGCCGGGGCGTCCACTCTGCTGGCATCTCGCCACTCAAGTCCAGCACGCCGCGGATCCGTGGTTTCCGGAAGTAGATGACGTCACTTCCTGCTGCAGTCAAAGCCTTGTATTTGTTACAAGTCACAGCAATCATAACATCTTATTGAGTGTATAGTGTCAGGTTTATTATTTTTAAATCTGCTAAGGGATAATTTTCGTCGTCTCCCGGATTTTGCTTTTCTGCTTTTAGCTGCTGCTGTCTGCGGCGTGGACACCCTCTATTGTGAGTCGACAATAGGCAGACACGTTTTGACCAAAAAAAAACCGCTAACGCGTTTTTTAATCAGAAAAATCATTACGTGAAATTATGCGAATACATACTTATGATACATGGTTGCAAAGCTCAGAGTGTCAGCTACATCCTGGTGCAATTGGGGGCGCGATAGTGGCAATATTAGCTGAGATATTTAACAACAACCGAGGCGAGTGCTTGCAAAAAACGCCTGAATTGGAGCGCGCACGTGCGCGTTATTGGTTATTTACGTACAGAAGTAATATCGATAATCCCCCCCCCCGACCACACGTTTTAAAGCTTACATTGTGAGCTTGAAGCCGGTGTAATTGGCAATGTTGTGCTGTCAATATCCAGCGAGTTATTACGCTTGGAAGCTGGAGACGTGTGCAGAAGTTTGGAATTTTGACATTTTTGACTAGCACACGGGCGCTTTATGGCTTAATTTCGTATTCGAAACGCCTCGCATCTAATCGCAAACAGCAATGGCCAAAAAGCTGGACCTCTAAGCTACATTTTGGTACCAGTTAGAATGTGATGGTGCAAAAAGTGGCCAAGTTATGAGGTTATGAAGCACACAATATATGAAGACTTAACAGTCAAAATTACAAAAAGAGTACAGTCCACACGCTGTACACTGATGTTCTTTCTCTCCACAAAAGTCAGAGGTCATGGATTGGGTTAATTTTAAGTTTGGCATACGTTCTATGTCTCAGGAGTACATTGCAATAAAAATTATTTTGATATATCAAATATATTTCCAGTTGTGAAGTCGTAAAAATCGAAAATAGGACACTTTTTGGCCAAAAGACCGCTAAGGGGGGTCGGCGAGACGCCCGTTTTTCTCGACAACCCACGGGGCTAGAAGAAAAAGTGACAAGTGCAGATTCATCTAGAAATTACGAGCTACCGCGTCGTTTAAACCAGACCATCGTGCTCCCAATATTGACTGAGATATCGCCCCCACAAAGTACGTGTCCTTCGCCCGCTCTCCCGCCGCTCGGCAAACGCCGGGTGGTAGCGGCCTCGCGGTATCGCACGCCAATCGAGAACCACGTGGTCTATTGCAATGGATAATGGCTTGTTTTGAAGCTAAGACCCCAGCCTACACGGCCATAGTACGTAGACCCACGCCCCTGGCGTACCAAGAGAGATATTAGTGTGTCATTCTGGCAGAAATCGGGCGTCATTTGGGGGTGTAAGGTTGATTATTTTGAATTTAAAAAAAAAAAAGAGTTATCACAAATGAGAGCTACGCAGCTGAATTTCGCCCCAGGGCATCAAGTGTGCCTCCCAAAGCAGCATGCTAGCACCCATTCCCCTAACAGTGCAGGCCATAAACTAGTGATAACTCTTTCAAGATGTGATTTCTCATTCAATCCTTGTGTTTCTGGCAGCACTAAAAATGACCAGTGACAAACACTCCATCCATTACACAACAAAAGTGTTGCAACCCAGGTTCTTTTGGGGAGAATCGGATTGAGGATCGTTGGTCTTAATAATGTCCTCCCCTGAGATATCACATCTTGCTAAATACTACAGTTATCAGGGTGAAAGAGGGATGAGAAGTGTGTATTCCATGCATTTTTTATAGAATGGCTCATTTCAATCGAGTTGGTGTCAATGCAGAATTTTACATAACATTCTGCTTTATGGTCAAAGCTGCAAGCAAACCGACCACCACCCCCTCTCACAGCTCAAACAACAATCCCATGGCATTTTTATGCAAACTCTGTCAAGAGAACAAGTGTCTAGATCGCACAGTTCGCATAATAGAGCAAACGCACAACAACAATCGATTTTGAACATCTAGTACGGTGCCAGGCTCTCTCTTCATGTTCAATGTTAAGATTCTGCATCACTATCAGCCATGTGACAAATTCGGTCTGTTCATTCACTATATCTTATTAACACTACTACTGCTGTTTACAGTTAGAATCTACACTGTCACTGTTAGTGTTACTGCATTATTTCGGTTTTCAGCTTTCAGTTTGTCCCTTTTTCTTTCCATGATTTTTTCAAATTATTAATACTTTGCAAAAACTTTTTGCTGTAAAACGTCCGCTGTATTGTTCTTTATCATATTTAATTTTATAAAACAAAATATTCCTTCAAAACTTGAATTTAATAAAAATATAAACTTTGATGAAAAATTTCAAATAACTGCAAACAGTGTGTTTGAGGTGAACGTGGTTAAGTGATCCTAGACTAGTCACAATGCAAGCATTAGTATGAGTGCCGTGTGTAAATGATATGTGACCTGCCAATAGTACATAATTTAAACAAATCAATGTCAAAATATAAATAACAATGAGTTTGTTGTAATTTAAAATAACTATAAACAAAAATAAATTATATATAATGATCTATAACTCCAACAGGGTAATAATCAATAATGCTAATTAATATTAATAATTATTAAAAAACAAAATTAGTAAATAAATAATCCAGTCATTGACAACCTACATGCGACATGAAAATGTTGAAAAGTGAACAGAAAGAAAAAGTCTAACTATTCTCTACACAAAGGTAAAATGTTGTCACCATTCAAACTTTTTACAATGCAAAGTCCAGTTTGGACTTAGAAAATCAAAATGAGTTATATTGGTAATTTAACACATGAGGTATGTTTAGTACTGATTTATTCCCTAATGAGGGCTTTTCAAGCAGGAAACCTGCCAGCCCTAATTTAACTTCGATACATTGCTGCAAATTTAGTGATATAAATTGCTCTGGCGTTAAAATAGGCTAAACAAGTTGGGCTAATCAGGCTATTCTGGTTTGTCTTTAAACCTGAGCATAAAGCACATTGTTTTGCAAAAACATGTGGGTGAACATATATTTACTTCCGGGTATTTGAATTTCATAATAGGTTAACTGTCCAAACTGCCCACTATATTTTTTTTTTATAAGCCTTTTTACTAGAATAGAGCTTATTAGGCAAAGCATTTCCCCCCATAAAAATACATGATTATCCTAAGAACAGTGACCTTGCCTTCGAAAATCCGCCTCCAATGAATTTCAATGTAAAGTATGGGTGAAAGAGGAGAGTCAGATGATTGAACCAAATAAACCTGCAAACTACGAAATGCGAGAAGGCGATGGGGTGGCATGTTTTAAAATATTTTTCTAACAATTATGGAAGAATCGGACATTGAATGTTTAAGGGTTTAAGTAGCTGATTTAATTAAACTTGAGCATTGCCTTGTAAACTATTTATGCTCTTTTCTTTTGTGTAATAGGATTTTACGATTTGTCATTAATTACATATAATATCTTGATTAAATGAATAGCATAACATTTGCCCTAAATAGTATTGATTTTAAAAAATTATAATTTCCATAACTTTTTAGATACAGTTCAGTTAGAACTAGTTACATATTCAACTCTTAAAATACATTTCAATAATACAGCCTCTTTTTTAATGGAACACATTGCTAAAATTACAAAAAGCAATCAATTACAAATCAGATACCTCTAAAACCGCCATATATTTTTAGAAAAACAAGAATCTACCAAATATAGGTTTTGGGAATTTACAGATTAAATGTATCTCTGCCAAAGGAGCTATACTGCATGTGCAAACAAACATATATACATACACTCAACACAAATGAAAGCCATTTATTACATATTCACACACACATATCAAATTCACACACCAAACATATTATTCTTTCAACTTCATTCTATGACTCAAAAAATACAGGATATTTGACTTTGTGCTGAAAATGAATTAAAAATAACCACAAACCACTAGATTGGTTCTCAAACAAATTTAAATAATACTCCATTGTAAATTACTACTCTTAAGCATTGATTGTTGAATGAAGTGTCGAGTGGATATTGTGGTGTAAGCAATATTCATGTAGGACTGCATATATCCCTTTAATACCGTGTCTCTAGTCAATGAAATTGATCGTCTATTTAATTTTTTATATTACATTTCTATAGATGAAATTATTGATTAGAAGATTATAAAACACTGTTAACTGTAATATTTCTTTTTATGTTCTGAACATTAAATTGAATGTGAAATCATAAATTACAAAATAAAACATCGTGAATTTGGTAATTTATTTGTATCTCATAATGCAAATACAATGATTTTATGTACACACCTGGTTATATACAGTTTATTCGCAAATACAGATTGAGTTTTTTAACACGTACGAAATAATACTGATTTCAGGCACATGACATTATTCACACCCACACTCAATAGCACTCAATTGAAGGTCATTTTGGCAATAATATTCATCACATATAACACAACTACAGAAAATACATGAGCCGGGTCAAAAGTTAATGATGTGCCATATTCAACTCACACATTATGGGCAGAAAATGGGTAAAGATACTCGTGAAATATTAGCTCCATTTCAATAAGACGTTTTACAGAAGAACAACATGATTTACTGATTAGTTAACAAATCCATAAGTATGCCAAGTAAATTAGTGACAGTATCAATTTTAGAAGCTCTCCATATGTGACTAGATAGAAACTTAAAGAGAGCTGCTACACAATATTGCCGCACACTGGTACTATGGAAAGGCGTGCATGCATCTCTTATACCCATCAATGTACATGCACAATTCAGTTTAGTTTGGAAAGAAACAAATGGTAACATGTACATGTATATTTTAAACACCAGTGAAAGTATACTTAATTCCAAGAGTGTTTAAATTGGTATTTACGGTTTAAAATCATTAAAATCACAATGATGTGTCCGGACATTTAGTGTTATCTTGGATAGCGTACATAAATGCAATGATAAATAATTATAACAAGGCTACCAATTTCCACCCAGTTAACAAAACTCAAAATGCAAAAGACGCATTTCAAATACGGATTTCTTCCCAAGCATTCATTTGAACAAAAATAAAGCATTTCAATAAAATGAGGACTTCTGTTTTGAAAGTAAACCCTGTGTTACAATACTGTAATAAATGTCAAATAACTGTATCTTTTCTTCTTACACATTATCATTAATTAGTAATTGAAAAACACTGCTAACTTAGTCAAGAATAAATAACTACCATAAATATTATAAACATTCGTCCTAATCACTAGCCCACTTATATCACAGATATGAAAAAATACCCACCAAAGTTACCTCTGCAAAAATCAGAAATTTCCATTGCACCCGCCAATTGTAAAGACACAATGCACGCTGCATTGAGAATGTCATGGGCAAGATTTAGTCTGTGTGCCATAATGCACACATTACCACTCCATAGATTAGCATAGTATCCATTAATACATATTTCAGCAACACTATATAATGCTATACATGTATATGGATGATTTATGGTATCAAAAAGAAAGTTCTTTCAGGTTAAACAAGGGTTTATAATGTATATCATTGTTAAATACTTTGGAATGTGTAATGCGACAAAACTTTAAAATCACCGTTCGTAATTCAATACTAACTTCAAGCAATTGAACATCCATCCCATATTGAATTAAGTAAACCTCTTGTACTCAGTCTCAGACAAGGAAAACTGGGATTGTTATTCATATGCAGTTACTTTGCCACTGGATAAAGTCAATGGTGACACACTCCCCTGTAACAATCATCGCCATGGAAACAGTCATGAATATAATGCTCTTCTACAGGAAACCAAGAGAAAGATGCTCCAAACTACATGATTCTAGTGTTCCTCCAGTCTCAGTATGGACTTCGGTCGTTTTGGTAGAGCACTGTTGCTGTTACTAGCCTTTGCTTTTGCATTCTTTGCATTCTTGGTATTCTTATCGATAGATTTAGCTTTTGAGGATTCCACTTTCACTTTAGCGGGTTCGGGTTTAATCTTTTTTGCTGAGGGCTTTTTCTGCTTCGACGATATTTTTGTCCTTGGCGTGAAATGCTTTCCATCGAGAGGCATCATGTCGCTGACTGAGTTGGAGTGGTTCACCTTGTCGCTGATGGTCGTGTCCGGGGTCATTGTGCGGTCAAGCTCGCTATTCGTTCGGAAAACCAAACTGCCAGGATCTCCAACCGTCTCCAGGTCTACAATTGGCAAAGACAGCGAAAACAGTCATTAGAAGTTTACGTGGAACAATTATAGAATGAATTCACTACCAAATATATTCAATATTATAATAGTATTATAAATATTCATTAGTTTGCTAATCAGCATTAGTATTAACATTAATCATGATTATTGTTGAATATATTTGGCAGTATATTTCAACTTATCAGGGGACTCTGCCCCCTGAAACCCCCGCACATACAACCGGACTACTTTTTGGTAGTGAATTCTATAATTTAGCCGTTTATGTCATCTTTATGAACACTATTACTAACAGTTGAACATTCATGGGTGTGTTTTAAGTGATACAAACGTTTACTTCTTTATTCATGATTATTTGGTCAATATTTTTGTTCACACCCCGTATTCGGTATCAACTGCAACATGTAGGCTTATGGTTGACAGTTGTTAATTAATACTTAGCATTTTTGCCTTATAAAATACAAAACCAGCTTGGAATATAGAGGTTTGTTGTCACCATGGTTTCCTCGATACATGTATACCTCTTTGTTGCTATTTTATTTGATTGCACAAATTCAATTATTTTTCAGTAATACTCGCTCCACTAAAAACACTGTGCGATATATTGCTAATTAGTGCAATAGTGCATAATACCCTTTTTCTTCCATTTGTGTTACACATTTTCCCTTTGGATAAATTGAATTGTGAATAAAGTTACATTACTTAATAAATATGACAAGTCATTTACACTTCATGTTGTCCGAACTGTCATTGGTTCTACCATTGAGATTCACAATCGTCTCAACTATTTAATTAGAGTTGCACTTGCAATGATGTCCGATGGAAGAATTTTCATTTCTTCAATTTTAATTTCATCTACACTGCACTTTAATGTGGTGCTTGATAGAAATCTAAATCTACTAGATTAAGAAAAAAATATTATATCATCCATATAAACTAGCTATCATTACTAATAAACAAAACCTTTTGATACAACAGTTAGAATCTAACAGAAGAATGAATAATGGTGTTGTTATATGTAGGATAATTCCCACCAAATCATCCGTGGAGATGGTTATGCTTATATATTCAGGCGATCTCTACTTGATGATAACCCCAATAAGCATCCGAAGATGAAAACTTTCAAGATTGTTGTAAAATTACATGTACCTGGTATGCAGCATATGGTCTCATTTTTTACTATATTCTCTTTTTCGCTGCTTTATTCATCAAACAAATCAAATTAATAAAATATTCTACTAGTTTCTACTAGTTGTCAATGAAAAGGGGACTGAAGATCTCGAAACTAGTAGAATATTTTATTAATTTGACTTGTTTGATGAATAAAGCAGCGAAAAAGAGAATATTGAATAAAATTTCAAGATTGTGTAGGGTAGTAATAACACATCCGTAGCAAAAGCTCATAAGTAATTTTTTTTAATAATTGTATTTTATGACTGGATAGAGCTTATTATAGTCTATAGATTTCAAAGAGAATAAAAATGATATGATTATATGAAGAATCTTGAATTGCAGCTTTCAACTTCGAAAAGTAGTCACACAATGTATTTCTATGTAAAGTCCACTGACATTAGACAGAGTTAAATTTGTGCAACCAAATAAACGTAGCAAATTACAAAATAATTAAATCATTGTATTATTATGTTTTAAAATCTTAATTTTAACAATTATGGAAAGAATGGACATTCCATATTTATCAATTAATCAACCACCTGATTTAATTAAACTTGATCATTGCCTTGTAAACTATTTATGCTCTTTTTCTTTAATAGAATTTTTTATTGTTATTACACACATGTAATGTCTTGATTAAATGAATAGCATAACACTTGCCCTAAATAATTGAATTTAAAGTGTAATATTTCTTGTATTCTTATAGATACAGTTCAGTTTGAACTATAGTTGCATATTCAACTATTGAATTTCAATACTGCCTCTTTTACTGAAACACATTGTAAAATTACAAACATTCAATTACGAATCAGATACCTCTAAAATATGCATATTTTATAGAAAAACAAGTATACCAAACATAGGTGTATAGAATATTCCAGATTAAAGATATCTCTATAAAAGAGACTATACTGCATGTGCAAACAAACATATATACATACACTCAACACAAACAACGCATTTATTACATATTCACACATATATCAAATTCACACCAAACATATTATTCTTTCAACTTCATTCTATGACTCAAAAAATACAGGATACACGACTTTGTGCTGAAAATGAATTAAAAATATTACAAACCACTAGATTGGTTCTCAAATTTAAAATGTCACTCACATAGTAATAAATGCCTACTCTTAAACATTGATTGTTGAATGAAGTGTCAAGTGAGGCCATCTTACAGATAACACATGAGATAACAGGATGGCTGGGAGGTGATATGAAAATGTTTAGCAGTATGTTTGTTGATGGATGTTTTCAACAATCAATCTTTAAGTCCTTAAGATATGATCTAAGAAATCACTTGAATCTATTCCAATCAACCAACTGTTCACGCCACTGCAAAAATTCACTTCATTTGTTACTTACATGAGGCAACGTCCAAATCTGAACGAGGATATAACATAGAAGTTTAATTTAACATAAACAGATTGGTTTAAAATTGAAAATACACAATTACAAGTCTCATATAAGTTCTCAAAGGGCAGCTTTGATGCAGAAATTGTCTGAAGCTATGATGATGATTCATAATTAATAATCAAGCTTATAATGGATGGTCTTCTTGACTGCTGGTCATGCGAGGTAGCAATGGTGTTGGGTACAATGCATTGATGTAAATACTATGTAATGTGTATTACTATCATGATCCAACGTGATCATTTCTTTTACCATCTATTCGATGAATCATCGCAAAGTACAATTTATTAAATGAGACTTGCATTGCGTCAGTTTGTGAGTATTATTTTGAAATACTAGATGATGTACTATACACTCACATGCATTTTAGATCATATATTGCTACTTCTAGTGCGATCAACATTTGGATACAGTACCTAGAAATCCGCGACCAAATGACATGATATAAAGATGTTAAGATTTAAAATCAGTCAATATCTATGCATTATATAAAATGCAATAACATTGACAACTTGGTCACCTTTGACACTGTTTAGGAAGACAACAAATCTTGAACACAAACTTATAGCAATTGGAATACCTTCCTCAAATGATATCTTTGACCATCAGATTCCAAATGTTGAGGTACTGGTTATAAGGCACACAATGATAATATTTTATATAAAGCAGAGAGGCCAATTAATTAAACTAGCAAGTTCTAGCTGCAAAGAATTCCTATTCAATCAACCTGATCATGAATCACTGATTCAAATAAAATGTGGGAAGAAATTCAATTATAATTATATTCACAAATGACTTATCTTATTTTAAAAAGCTATCCACGTTGGTGATGTATGATAATTTTCATTGAGAATGTTTGATGCACTACCTTTGATATGTAACATGCAAGTATATATTACACAATGAGACAAGTGTTGCAGGTTATATACTGAGTAAGCTTTGGCAAGTGCTTTTGTGAAATATGTACCAAAGATTATCCTCATAGAATATGCTACTAATGCAATGCAGATTAGGGAATATAATGATTACATACCATTCCATTTAAATATGGGAAGCAGATTTAACCCTACCATTGGCTATACATAAAATAAATAAGTTGCATAACAACATACGTTAAAAATAATGAAACCACTGGTGTTGCATTTTTAACATAATGGCTAAAATAACACACCAGAAATATCAGTAATTTTCTTTTGTATGGGTAAAAAATGTTTACGGTAGCAGATCATCGTTTGAAATTAATTTCATTAAATAAAGTCTTGAAAAAAATTTGAATATGAATAAAATGCAGCAAAAATGAAATAAAACATTAAATATAAATGTTATAAACATAAACACTTAACAAAATATCTATAAGCAGAACATAATGGCCATTACGCAGACTATTATTGATATATCTAATTATGAATAAATGCATATATCACCATATGGAAGAGGCTATTACCCTTTGAACTATGACCCATGGTCAACTTGGCAGATACAGTTATCAATTCAAATGTCTATATGTGTCTTCTCTTAGTTATCATAATCAGTTTGGCATAATTTCATGTTAGAAAGTAATTGAGGAGGATTAATCTACTTCTAGAAGCAGCTATATATACTAGTAGCATCATACTAGAGCCAGAAAACAATTAGCATAGATTTCACTTACGGTACCCTTTCCCGGGTAGGGTGGTATGACGGGGTGCTTTGGCAGCAACTTTAAAAGATGCTTACTCTTATAGTTTTAAACTGATCAGTTATAACTATGAATATGAAGCACTTGAAATATTAGCTGTACCAAATTCGTGTTAAATTTGGACTGACACATATAAGTTTGACATCATTTGCGATATGCATTCTAAATGAATACGCAATAACTCAAAAGTTCATCCATCTCAGGGCTTTTCAAACGTTAAATAGAACAGCAACTAAATTAAGCATTACCTATGATATTCTAAAAGTTGAATCATTAATTGTTTTCAGAAATAACTGTTTAGTTATAAGATCTGTTCTAATAGCATACCAAGCTTGTCTTATATCATAGATACATGTAGAACATGATTATATATTTACATAATAAATAAACACATTTCCTCCCATATTTGAGAGATGCCGACACAAGTTTCAAAAGCCTATAGACCATGTAATTAAGTCAAAGTACCAGAATCAATCTTATTCTCAAATGATTGGAAATGTAATATTGCAGGATACTTTATCGCAAAGCCAATAAAAGACACGAGTTGATGCCTGTATTCACCATCCTTGGTTTTGGTCATCATTTGATTGGTAATAGCCTCTTGCAGAAAGTGAGGATGAATAATATGAATGTATGTTCCTAGAGAGTACAGCCCATATATCCCAACGCACCAAATTTAAATATAAAATAGCCACCATTGGCTAAATGTGTATGCATCACTGTTCTTTGACAATTAGATGTAAACCTTAAGTGATTTTCATGTAACACTGATGTAGCAATATTTATCATATATTTATTATTACAAAATGGTACTTTTGTTAACACCGTTGCAATTGGAATGCAATACGCCTCATTTTCAAATAAATATTTATGTCAGATGACACAGGACCAAACCCTAATTGCTTGATGATTTATCAGCTATGGAGTCATTTGGAAAACATGCTGGACGTTCTCATCAAGCCTAGTGGATAACGTTTAATCGTGTAGCTTATTTCACAAAAATAATATAAAAGAAGGTTTGGTCAATGCCCGCAAAATATTGCATAAGTGTTCATTTTAGTGGTCTTATTGTGATGAGCATCTCTTTAATATTAACAAGGCATATGCATTGAATTCGCCCATAACCTATCAATAAATACCTGTAATCTCAGTCATACAGTCCATGTCATCGGGCTCTTTCATGTTATCATCTTCGTACATAACGGCCACGCCGGACTTGGGGCGTGCAAACGCCCACGGCTTGCTTGTGCCGTATGCTGCGTATGGATTGATGATCCGCTGGCCCCTAAACACATTTAATAAATACTTGGCTTATAAATATATGCTTGTGACACCAGAGTCTAGTAGATATGTACAACTCATTACTTTGGACATGAAATGGTGAATTATATGGTCCCCTGTCCCCACCAATTAGAGCTAGGTAGTGGAGTGACTTTGTGGCAAATGTTTCAATCAGTGAAACAAAAAAGAAACATTGGTAGAGAGGTTAGTTTAGTAGAATGAGTTTAAACCTTTCTCATTTTTCTTTGGTGCCTTGCTGGTTATTGTTATGAAAATGGTATGCTCTACATAATGTACCTGCTAGTATCCAGAAAATAAATGAAGTATATAAAAGGGTAGTAATTATTAGTGCTATGTCATTCATGCAATTAATGGTGTTGAATTGGAAGAGTATTATAGTGGGTATGTGATATGTTTGAAAATACAAATCATTACAACTTATCGCCCTACCACTACAATACAGAAACACTTAGCGTCAACTAACAAGCCTTAGAATTATTTCTAAGCAAAATGACAATTTCAATACAACCAACAAACCATGATAATATCAATGCTCAGTATTGCATTACACTGTAAATTGAATCTATTTGCATAAACTATAATAGATAAATGCACAATGTATTAGAAAATTATAAATGTATGTTATACAGTAGAACCTTGATGTTCGAGGTAATATTTAAATGTGTCCCCGTATAATTTGTAGTAACGTTTTTTCAATATGTTTTATAACATTCCCACATCAAGATTTTGGTAAATTTGTACCCAATTGTGTGTGTCACAATTTTTAATAAATCTGCATGACCAATTGCAGCACAGATTCTGGAAAAAAACATCTAGCATTACATTTTGAGGATAAGCAGAGCAAATGCTCCTTGTGACTATCTTCCTCAGTATTTGTCAGATTATGATATTTGATATGCTATGTTTGAAATGTTTTTGAATGTGAATTAGGTAATGAACATCTTTGTGGAACATTTGTTTACATAATGGCTGAATTAGCTATATGTTTTTATCTTGATTCAGTTTGCAATCAATAAAAGATTGAAACTCGAATCTGTAAGTCATAAAAACCACAATGTGTTATGTTAGAAAGTCACAGAAACATAAGTGGTAAAATTAATTCAACCAATTGATTTATTATTAGAATAAATGACAGGTTAGATTGCTGAAAAAGGACACACAGTCTTTATGAACAAAAAAGCCTTTCACCACCCAGCTAGTGTGGAATGAAAATATTATGATGACTCTTACGCCGGATAATTTACTATCTATCATGCAGCCAACTTTGAAAACAAATAATGAATTTTGAAGAACATTTCACATGTCTGTCTGGTAGTTCAAAAGCGAGAATCTCAAACAACTTTTTTGAAAACATTTTGAAATGTTTGCATTAAAAGATTTTTTCATTTTTTTTACACATTACAAGATCTAGTCAACTAGTTGAGCCGTATCTTAGTGTAGCAGAAAACTGACGATAATTTACATGAGCACCTTTCACTTGGTGAAGTGGCATACTTATTTTGTTAATGTCAGGATCAAGCTAAGTCAACTTTATAGAATACAATAGTATTCAATCATCATAAGGCCTTGGAATAAAATAGATTATAATTTCCCTTATCCAAAAAATTCATATGTATTTCTGCAATGTTTAGTCCACAACCCTGCTTCTATTTATGCATCAACAAATTTCAATGTGTGTCAAACAATTAAGACTTGCTCCATTCTGACATTAGACAAAACAGTATTGCGCCTGATTTACCAGTCTCCCACGTCATCGTAGAGTACGGTGTTACTGCCAGGACCTTTGACACCCCACACAGGCTCCACGCCGTATGCTGTCTTGGGCGACACGGCACGGGATCTGTGGGCACACACAGCACACACAACGCAAACATCAACACAAGGTGGTTGTTAAACATAATGCAAACGTTAATTAACGTTAATCAACAGTGTCAAAGGCACAAAATAATAAAAAACGTATATATGTGGTAGATTATAGAAAGTAGAGATAATAAATACAATAAGATGAGTGCAAATTCGTCAAGTGGACATTGAGTTGATATTATACAGTTCATTTCTATGTGAAATTAAACTGAAAGCTTGGTAAAATAAAGTTACTAATTCACGCCTGCGGTTAGAAAAAAAGGATGTACACTGCACTATAAATCAACGCTCTAAAACTTAATTGATTTAAATTCGCCAGTGAGTATATAAGGTTGTCATATACAAAAAAAAAAATTTCATGATATCTCTATTAACTTGTTGGATGAAGATGACCGTAATTGTTTTTAGCAACATGTTCACAAAGATCCATAATTCGCATAAAGAATGAAGATTGACAAAGACAAATCCAAAAATGGCTGACTTACGCCTTCTTCTTCTTCTTTTTCCTCTTACACAGCCACCATATGAGAATGGCGAGCCCGACCAGTAACAGCACAACAAGGATCACAACTGGGACTGCAAGAGATAAATTTCATTTCCAGTTATATATAATTACCCAACACAATCCACATAAATATTATCATTATTGATTTTGGCAGTAAGTCATTTTAAGGTTCATTTAAGTTCTTTTTTCTTTTTTCTTTTTTTTTCTTTTTTTCATGGTGAGGGGTGTAAACTCAAAATGGAGGCTCATACTTTATGTGAGATCAAAGATATGCATGCTCATAGATAGTATACAAAATGCTTATAAACCTGAAAATGACAATTTGATATCTTTATATATTCTATCATGTACGCAGTGTCAGATAATATATACTTTGATGTAGATGTACCTAGAAATGTCCACTCGTAATGGAGAATGGAACTTATGCAAATGCATAGTTTAAGATAAAAGCCCTTTAACAATTGATAGATTGTTTGGTTCACATACTTAGCCATGGGTAGAGGCAAAGGAAGTCCGTGCAGTCAGGCGTAGTACTCGTAGTAACATTCACGTCGTTTGCTGTAAAATAATAGAATCTTTAGATTATCTCCAGCAATTACATTATATATATACCTAATTTACCATACTGGATTCGAGGAAATTGCAAATATATTTAGCTTAGCATCATTTATCAACAGAGTAGATGTTTGTACTATAAGCTATATGATTATATGCAATTATGCCATTAGACCAATGACTTCAAGTCACATAGCTGTTTTATTCTTCTTATATGTTAGATTAACATTCATCTGAAATAAATAGTTGTCACACTGTTCAACTAATACATTAAATTTGGCATTTGGTAGAGTACATATACATTATAAAAGGTTTTAAATATGTTTATCTAAAGGATTTTACTAACATCAGGAGTGGTGGGTGTACTATATATAATTGCAACAGGAATACACATTGTATGAACACATAGGAAACATTAATGTAACATTAATTCACTGTTCCTCTTTTATTATGATACTATGAAAAACGTGCATAATTTGAAAACAAGTAAAAACAAATACACTGGTGGTAACATTACCAAAACATATATAAAATGCAAATGTAAAATCGAAATAAGTGATGATCTTTGCAATGAATGATATTTATTCATGGATATTATGCGTTAAAGGTGAATGAAAATAAGTTAGATAAGTAGCTATCTTTGTAAATTCCTAATTATATGAGACTTGTGTGGTCAAGTTAGATACAATTGTTATTTGTAAATAACAATTAGTGAGATCGATGAATAAAACATGCCACTTCAATACATATATGTAACATTAGTGACAAATACTTTTACCACGTTCATCAAACTTATGTGCCAGAATGAAAGTATTAATTCATGAAACCATTCAAAATATTTAAAATATTCTTATCTCAAAAATATACTTATTCAATGAGGCATACTTGTATTGTTAGCTGTAAAATGACAAATATCAATAAAGTGTTGATGCAAAAGCTATTTTATAGTCAAGGAAATAATAGATAATGATAATAATGATATTCATCAACTCATTACTACAATAGAATGATAGACACTTAAAGGTACATATTGTTTACACTTAATGGTATTTCCTAGCTTCTATTTCGGGAAGTAGAAAATTCAAACTAAAATAATTCAATAACCTGAAATAAAGGAGGTGTGCATACAACATAGATAGTGCCACATGCTAGACCACTGCATGATTGTGTTCATTCCATCTTACCACAGGTAAAGTTATCTGTCTGCAAGAAGTTCATCTTGCAAGAGCATTTGCCATCAGTGCAGTCAGCATTGGCAGGGCAGTCGCATGATGACGTTGTGATACAAGAGTCAATCTTCAGACGTCGACGGATGCATTGTGTTTTTGTATCTGAGCTGAAGTATTCACATCTACATACGCAAGTATTGGTGCCATTGGCGCACAGTGAATTGGGTATCATTTCTTCACAATATTCATCGTCTGAGCAGGGGACTTCACCAAGAAGAATTCTGTTGCAGGAGGTCCTGTTCACATCAACATAGAAGCCTTCTCCACAGGTGCATTTATTTTTCTTGCAGATAGAGTTTGGCTCGAATTTCTGACAATCGGAGTTCAAATTGCATTCTGTGACATCCAGTTCGAACTTGGAGCAAATTGTAGACAGTATATTAGGCGCAAATCCCATCTGACATTCACAAAAGTCTTCTTCCACATTACACTGTGTGTTGGGGGTAACTGACAGACATTGGTCATTACTACTGCATTCAACAGCCGCAAGAGGGAGCCTCGCACACGTGCTGTTCTTGTTCGCGGGGCCATATCCTCTGACGCAGCTACACACACGCAACTCGCACGTGCTATACACCACAGCATCGTGGCAATCAGCTGACGTAAGGCACGCATCACCGATCTGGCGACGGATACATGCTGTTCGGTTCTCGTCCCCATAGTAGCCTGAGTAGCAGGTGCAAATGCCCAAGGTACAAGATGTCAGGAAGAGATCGGCCGCTGTACAGTCTTCAGCAGTGCTGCATGGATCGCCCAGCCGCCTCTTGGTGCAGGTATCCTTCAATCCATTCGCCATGAAGCCCGCTTCACACTGGCATGTTGCTCCTTCAGCATCGCAAACTGAGTTCGGTATCACAGCACTGCACTCCTGAGACAGCTGACATGGATCATCAATTTTCAGCGGAATGCAACGACCCTCAAACTGCGTATGGCCAAGTGAGCAGCGACACAGCAGCCCAGAGGAGGAGGAGCAGAGACTGTTAGCCACGTGAACCAAGCAGTGGTCATCGCCGTCGCACGGATCCCCCACATAGGATGCGGGGCACTTGTGAATGGTGTCTTCTTCACTGCGGTGGAATCCAAGGGAGCAATCGCACACTCCTCCTCCAGTGGTGCACTGACTGTTGGCCACGTATGGTGCACAGTCCGAGTCAGCAGAGCACGTGGAGCTGCCCAGTAACACTAGTGTGGATTAGTACAGAGCACAATTATGCAACAAACACATTAAATACCAAGTGTTAGACACCTATAGGACTATGAAGATGAGACATATTGAGATGAGAACAAATTGTATTATTTCTATCACAATGTAAGTCAAATAAATGCTATTCATTTATAAAGTCTACTTAATAAAAAAGAGAAGCAGCAGACATGGCCATCTGAGGAACACAATCATCACAGTAGTGTTAAGTGCTGAGTGATTTTGTTCAGGTATCTTAAGCTAAGCTAATAGATCACAGTGTATAGTTACAACCACACGCATCATCTATTGATAAATTAGTCATGTTTGAAAACATTTTATAAACTTGCAATTTGGAGCATAGTAGGGGTATTTGTTTGTAAGACATTTTGCTACAAACGTTAGAAGATTAGCACCTTTGACTTTATGAATGGTTACCATCAGGCTAAGCAAGAGTGATTATAAATGTTAGACAACAATTTTATCTTTTTTCTACCATACTAAACACATTTCAATTGGCCAAATACTGAATTCCCTATCAAATAAGCACTGATACAATCTGGAAAAAAATATTTGCTTTATTTTGATGTTATTCTGATGTTTTCTATGGTTTGTAAGTTCCGAAGAACTATTACTACTTACGAATGAAGCACGCTGTCAGTAGAGTGTTGACGCGTGTGCCCTCCGTGCACACACAAATGCCATCCACACAGTCTCCATTCTCTATCACCGCAGCGCAGTCTCCTGTGCTGGCACAATTGTCCCCAATTTGTCTGCGGCTGCACAGTGTCTTATCCTCACTGGCATAGTACCCTGTAATACATGATTCAAGTTTACAAGTATTCGTGTAATGTAAATCCATTTAATTTGCTATATGAAGTGTATTCTCTTGGTTGTAACACCATATTATATGTCTCTAAGACTATGTTGCACACTACCGACTGCATCAACATCAACATGTGCTTTGTCTACATCATGATGATCATACAGTTTGATGATGTCCATTTTCCTGAAGATATGAAATCTGAGAATATTTATATGATTTATTATACACATGTATGAATATGAAGAAAAGATATAGAATTGGTAGCTTTTAAAGATTGCGTGATAAATTTTAACTAAAAAGCTCATTATTTCATATGTGAATTTACATAGGCAAATAAATCGAATGGATCGAGTTTATTCAAAGCAGGAAAGTAAGGGTTAGCATTAGAGTTAACTTAATGTTAGCGGTGGTGAGAGAGACAAACAAACTATGGCGCCTTTCTTTCCAATACACATGCATATTTCCAGTGCTTGTGGATTCATACGTAATTTTGTGCATACAAATTTCCGGTAACATAAGGAAAATGTGAGTATAATTATTCAATCTAAATACACAACATCCATATATATACAAAACATCGCAATACCTGGCACACAATGACAGACTGTGACACCACCACTGCCGCTCTCACACTTGCTATCGTTGACAGCAGCTGAACAGTCCAGGTCTACAGCGCACACATCTCCGATCACCCGTTTCTGACATGTCACGTTGCCAATGTTCATGCGTCCGGCTGCGCACACACAGACCCCACCACCTGTTGATCCATCGTCATAGCACTCACTCCCAGCAACAGCTGCTGAACAGTCCAAGGCAATGGCACAGCTGTCCCCTATTTTTCGCCTTGTGCAGGTGGCCAGGTCTGTGGACACCCAGTAGCCGTTGGGACAGACACAGGTGCCCAGCTGGCACTGTGAGCTGGGAACTGCGGCAGAGCAGTCTGAGTGTAGAGCGCATGAGGAACCAATGCGTCGAAGAGTGCACTGGCGGTTGTCAGAGGAAGCGCCGTAACCTGTTAGTGTGCAGTTAGTCACTCTACATTTTATGTATGGTTAGTAGAATGTGGGAAGGTATAGGTTAGGTTGGCTGGTTGAAGATTAGAAGTTAATGTGTTATAAAGTGTACGGTTGATAATGATTGGCATTTTTGTTAGAGTTTTAGATTTATTTAT
This sequence comes from Streblospio benedicti, assembly GCA_019095985.1. Classification (NCBI taxonomy): domain Eukaryota; kingdom Metazoa; phylum Annelida; class Polychaeta; order Spionida; family Spionidae; genus Streblospio; species Streblospio benedicti. Next base: position 28,166,383 of record CM032665.1, read on the forward strand.
ATTAGTTTCAAAGAGCTACAATTACCAGTTACTACTTAATGTTGAATTAACCAATGTTAGTGCAATGTAGATATTTAGCAAATTAGACAAGCAAGAATTCACTACTAGTAGACCTTCGCACGTTGAAACTCCATCCCTGCAACAAGGTTGTCAAACGTACCGGCTACCTTACATTTTGAGAATGCTACAAGTAACAACACTGACCATTGTTGCAGTAGCAGATTTTGGCCGTGCAGTTGGAGGCTGTCACTGCGGCCGAGCAATCGAGGTCCACGGAGCATTGGTCTCCGATTTTGCGCTTGGTACACCTGTCTTTGGCCGCGCTGTTGTGAAGGATATAAACACGACTTAAAATCCCGTATCTATTTATGACATTGGTATTTGTATTGTGATGGCTAATTCGCTACCCCATAGGTAAACTGGTAGAATACATAGCTGCAACCATTGCTTTATAGGACACATACCAGCATCATATTTTGATAAATGCATAATGCTTATGTTTTGTCATTGCCTATATATAATTTCCTATACATGTATTTGGCAGAGTCCTTTCATTTTTAAATCACATACTGTCATTTTATATAACAGACACTTTAATAAATGCATCAACTACTCAACAAAAAGACATCACTTGGTGCAAATTCCAAATTTAGCTAAACCGTAGTGCTATATCCAGATTTAATCAATGGTACAAGTAGTGTGGGGTATTGAACGTATAGACTGGATGATAAGAAAGCATTCTAACTTGGCCAGGTATCCCACGTTACATTCGCACTGCTTCTCGCCATTGCAGAAGCTGCTGCCGACTGCCTTGCTGCAGTCAGGGTCCACGGAACATTCGTCTCCAATACGACGCCTAGAGAGTAGGTCAGCAACAACATTTAAGATTTTTTTTTGAATAAGTAGGAATTATAAAACTAATATTGGAAATGATAGCATGAGAAAAAGATTACAGCTGCAGTATGAATCCATGAAGCGTCAATATAATGCCTAGAAAGTGTAACAAGAACAGCAATGTGAAACATTTTCCTTGAAAAAAAGTATGAATGATAAGATTTATAGTGGTCAACATTATAAATTACATACACTGTTCATGACATGTGCGATTCAGGTATTTTAAAATAATTTTTATGGCTTTTTGTATTCATCTTATTGATACATGGCTATTAACTTCGATTGAACTTGAAAATATGAAAATTTTGAGTACCGCAAAATTCTAATCGTAATACAAGTATTTCACAAAACAAGAAAGCGCTACAAAGGGTTAGTTTCCTTACTGATGGCTATGGTATACCTTACAATTAGAGAAACATTCTCACTATTCTCCTAATGTCTAAACATGCTTGAACCAGTGTTCCAAATTAAGAAGGTTTATCTCTACTGGACCTGGTACAGTTGGTTCTCTCCGCATTGCGCATCCAGCCGGTGAGGCACTTGCAGAGCTTTTGGCCTGAGGTCTGGTCGGTCTCGCAGTAACTGTCGATGACGGCAAAGGAGCAGTCCGTGTTGAGATCGCATGGGTCATCCAGTTTCCGGAGCGTGCACGTCGTTCCTGCGGTGTTCCTGTCACACGAGAACAACCAAAATACAATTTGTTGTATGGTTAGACTGTTACTGGTTTAATTCACTGTGTATTGTAGTTGATGAATAGAGTCCAGCTTATAGTTTCATGTAATTTATAATATTTATACTCATTTCTTGTATTTTCATAACTTATGAGTACATGACTTCATTGGGCATTGGGCATGGGAAAGAGTAAGTGTAAAGGACTTCTCAAAACTATTTTTCATTAATTTACCACACTTGTCCTGAGAAGAATTCACTCTTAACATTATGGCATAGAAGATATGTGAAGAATGGTAGGGTGAAAGTAAGGGCGATGGGTAGGCTTAAGGCTAAAGATAGGGCTACTGTTAGAAATGGGATGACAGCTAAGGTTAAGACTGTCTGAGGTTAGCATTAGTGCTAAAGCTATGGTTAGAGCAAGGGCTCGGGCTCGTGTTAGGGTAAGGGTTAGTATTCAATATGCGTTAGCCCACGTGTTAGGGCTGGGGGTAAGGCCAGGGATGGAATCAGTGCTAGGGCTAGGCTGGGTCAGAGGTGGGGCTAATGGCAAAGTTAGGCTTACTTGTAGTATCCCGAGTTGCAGTAGCACAGCAAACTAGTGCAGTTGCTATTCTCAACGGCAGCGCTGCAATCCTCCACGGGGCCTGGGCACGAGTCACCAATCTTGCGCTTGGTGCACACAGTCTTTGTTGCATCAGCTTTATGTCCCAGCGTGCATGAGCAGGTGTTTTCAGTACACTCCACCTAGTGATACAGGAATACTTAAGGTACGGTATAACATCTCTGTTAGGACCCCCTGTGGGCCGGAGTTGAATATTTCACTCTAGAAGTATGGTCTCTAATGAAGGTTGAAATCTTAGTAAAGGTTCGGAATAAGAAAAACTTGTTTTATTAGGGTGATGCTCTTTTTAGGGATAGTGGTTTCCATAAGAGATTATAATTAACAAGTATTTTGTTCCAATTATCATTTTTTTTATCAAGCATCTTAAACATTGGAGATGTTTTACAACTGATAAAGACCAGCATTGTTTCGGCAATAAAACATAAATGCATATACATGACTACGTAAGATTCACCATTATACAGTAAATGTTGTCATTGAATCCTCCAAAAAAGCTCCACGCATCCAGATTGTTTAATTAACGTATATATCATTTTATGTAATAGGCTTTGGTACAAACTATCACGACAGTTTTCACAATATTTGTGTTTTCATTTTATTTCAATTTTCATCCAATATTCTTATACATGTATAGTGTTGATAACATAATACAATTATCTGAAATGTTTAATGGAATCAGTCAATGTTAATACTAACTGTTGTTATGAGTCTATTAGCCAGTTTACTACATTCTTCATACTGTTGATAAGTTGTATATATGTTAATGATCTGATACTGACTTATAAGCCCTTGTGGCTGGATGGTTGTTATAGTGAGTTAGTAAATTGCATGTTTATGTTTACTTGTATATGTCACATGTCAGTATCATAAACAATTTTTGACTTGACTAAGTCCCATTTGCACGCACCAGCCCTGTGATGGCAAACTGGCAGTGGTCAGTGGCCACACACGCGTCGTCCACCTTCCTGGCAAGGCATGACCGCAGGTCAGCTGTGGCCGTGTAGTTGTAGAGACACACGCACTTCTTCGTCGCATCGTCACACTCACTGAAGGGAACCGCATCAGAGCAGTCGGTGTCCAACTCACACTCGCTGGTAATTCGTCCTGAATTAGCAAATATGTAATTGTCAATGTATAGCTGGATATAATACTCGCATTGCAAACTTGCTCTGTGAGTGAGGGAAGACAAATAGGCGAATAAGTGTTCCATCAGCAGTGTATTGCATTCTTTTGCATTACAGCGGGCGTTTTGGAAAAAAAAAGTGTTGCAGACATTAATTTCTAGTATTTTCAACAGGCACACTTATTTTGAAATGATTTTGATTTAGTGAATTTGATAATAAATCATTATATGTGATGAAGTTATTAGACTTATGACAGGTCAGGTTAGGACTATATTTCACAAACCGATCTATACCACAATTTTCACTGTGCGGCAAGGGTTCTATCTACATAACTGAACCTCTGCAGACTTTTCTTTTTGCCTGAATGTGGTCATACATCATCATGAACCCGTGCAATTATTGAATACCTCGGTAGTTGATTCTACTCTACGCCTTTTGATTTTTCATAGTGGACGGCATACAATCTTTACTGTAAAAGCTTAAATCTGTTTATCCGAGTTCTGTGATACAAAAATAGTGTCTACAAAATGTCAGCATTCACATCTTCTGTGTAAATGCCCAGTCTGTCAGTCACAAATTTTAAGACCAAACAGTTTACACTAACTTACACAAAGGTATATAATGAGTACTACATGCACGATACAAAATATCATCCTAACCATCACCGACATGTCTGTGAATTGGCAATATAGTAATTAACCACGACTGCAATACCAAACCCGATTGTAGTTCATGCACTGGGGAAATGCCTAACACTAACCACACAGCAACATAGGGAGAGGAGCAAGCATATGTTCATGCCTACTAGTGCAACATGAATCTCAACCATATGTTAAGGCCTCCCACCACACTCCAGTGCTGCCACCTACGTTTGTTGCACTCGGTGAGGTCTGCTGACTTGAGGTAGCCCGTGTTACACAGACACTCCTTCGTGCCCTCGTTGTCCGTACAGTTGGAGTTGGTCACAGCCGCACTACAGTCCACGTTCACGTCGCAATCGTCATGGATCTTACCTAAATACCAGCGGTGCAACTACATTATGTGCTGTAGGAATTAACCTTTTTGATTAGGTGCATGATAAGTGACAGAAACATGCAACAGTTTTGGGGGTTCATTAAAAATAAGAGAGATATAGTTAGGCTTGATTTGTAGCAGTGAAATTATTATTGTAAATATGTATATGCTGCTACGTTCTCATGCAGATTTTTTTATTTTATATGTGGAATATATATAAAAATTGGGTTGACATTAAATATCATGCAATTAGTAGGGAATCTACAACATCTAAATCATTTGGTATTCTTTAATTAGCTTTCTATATATCTAGTAAGCAGTTCAATCATTGTTTGCAATAAGCATTATCATTGTGTATCTACAGCAACATAAAATAGTGTATATATAACATTCATTGGCACTGCGTCGTCTCCAACTTTTCAAGTGTAGAAGGCCTTACCATAACCATAACCTCCTAGTAAAAGTAAGGTAGATAGAGGTACAACATAATAACCTCGTTCCACCAGATTTTAGATACATACGTGTACCAGTCACAATCGTTAAAGATACGATGAAGACAGCAGAAGGATTTGCTGAGTGACAGAGACTACAGAGCCAGTTGCTTAAAGTCCACGTCACCTATCAACGCATCATACTTACGTTTGACGCACGTGGTGTTGAGAGGCAGCTCTGCGTACCAGCCTGTTTTGCAGAGACAAATTGGGTCATCCGGGGAACTAGCATGATCAAGACACACTGTGTTGGGCACCGCATCATAACAGTCCGTATCTTGACCCGCCGTTATACATGGGTCGTATAACACTCCTACAAAGGTGGAAATGTAAATGTCTACATGTTTATAGTCTACTTCTGCGTTATAATTCCCAGTACTCGTAATGAGACACTACTGTACACCAAATGAATATTTTGTCTAACATCGTCTGCATCAAATTATATGAAAATAACATAAATCCTTCTTGCTGATTTAGAGAGGAAAATGTGCTTCATTTATTTCTTGTGGCTTCTGTTTTCTGCAATCATTTTGCTACATCTTCCTCTTTATAAAGCTACAAAGACATTAAGACATATGTGGACTTCTGTTTTTCCGAAGTCTAAATTTTGTAGAAAAGTCAGCTTACATCAATGGAACATGATAAATATCATGGGCAGACATCAGCAATATGCTGCAAAAAGCAACACAGCCAAACCCTACGGTAGGTAGTCACACCACTTTGTTCTGTTCACTATTTGAGCTGATAAATGCTACATAGAACTGGATACAAAAACATAAATCCTGATGCCCGTATCCCGAATGATCAAAATGTTTGTGGATTTTTAAGCCCTTGGGTGACTACCATGGGTGGTCATTCAAAGGGATTTTTGTTATTTTGTTACTGTACAGCTGCAGGAGATGAGACATACATATATGGAAAGATTCTTGGTGGCAGGGTGGGACATTGCAGGGCCTCTTCCAATATAGAAGAATTCTGTCATGAACGGTCACAATTCAAGTAAACTCTTCAATACATTTGATTTGTCAATCCACGGTTAGCTTACCATCACATTTGACTGAGTGTATTAGCAATTGACAAGGGCTACAATAATACCACGGTTAATTCTGTGTGTAACTGTCTGACCATCACTTTACTCACTTTGCTGGCATTTCTTGCCCCGGTTGAGTACCATGTACCCGGAGAGGCACTCACACACGCCAAGGACTGTGTTACAGTACGCGCCATCACCTATACCTGAAACAGATGCTCCTATTCAGTATTTCAACACTCAGTGGATAATTGTTGAACACATTCATTAAGTGTTGCTCCAATCCTGGAGTCATAGTGTTTGCATTATGACTCTACGCTCTTGAGAAAGATAAACAAGTTTGTTATCGAAATATTGAGTTACTGTATGTATTTGTAAATTATGTGACGGCTGTTGGTATGAAGAAAGTACTGTATTATATCGATTAATAATGCTTTATAAAAAAAATACGTTATAAACAATGCCTCCCATACAGCATCTAACTATAATAGAAGCTCGATGGCATATATCTGGTCACATCAGATTAACAAGGGACAAAAGCCCATATTCATGATTTTTTCCAATAGGATTATATATTGTAGTGCAGATCAAAAACACATGTACTGTATATCCATATGCATGTTGCTAAATAGTAGGTTTATATTAGTCATACACTTTCCAATATCACTGAAGGGCTGAATATGTGAAACATTCAACTTGCATATGAATTCTGCATCGTAATTATATGTGATATCAAATATAGTTGATATCTAGCAGAGCATTTTTGTAAATGTGCTGAAATTATGAATGGAGTCTTTCCAAAAGAGTAATTATTTTGATAGTTAAAAGAAACTGTATACAAACAGTTGTTAGGACAACCAAGTTTTTGCATGTACTTTGACGTATTTCCTACATTTTTAATATATACAATTAGTATTATATCATTAAAAAATGTGCTAACCTTCCGGGTTGGCTGCATCACAAGTTGTGACAGTATGAAGAGTCCCACTTGAAGACATGCACTTCAGCCCTATTGTCTTCCCTATAATGAAGTAATAAAGCTAACATTATTGATATTTTGACAGTGTAGATAACAGACAAACATATTATATATATATATATATATATAATATTATATATATAATATATATAAATATAAATTTTATATATATATATATATATATATATATATATATATATATATATATATATATATATATATATAATATATATATATATATATATATATATATATATATATATATATATATATATATATATATAATGGGACGTCATGGATTATGTAAAGACAAAGCTTGCAGAGATGTAAAAACAATGAATGATATCTTGGAGAGACAGTTGGATCTGCTATGTACTGAGAGCCCCGCTAATGAGAAATCTGTAAATTATATATACATACATTAATTATGCATTTTCCTTACAAGATCATTAATGATCAATTATTGTTATCACTTATGCATTTCAGCCATCAAGTATGGTGTAATACCTTACCATATGGCACCTGAAAGATTAAAGGCTATGATCTGATTTCAACATTTATGTAGCTAGCATTTAATCTATATAAATATATGAAATCAATCACTAGGCAAATAACTATTTCCAATTATTTAGTTTTACAGTATGAATCATTCTGATGAGTTGGGATTTCGAATAATTAGATTTAGGTTTTTTCAATTTTTTTAAAATTCAGTGTTTAATTACTCCTTCAAGTTTGTGTTAAACTGATACAGCTTCTTTCCTTTCGAAGAATATTTCTATACCATTGATATTAAAACTTAGTGTTAGAATAGTGATGAAAACAAATGCAACAGCAATTTCTTGCTCATTAGAGAAACAACTCCTTTTAACAAACTTAAAACCTCGATATGAACAAAACCTCTTCAAAGTGACTTTAATACATATAATATAATTTTCATGAACCAACCCACACTTGACAATTAATAAGTTTTTTTTAAAGAAACAAATCACCACGCTATGATGGTTTCATTGATAATTTTTAGGACTTGATTTCAAAATATCTAAAATATTCATAATAAGACCCTTTTATACATAGCTATTAAACGTTTTGTGCTAATATTTTTTCTGGCAATGCCTTCCAGAGCAACAAACTTAAGAATGCCACTTTGGATCGTAGACAATAAATCTATGCACATTTACATTGCAAACTGCGTGGCATATTTCATGTACATGTAGGTCTGCTTATACTAAATGGTTATACTTAAATGATTACAAACTATGTTTGTATAATAAGATGTCAATGGGTCTCTACATTTTGTTTCATTCAATTAGAGGTCAAGTTCATTTTGCAATAGCAATGGATGATGATATGAATTAGAATCTCACGGCAACGCATGCAAAACTTAAAACCGATAATGCAAACAAAGGAGGGGTAAATATGAGTAATGCATTTCACTGTATGTTATTCACTTTACAGTGTAAACATTAACATCATACTTCTATCTACCCTTTGGTGGTATGGAAGAATCATAGTGACCAAATACAAATCAACAAAGCAAACATTGCAATAAATCAGATTATTTCAGGTGACAAACAATAACATATAATATATGCTGCGCCATGTATTATATGTTTAGTGCTGGTACAAACATCCTACAAAAGATGCAATCAGATTCAATACGCCAAATAGTGATGAGTGCATTAGAGCCTGTAGGGGGTTGACCCCCTTTGATTGGTCTCACTAAACAGCCTGCAATGACTACAACACCAGTAGTTTGATAGTTGTGGCATCATTTTCACCTGGATTGGAACTACCATGCGCTGCAATCTGGGCAGTGATGTGAAACAATAGATTATGTTATTATTACCATTTGTTACAAGTAGTCTGTACACAGACTCTTGGGTAGTTCCACAAGTGAAAGCAATCAAAGCAGGCTCACAAGTATTTTGATCCATGTAGGTTAAATGTGCAACATATTTCTCGCCCCCCCCCCCTTCCCCCACAGGACTCTTTATAGCACCCATGACGAAAAGGTGACCAGATGCATAGAGTGCACAGTGCAGGTGGTGGGGTTGGTGGTCCTGGTGGTGGTGGTGATCGTGATGATGGTCTAGGTGCTCTAATCTCAATCACAGTGACAAACTCGGAGATGGCCAGGAGACCATCACAGCTTGTAACTTACACTCATCGCTTGAATCTGGACAGTCTTTATACTTTCCGTCATTGAAGTAGCTGGTGGGTCCAGGGCAGTAGCCCGGCCCAATTGTACATTTGAAATCACCTTCGCGCTCACATACAAACGGAAAGCCTGCAAGAGGAAAGTTGCACGACGTTTTGTAACAATATTAAAGTATTTTTTATCGGGAACCAAGTGGCATACTTACATTCATCCTCTCCTGAAGGGGAGCAGTCGGGGTCATTATCCAGGAAGTACTCGATGTTTTGGGAAGAACCGTCTAAACATTTGAATTTACCGCTAATCTTAGAACTTGTCCAAGGCGCGCCTGCTCAAATAGACTATGCATGTGAATATGATATGGTATAATGGTTCTAGTGTAATAGATACAAAAATGTGTTATTGGGAAAAATATCTTTTTATTTGTTAAAATTTAAAAATATAGTGACATTACAACAATGATCAGGTATAGCGGTTCTAGTGTAACAGATGAAAATGTGTTATTTGGGAAAAATATATTTTTATTTGTTAAATAGTTTTTTTTAAATCATGATATTACAACAAAAATTAGGCAAATGCCAAGAAAGTATGATTATCATTATGGTCTAACGTTTATGAAATGACTAAGATAATGTGAGACGCCAATATCCTAAATACACACACATAGTATTACCATCAAAGTGTCAACCATTAAGATCAACATAATTATACGTTTGTTGTCGTACAGCAACATAAAAGCTCCTTGCTGCAAGGCTCAACAGGGGCCTCGAAAACTTCTTGGTACTTTAGTGGGTAGAGAAGAAAATGATGCTACTAGTACAGGGCAGGAAAAAGTCCAAAATAAGCTCACATTTACCATAATGGATGGCAGTCATCTCACCGTGTTCGGGTAAAAAAGAATAGTATGAAATAAAAGTAAGTTTCAGCTTATTTTAGATTTCATCACACTCTGAAATAGGAACCACTAATGACTAGGCATAGGGTAAAGTGCTTATGGAGGAGTCTAAACCATGTTTAAGTCATAAATGATAACTAGCCAGAGCCCTGCATGGGAGACAAAGCTGTGTCCGCAACCTTCCAGCTGCGTTAATGAATATCCCGCACCCACACCAGCAACTTATTGAACTGAAACCTTGCTAATGCCCGCCGTACTTTTCTAACTATTTTTAACTATTGTGGCTTACATTGCAATAGATATTTGGATTGGTATGTATTAGTTTCTTTATATAAAGGGCTTTTCAAAATTGATTGCAAATAAGTGCGATCGAAATGTCGCAACAATGATCATAAGGCAGGTGGTTTGTCGAGCATGTGTCACCTTAGCCTCCCCAGTTTTAATCTTTAGGAGCAAAAATTGTGTGTCATGCAACAGACGCACAAACCCATACGATGGTTAAGCCACACTTGTATGATCGGCAAATATGATTGCGAATATCCATGCGCCATTAAAACATTGTGCACTACGCACGTGAAAGAGAGCAAGTGGATTCACCCTACACTAAGCAACAATTGTGCGATATAACAACTTAAAAATCCATAGCGGCGCCAGTCTGCGCTCCAAAACTAAATTTTGAGCTTTAAACCTGAAGCTAATTCAACCCATAACAGAAGAGACCGGTCGCGCGAATCATGCGATTGACCATATGTGACAATGATCGCAACGTGATTTTTGACTTCTCCCAACGCCATTGTGAAAGTGGCTTTAATCTAATTGGATAATATATTTCCTGCTCATTGAAGCCTACAAACAAATACACGTATAAAAAGAACTCTATTTACCATAATACCTTACGAAGGGCCCACTAACACTGTTAAGTTAAAAGTTTTAAAGTTAAAGCTAAATCATTATTCACAATAAAAGCAACAGTTTGACATTCTTAGTATTCAGGCCGTATATTAACTGAGGAGTAGGGAACAGGGTTCTTTTACAGGGCCGGTAAAGGACCGTTCACAAATGACGTCACCTCATTGTTGGCCCCCCCCCCCCTTCCGTGGTCAAATTTCGTCATCTTTGCAGCAGCACCCACCTCCCTCCTGGTAAGTGACATCTTCTTTACCCCCCCCCCTCCCTACGACATGGTTTCAAAACATGTTTTCAAAATATATTTGAACATACATGTTCATAATTTAGACAAAATTTTACAAATGTATTTAGGGTGTAAAGCAAACATGGCAATGTGATTTCAACTAGTAGATATATCACAACTCACTTAACATGTCACAAAATAAGTTCAAATACTGTTAAATAACTACAACCTTTTTTTCTCAAAACGTGACATCACCCAAGTGCTAGACGCCCCCCCTTAACTTTCGTCCCCCCCCCCTGCTAAGTGCGTCATTTGCGAAAGATCCCTAAAAGGGGGTTTATAAGGAAGTGGGATAAGGGAAAAAAGGCTGAAAACGGGGTATAAGGGGAAAAGGGCCCGAAAGAGGGATAAGGGGAAAAAGGGCCAAAAAAGAGGGATAAGGGAAAAAAGGGCCAAAAAAGGGATAACGGATAAAATGGTCAAAAAGAGGGATATGGGATTTCTAGACCCTATATAACCCCCCTAAAGGGTTAATCACGCCGTGGGTCTCCCACCTTCCTCGCTGTTGTCCCCGCAGTCATTAATGGTGTCGTTGATATAGTCCTTCGATATGCAGTTGCCGTTGGAGCAGGTGAACTCAGTGGCAGCGTCGCACTGGGCATCTGCAAGTAGGATCAAGTAGGATTAAGTAGGATTAAGTAGGATTAAGTGAAGTTTAACGCAAAGTTGCAGGGGTGTGAATAGAACTTCGAGATAAGGGAGCGCACATAAACCACTTCCCAGGGGGGCTCGGCCATTTGGTTTAACCAACTTTGAAAAATTCAGTGACGCACCCACCCACCCACACACACACACACACCTAATTGCACAATAAAAGTGTAAAAATGTTCGCTGGAGAAGCTCTGATTCAAATTCAGAGATACATTGCAAATGCTGAGTCTGATCCAGACAGTGATATTGAGTAGCATGTATTCTTGCATTAAAAAGAATAAATTGGTTTTGGTATGAAACATACATATTGTTGCGTCATTCCTGTTGAAATACTTGCAGTTTTCTCAATTCGCGCCAAAAGTGTGTAAAATCTCAATGCGTCGGACATAAAATTGAGTGACCCCCCTTTTGTGACATTTAAAATTGAATGACCCCCCTCCTCCCGCCCCATTGGACACTATGTAAAACTGAGCGACCCCCCCCCCCACACACACACGCACACCAAATGGCCAACCCCCTCTGGGAAGTAATTTATGTGTGCTCCCCAACTGCTATTCAAAATAACCACACTCGCTAATTCGTAATAAGCAACATATAGTTTTTTGTTGCTGTTTTTCATTATTATGTTTTTGTCAATGGAGGTATACTGTGGCATTAATAAATGCCACAGTTGACTTGGGTGACATATTCATGGAATCTTACCAAGCAATGTAAGATGTCAGTTACTTGACTCTACTAATCATCTGTTACTGTTCAAAGAGAACATATCTGATATGAGTTTTCAAAATTTTCAAGATTATCTAATAGATAATCCCGGTAACGAGAAGCTTTCTTACTGTCAGCCCAATATTCTGAAAATCTAGCCAGTTGAAAACTTGAGTCTGACAGTAAAGAATGTGTATCCCCTATTTTTTATTGTAAGATAAGCTAATAAGACATACACTGAGGGAAATATGATTCTACGTTTTAATTACACGTTTGTCAAGATATTTTTCAACTATACCCCAACTGATTCTGCCTCATTAGTTGGAACTCTGTGACCCTAGCTTAAAGTCAATATTAAATTCAACCATGTATCACATGATAAAGTAATGGAGGGTGATCAGGCCTGTGGTGTGATTGAGTGAAATGTAACATATATTATTGTACCAAAGTCTAAATTCCAACTCAATAAAATTAATCAATGTTTTACAATGATTTAAACATAGCATATTTTCATTGGTCTGGGAAAATAAAGCCAGCAATTGCTGTTAAGAATTTTGCATAGACGTGAAGTTTATTGTCATGGTGATTAAATAAGCCTCCTTTTCGATTGAACATGGCAGACGCGTGAAAAATAATAGATATGCTCAATACTTTTGATTAATGAAGTAAATAACATGGATAGTTATCATCACTTCTTGATCTAGATATAAACACTATCGCTTAGTGATGGTTAAATTAACAAATTATGCGACCATTGCCGCCTGGAGTAAAGAATGAAATAAACTCCAATTCAGCACGTATGATATCTGATCCATCCTCACTGGTATCTCAGACATCCATATTTGTAGAATATAGTGTTTTAGCAATAATAGGCATTAGTAACATGATACCTCGAATCTATTGATGCTTCAACCAAATAACCCTTTTCCTTCATGTTACTTTACAATAATAGTAACTCTGATAGCTCGTATTTTCGGATAACTCCAACTTTGAATTCACGCTCTTCAGGTTCGAGTTAAACGATTTAAGTTGCACATATACACGTGACCACCAGCAGAGCATTATCAAAAGGGTAAGTTTCAATGCAACGAGTAGAGTGTCCATTCTATTACTAACGAGTGTCTTCGTCAAAGTCCCGATTGGCAGATAATAATGAGACCCACTTAATAACTCCAGCTTTTGTAGAGAGTTCTCAAAATAGAATATACAAGTGGCATTTCTAGTGATGTGTTTGACAAGCGCCTTACGCTATCTGGCCAAGATCTGCCAGTGTGACATGTAATACATTGTCAACTGTCTGATTACCAGCAAGACTTGGCAGCGAGTCTTTGTTCCCGTATGTGGTGTTTAAACTGTTAGCCTGCAATAAAATACAGTAAAACCACCAATTATTACAACCACCACCTCTTTAAAAGGTACATTATCTAGGAAGGGAATGTTAATCATGTCATCCAGCCATCTTAAATAGGCTGTTGTAAATCTCTGTAGAAAGATCACTTGTCTCTTGAGAAGACCACTTGAGTAACTCAAAACGAGACATCTTACTTCTGTAGCCAGTTTGGAGTAAATAATGAGCATGCTATGGCTGGAATGTGGATGATTATTGCAAAAATCTCCACAAGCTCTGAAAGCACGCTTCAATGCTTATTCTGCAAACTCACGGGTCCAGATTTGCAAAAGAAAAAATGTGTCTTGACAATGTTACTTATAACTGGCTTTGTGCACACCTCACCCTGGCGGTAGACAAACATTCCCTCTGTTTACCGTTTGTCACCAGCTTGTAAAGAGCGCTCTTTGGCGGGACTTTTTTGCACTTTGCACAGACAATATGAAATCGTGTGGGTTGAATATATTTCTGTGACTAATGATTCTAGCCAAATCATTCATATGTCAATGTCTTTTGACAGTTGATATTGGTTTCGTTTTGTCTTTTCTTCACTTTCTGACTGAATAGTAATGTCCATAAGAACATAGAGTGCTAATATATGACTGACACAATTCAGGAATTGTGGTGATTTTTTACCCACATGCTCATTTATGGACGCGAATATCATTTGATCAATATATGTGCGTTTATTTTAAGTATTAGACTGTTGAAAAGGGTATTCATAAAACTTGTAGATGTAAATGTGGTGGTTTATAGTCATCATCAAAGTCTTTTTCTCACGACTATTACATTTCACACCAGGTCGTTGACACACTTGTTGATCAATTGGTCATTTCTCACACGCTTGAATCTGCAGTTCAATTCAGCGCACACTAGTTATGGCTCACACAATCACTCACTCACTCTTTCGACCCAATGACCTGTACCTAATTATCGTGTAGGTAACACGGCGCAGTGTGCAACTATTTAGGTATGAATTTGCTCAATACCAACAAGCAGGCCTGATGGGGAATCGAACCCGTGACCTTCTGGTTAACTCCCAATCCACTCGGCCACAAAAGCACAACATTCTCCCACTGAATAGCAAAATTACTAGTTTTTGATTGTCATTATCTTCCAACAACATAAGATCAACTTGTATTGCAGTTATAGTATGTAAGCTTTTTTTATGGATGAAGTCAATTGAAATCCGTATAGAACAGAAACATTATCTGAGGCACTGGCCAGGCAGTTCTCTACAGTGCCTCTCTACTCAAAAAATCTTGAAATCAATTCTCCTACGGTGAAAGTACCCTTTTAGACGGTAAGGAGACATTAGAAGAAGTTTGACATGTCAAACATTCAAACTTCCTCTATTGCCCCTACTCACATTGCGAAAGGGACTAACAACGTGCCAGTCATGATTCTATTAAAATACATATCGAAAACCAGATTTCATTAACATGAAATCTGCCCATACCAAGACTCCTGAGTTCACCACTTCTACACGATTTACTCATGGCTTTTTTATGGCCTTTATTATTGTGTGTGATTAATGAGGTGTTATTTCCCTGCCAGTTGAAGCAGCTTAAAGCCGTGTAGGTATACAAGTTGTTTGGTGGATTGTAATCTAGTATTGCATGGTGCACTGATATACTTTTTCAACTCCTCTACCTATTTACGGTGATGACTTTTGGATGATCGTAGGTTCCGATTTAAAGCAAAGTTCAGAGTAACCAGAATATTGAAGCTTGATCATTCATAGCATTGAATCCATGGCACGTTATCTCATTGCATAGGTGTTACAAAGGCCTTACAAATGGCCCCAAAGTTACTCATATCCTCAAATGAAACATTCTAATGCTGTCAGGTTTTCACCGAACTTTGTTTGGAGTCACTCAAAATCATTCAGATTTATTTACTCAGTCCATGAACAATATGCAGTGAATCCCTGCACCAATCTATTGAACAATAGCGAAAGCTATTAATTCTCCTCCATTTTGCACGCATCCAAATATTCTCTTTTGTGACTTATTAATGCATAAAACGGCACTAGCCAATCAAGAGTCTCTGGTCTGTTTGACCAATCAGAATGCAGGAAATCAGAAGGAAGTGGAATGGTTGTGCCTTCAGGCAGGGTAAACAGTGGCAAATCCAGGAAAATAAACACAGCCTTTCTGTAATGTCATACCATGGAAGTGCACAGAGGGACATAAAAGTTAGGTGTTGACCATAAGAAGTTGTCTTTTTTAGCCTGCGTGCTCTCAATAGATATGCTCAGAGAGCCCAGCGTCACTTTTGAGGTTTCTCATAATCTTTTATATTTCACATGTACGGTAATGAAAAAAAACTCAGATCAAAGACCACCTGTGTGAAAAGATGCGCTGCTTTTCTTTATACAAAAAAGACCACTGAACTTGGGTGGTCTTAATAGAAAGGGTGCTCTGTATATACAATAAAATCACATTCTCGTTTATAAATACAGAAGAGTCTCTTGCTATGACCACACACCTATTGAGAGCAACACTGTACTTAACCAGATTTTCAAAACGATGCTCAAATTGGCATCCCTACAGAGACAATCTATCTATTGCAGCCATGGTTGCAAGAAGACCAAATCTTCAAAAAGAGACTAAAAGAACATTTGTAAAGAGAGGACCACTGTCAGTGAGATTACTTGAGGGAGTTTATGTGAATGTAGTGGTTTATAGTCCTGATCCAAGTCGTGCTCTCATGACTTTACAATTTACACCAGGTCATTGGCCCACTTATTGATCATCAATTGATCATTTCTCATATGCTTTCATCGGCATTCAGCGCTCAATACTAATCATTCACGCAATCACTCACTCACTCTCACTTACTCTCACTCTCGCTCACTGCTAAAACTCAATGACCTGTACTTAATTAAGGTGTACCTGCCACGGAGCAGTGTGCAACTCCTTTAGGGATGAGTTTTCTCAACACCACCAACAGACCCGACCGGGAATCGGACCTACTACCTTCTGGTCACAAGTCCAACTCCCTGACCACTCGGCCACAGAAGCACACTAGAAAGTGAGACTACTTGAGGGGATGGTCATTATAAAGAGGTTCTTGCTGTCAGGACAATGCGGTATAGATACAGAATGGGGCCATAGTGACCTTTGGTCAGCCCCATTGTTCCCCCTCTGCTTGGATTAACGATCTCAGCCACTGATCCGCCTCCAGCGGTCATTTGGTCACAATGGAGCGTAACAATGACCACTGAGTGACCACTGAGTGACCACTATAGTCAGAATAAGTGGCAGAGCGCATTATGTCAACTGAGCAGTGTGTCCCAGTTATTTGGAAAATGTCATGTAAAGTAGAAGCTCCCATTATGGTCACATCTATAAAAAAAAATCTAATCATATTGAAACAATTTCTCACAAATGCCAAGCCTTTGTGAATAGACCATTGCGAAGCTGCATTGTATATTTGTATATATACACCACCTCTTATTAAGACAACCTACATCCAATGCAATCCATGGGTGGTCTTATAAAAGGGTCTCCTGTATACACAGCTTCTGTTTATTACTGTTTACATAGCCTGCTCACTGTAGCTAATAACAAAAATATACAGACTAACTATTTATTGCTACATGACGTAGCAGTGTGGTTTCTAATTTCAAAGCACTGGTTCGGTGTGTTCCAACCTCCAGTACCAATACGGATTCAGTTTCAATATATATATTGAGGACTGCCTGACCCCTTTTTGGTGAACTGCTAATATCTGACGTGTCACATGCAAGTTTTGTAACCAAATACAGCCATCATTTCGCAATCGCAGCAGTTTAAACTCCACTTACACATTCATCAAATTCCAAAGTACTAATGAATTCACTAATCCGGTCCCCAGAGCATATTAATTAACTTCCCCAAACACCTGCTAAAATTGGACATCTCTGCAATAACATCACCCCTCTAATTTGACCAAACACTACACAACCATCTTACTTTTCAAACATTAGAACATGCAACATTTTCGTAGAGGATCCCTACACTGACAGGACTTATTTAAGCAAGAGGTCTTTTAACTGAAGTTCCCCCGTACTGTAACTAATTAGCAATTAGTCACAGAAACTGGAAGGTGTAAAATATAAGGGGCACCTGCTACAACAGTACCATCAAATCTGTTGTTTACGATGTAGTGGATTAATGGGGTGATGATTAATTGCACAGTAAACACATTTGTACTCTGAATGGAGTGTTGCTTTATTGGCTAATAGTTGTTTGTAGCTAATTTTGTATTGCTGTATGTTTGGCCTTCAGTTTACACTGCAATTCGTTTCAAGATTTAGCTAAAATGTACATGTACATACATATATTTCAATGCGTAAAGATAAGCACTTCCTTATGCACGAAACCCTCAAATTAGGTTATGTCCCTTCCCCTTCTTAGTAAAAGATAAAATGCGTACATTCCAGTGGGCCTGGCCTTATCTGTTCTTGTTTTCATGAAAATACCAAATTGTCCTGACACACATTAATTAAAGATAGTAAGAGGAATACAGAATGTGCGTCGTGTAACAAGTCCCACAAAGGCCACTGCATCAATGGATTTGATCTTCTTTTGAAAGTGGCTTTGAACAGATTTTTAATTATTAGAATGAAATAATGTGAATATCAATGGATCACAGGCAATTCTACCACAGAACGTTTAGTCCCTGTTATTCTCTACCTTAAGCTCCTTGGAACTCCATCACCCAGAATTCCTGGCACCCATGTGCACTTTGTAATTGCCCATTTTGATTGGAAATTACAGCAATGGTTACGACAAGGCACTTAAAAAGGAAGTGAATCTTGCTGTCTCATTTGAAATGTGTTACATGTACATTGTTCAGTACAATAAACATAGGTTATTTGCAACATGTATACCCAGATTGACAGTTTAAGTTAATACATTGCCCAATAGAACAAACAAGTATCATAAATAAATGATGTTAACTACTCTTTCCGGGGTCATCTCTATAGTTCCCCGTCTCACTGGTCCCTCGTCTCATTGGTCCCCCATCACGGAATATAACATTGTTAGATACGGTTTTCAGGGATGGATCTAAGTGCTGAGGATGAGGGCTATGTATTCAAGGACAGAGCTCACCCTCCCTCAAACTGATTGAAATTCTGAGTGCTCACAGGTTTTGACACTTATCAGAAGACTGATGTAATGGTGGATTTGAGACGGAGGTATGAGAATGTGGAGATAATGCGAGTCGATGTGACGTAATATGATTATCTACATCAGAAGTGCTCAGAGAGCACAGTGTCGCTAATACAATATTGACTCAATGACTAAGGTTTTTCTAGTGACACCGTGCTCTTTCCCAGAGCACTTTTGATCTACCTGTTTTGGTTATATATAATATATTATGGATAGAAATGTATTTGTATATTTGTTGCTTTTGGTATCACACTAATATTGCATAGAAAGAAAAGAAAAAAAATAGGGCCGTCAAATTTTCAAAATGAATTAAATGTTGATAAGACAATATATATGTTTCATTTCTATTTTTATTTAATTTTTATATTTCGCCTCTTTTGAAATTTATGGAATTCTATATTCTGAAAAAGATTATGTATGTTATGTTATGCTATGAAGATGATCATGTGTGTAAGGCTAGCCTGGATCATCAGACGGGGGACCAATGAGACGGGGGACCAATGAGATGGGGGACCAATGAGATGTACCCCTCTTTCCTATGTTAATATGGCGATTTGAGATAACATTACACAACATATCTGGCCAGAGCACTTCGCCTAAACGGTTTTAACCCAAGTGACTCATAACATACAGTAATATGAGATACTATGATGGTCTTAGCATTTATTTTTCAAGAAATTCAAACAAATAAGTCAAATATAATATTTGTATTGAATGTATTAGGTACTGATAGTTTTGCTATTGATATTCTACAAAATTGATCTTTTAATGCTATTTTGTACTACATAATCTCAAAGAATCCCAACATGTGACAGGTTTGATCAAGACTATGGAAATACAAAATAATTCAAAAGCCAAGCATGTATATGGCCACACGCAATCATGTCAGTGTATGTCACTTATTGAAATCTGCACTATGAAGAACATTTTTGTAAACAAAATTCATCTTGAAAGCTGGCAGTATTAAGAGTATTCATTCACAAGGTAAAACTTCGCGAGAACTGCTATGGTAAAAGTGATAGACAGCCTCTTATCTATCAATGCTTGTAATTAAACGTTTGTAGTGTGGTCCCCAAGTCCAGTTTTATCACAATCTTTGCCAAAACTATCAAGTTATCTCTAATTATGTGTCAGTGCAAAAAGGGAGACCAATAGATAATGATACCGACTGTCATAATTACAGATTAAGAATGACATGTGAGTTTTGTAGGTTGGATTTGCGGGTCAAAGATTAAGAATCTGAGTCTTGTACTGCAAATCTAGGTCTAGCACACACACAAAATCTTGGTGCTCATTTGATATTTTGCATACAACCGAAATGTGTGTTTGTTTTGTAACACTGATTGAGTGGATTTTAAGGCATTTTAAAATGAGTTGGTGAAAACTTACAATCCAAACACCATTTATAACCCGAACTGGCATCCTCTTAATAGAAAAAAAAATCATATGGCATGGTATAAGTTTATATGATAACACCGTGGGTATATATAATAACACACGTGTTAGGATTCTATGCACACGCACGTGGGCTAGAATATAGCATTCTCTCAGCATGCCAATATTTGCTGATACATGTAATACTGGAATCTGATTGGCTGGGAGGCGGAAATTTAAACAAACAATCTCATACACTACAAAGTTTAAAACCTAAAAATAATAAATAAATGATCTAAAATACCACCTTTATTACACCACTTCAACAATGAGACGACTTTCCCAGCCCCAGGGCTTCGCGAATATACCACCTTGGACTTTTGAAGACCCCCACTTGTGATCATTTCCAGACAGAGCCCAGGGCTTGTCTCAATGGAGAAGCTCTATTGCACTGCATATATGATCAGCCGGTCACTTCTGTGCTTTTAATATTGATCTTGAACTTTGCCACTCAGAGATCAGAGGATTATCTCATATTGAAACCGTTAATCCAGTGAGTTGGTTTGCCAAGTGTCAGACAATGCATTTCTAATGTCTTTTCCGGAACACCTTTGTGTCTAATTGCAAATTAGGTCAGGATGAATAAGATGATATGTTCACTGAAGTTCAGTATCTATGTATATAATGGTATTTCCTATTATCGTAATCATATACTACATGCAAGTCATATATTCTATATGTTTGTTATTTATATAATATGCATTTATGGTCATATATTTTTGCATTTTTGCGTATACATGTAGATCTTTATTCCGGGATGTTCTTCATAAATCAGCGGCATGAAGAACAAAAACTATTCTGGTTTAACAGCTTTACACGAAAGAAAAGTCTCCACAGCTCAGATATAATAACAAGTATGAATTAGAAAATTTGTTTCGTCATACAAGTACATTATAGCGGTTATGAATCACATACACACAATCTCCTTTCTACGACATACCGGTAATTTTTAAGCATTGTCACTATTACAGGAAAAGCAGAATAAAATAACTGAATTGTATGCTTTGCTAGGTAATAAAAACGCGCCAGTTGGCATGAAGTGCTAATAGCAAAACTAGTGGCACCAAATCCAAGTAAATACAAGGAAATACAAAAAGAAACAGGATAAATATGAATCGATAAAAGTGATCTGACTGTGCACATAAACTTGGGTAACCACCACACAGGCGCCTATTTCAACTATTTACATAACGTTCTTTTCACGTCTGGATTACCGTGACGGGACAGGGGAACTCTCCTACACGCCCGTTTCTTGAAAGCTACTGTCTGACTTAGCCTATCATACTGGCATTATCGCTCAATACATAGTTTATGCTTATCTCGCATCAGAGCTTGGTCTATCAGGCACAGGAAGCATCAATCTACTAGGATCCATAATTCTTATATTATCACATGAATGTCAACATAGACACAATATTTAAGATACATAACGTGTATGTTATTGAAATAAACTGTTAGATACAAATTTCTTTGAAGGTCCCAGTCCGACCTTTACCAGACATTATGTTAATAGATTAGACATACGGTAGGGGGTATGTCTGTCTCAAGACCACACGTAAGACTGCACATTGCGTCTCTAGCAAAGACGGATCCAGGCGAAGGGGGGTGTTCATTTTGAGTGCGCCCAACCCTACCCCTTCCTTTTCCCACAAAAAATGCACCCAAGATAGATTCTTGTATGTTATTTTCATTTTGAAATAGGATAGAGTTTGTTTTGTGTTGTAACTTTGTAAAGGTTGTCTGCAAAATGATAGTTCAGGATATATTGGGCATGTCCATTGTTTCTTCATCGATTGCAAGTTTACAAACGATGACACTAAAGTAAAAAAGAACTGCACTGGAGAAAAGTATTTGGCACGTAGACCCAACAGTTTGCCCTTATTTTTATTTGCTGTACGGAAGTTTGCTAAAGTTCAAAGCTTAAAATGTAAGAAATATTTGCTGAAGACAGCACATGTTCGCTAAATCTATACGAGTGTGAAATGTAAAGACTTGGCTTGATTAAAAGTATATATTGACAAAAACAGATTTGTGTGATACATGAAAGAAATCTCAACTAGCAGTACAAATGACTAACATTTATATAGAAGTTTAATTCGGATTCTAAAACAGAAATGAGATCACATTTCATTTCAAATATACAATTTTAGATATAGCCGAAATGCACTAGGTCCAATTCATTCGTTTTGATGTTGTTTTTTGTTTGTTTGTTTCCTTGTTTTTGCTTGTTTTGTTTTTTTTTTTGTTTTTTGTCAAAAGACAATTTGCCAAACAACATTCACTGCAGCATCATGACTGATTCGGCTACAATTATCGAAACAGTCTGACCCTAGCTTTCAGTTCTGTTGTGTAAATCTAGCCCAAGCTAAAACAACGCTATGTTCAAAATGTGGCACTTCTTATCTGTGCAAAATTCACGTCAACCTACCTGTCAGTGTGTGTCAATTGGAAAAATGTAAATCACTATTGAAACCTGGGTACAATGAGGGAAACCTGACTACACATTGGTGGACTTTGATCAGACATGCGTTTAGTCCCAGCAGGAATTCCATGATGGAGTGATTTATAGATTGAACACGCGCTTACAGACAGATAGAGAGATGGTGGAGGGAAAGAAAAAGGAGAACAAACACACGGGAAAGAAACCCTCGCACGCAAACATACACACATTCAAATAATATCGCAGAGACCCATTCAGATACACACTCAAGTCTGCAATATATGCGAGTGTGAAAGGGTGCATATGGACCTATATTAACGCTCATAATGGACTTAGCAAAGAGAAATGACAGCTTGTGTCTGCACGTCTATGTTTACTTATATCCCCATTTGCAGATCAGTCGCATACAAAACCAATAGAAAACATTTCCATGTCAACAAATGGTTTGATACTGGATCTTTGGATTTATGTTTTTAATGAGCTATTAAATCTGGATTAGATGGGACTTGATCGATTTGCTCAAAATTTGACAGTTTTGACGCTTAAAAAGCTATTGCTTTGTTAAGTTATAAATGATGAATGGTGGAGAAAACAGGAAATATGAATATCTATAATCAAGATTAACACATTTCCCTAAATAGCTCACTGAAGGAGATAATATATATTTACTTTATCACACCACTTGTTGTAGTTGAATGACGCAAACTGCTAAAATCAAGTATGTATTAAATGTTCTGCCAGGTCCAATGCTATTAGAGCTTCTAGATCTTCTACCTTACTTCTAAATCCTTTTAACTATATAAAGATATCGTGGACTAGCTGAGAAATTGTGTGTGCACACTTCGCGAGCGTTTTAAAAGAGCAACACCACCCCAACTCGTAATTTTGAAAATCCTGGATATGCTACAGAAATGTACAATTTGATGTTTTGCAGAATCCAAAGTGCTATCTATGACCGGAGAATATGCCCGCTCATACACCCAGTTCACAAAAATGTTATATTTGTGTGGGTTGTTTTTTTTTCATCTCTGCAACCTTTCGTGTATACGAGGCATTTGAAATATGCACAAAGCGCTCGCCTTTCCCCAAATAAATCCTGGATCTGTTAGTGTACAATCATGGGCGCAACGAATATATGGGGTAAAGAAATCTGCAATTTGGTTTTTTGAGAAGCTTCACAATCTGAGGGGGTGTCGTGGATTGCCCCACCCCCCCCCCCGCACCCCCAACCCACCCCCACCCAACGCAATGCCCACTGACTAATACAAGACTGACATGATCCAGAAAGTCTCACTCAGACATAAGTCCTTTACGTCATCAGGAATTACCAAATACATGTTTTGACACAGGGCCAGACATGCCACCTAAACAAACCGCGTATATCTAACCTTTGCGGTGCTATGAAAGCTTTTACTCGAATCACAACATCTTGTTTTTTATTGTCAACAATATGAAGAAAAATTGTGACTACTAATGGTACGGGAAAGGCCATTTTAAATGACTTTCGCTAAATTTTCTCTCTCTGGTTTTCCAATTTTCGGTCTTAACTGTCCTATACGTGTTCTGAGAATCCACGCAAACGTTTTGGCGCGTTCATATTTAACCGATTTGATGTTCTACGTCGTCGCCTACTAAAAACAAGCGAAAAATTCTCAAAATTATGAAAATGCCGCTACCCTTGTCATTAGAATTTTAAAAGTTTTAAATCGTATCCGCGACATGTGTCATCCGCGAACTTTTCTTCAAGCCGAACCCTTGAATATTCAATGGCTGGCCATTCTAGCACACATGTGGACCCAAAAGCCGAATGCTAGAGTACTCACCTTTCACACACGCACTTACACGCGCACACACACGCACTCACCCGCTTCCCGTAGAGGGCCTGCCGCCAATATGGCCAGCAGCAGCGGCAGCAGCGTCCCCCACAAGTTTGACATCTTGTCCCAGAGGCACTGCTACCCTAGCACCATCCTACCTCCACTCTAGCAATGTTCTAGCTAGAATATCCAACGCGGCGGTACGTTAAATCAAGGCATTGTGGCACGTTTTATCGCAATATTTAAGATCAAAACTGTCAGTGAGAGTTTCTGCGTATTTTGCTAGGAGCTTAGATATCTATCCAATTGTGTTGTTGTTTACTCAAAATTGTAAAGCGCTGTTATTCCCAAATTCGTTTCAAATACCTGTAAGTAAATGTCCTTTTGTTTTATCCAGCTTATGTTGTTCTTTTTTGTTTTGTTATGGGTTATTTTTCATTAAATAATAATCCACTGAAATTATCCTCTGCGCAAAAGCAGTTCTTTAGAAACTAACCATACAACTCTAAACGTAAAGTAGAACTTTATCCCAAAAAGTATCCCACAATTCTCTTTACATAATATATCCACACAAAACTAAACAAAGTCTACCAAAAATGGCTTAAAACCTAGCCGAAAAACATCACTAGACCCGCAGTCGTCGTCGTTGTAACGAAAAAAGCGGGACTTTTCCTCCTTCAGACGACATTCAGAGGCTGCGCAAACTCGAGCGAAAGTGACGAGAGCGCATGCGTCGTAGAGACGGTCGCCATGTTAGGCCCAAAGATCCAAACGATTTCCTTTTGCCTGCCGTAACATTGAATAACAACAATCGCTACTGCTACAGTGGGGAGGGCTATTTGTTTGCTCAAACAAACAGTCGCCCATTCTTCTGCGTATGAGCTGACATTTTCAACCGCTATGATTTTCACCAGCCGATCATATTTGTTTCCAGTGCGTCTATTTCATTCTCATTGATTCTTTCTATTGACGAAGGCGGCTCATGGCTTGGTCACTGAGCATATTGATGACCATTGAAAAAAGGCTCAGAACGAAGGGCTTTAAAAGGGTTCGACAATGGGCTGGGACCTTGTCCAACTGGCCACTGGATGAAGCAACAAAAGATACACGGATAATAGGCCACTAATCCGAAGGCTTCGCGGTGAATAAGATACGGCTTTTTAGAGCCAGCAACTTTAGCTGAACGGTAAATACGCCAGTTTAGAATTGTGCAATGTCCATTCTAGAATTACATTGCTGTCTCCCTTTTTGAAGGGTCTGATTATGCAAGTCTTTTGACTTGTTCACTGTTCGTGAGTGTCGTTTGACTGGAGAAGATAAAGTGATTGTAAAATATGAGACATTTGAGCGTTTTGTGTCTTGAAGGAAAATGGTCGTTTATCAACTGGATTTAAACGAGCCCTTTTAATTACATTATGGGAAGGTGTATGATTCCACCTAATTTGAATTTGATATGTATATTATTCGGTTAGATTGCCTTTATAGTGTGTCTTGCCTTTCACAGTACATTGTGCAGGGGAAATTTTATTTCAACCATTCGCTTTTGTATGGGAACTTCATACTAAATCAATGCTGAGCTCCAGTCTGATATTCGCGAATGTTAATCCTTGGCAATTTCAATCAAAGGTAAATAAGTATTACGCTGGGGGAAATGATGAACTTGTCCTATGAGAAAACGATTGCAATGTGCAATTTAACACAAGTTACATGACTAAAACTCTATTGGCTTTAACAATTAGGATGGTAGGACACCAGCTTTTCTGAACTTAAGTGTTCTTACATACATGTATAGACATTTTAGGTGCTCTTACATACAGACATATAATAATAGTATATGCCCGTAAAACATCTTGGCTAGTGCTCAAGTGCACGGTATCGTCTAAATCAAGACTAAATGTAATAGGGTTAGTTATATGTTTAAAATATATAATTAGCAATGGACTATTGAATATGGACATTTTTTCTCTTAAAGACGTCCACTAGGAAGTTCATAGAGACCAATCTATTAGACATTGCCACATTTTTGTGATTAGTATCGTCTCAATTAAGACTAAATGTATAGTGGCTAGTTTCTTTGAATATAATTAGTAATGGACTTTTGAACATGGACAACAGGTTTTTTTAAACACCCACCAGGAAGTTTATACAGACCAATCTATTGGGCATTGTCACATTTTTGTGATTAGTTCTTATGAAACAACAACAAAAACTTCCATTTTATGTAACTTCAATGTAGTTTGTCATTCCGCTCTTTAACTGTTTTGTGTCAGCTACAATCGGATATGTATGAGGTCTGGTGTTGGTATTGTACGCAAATACCTGATTCGTGATTAGCATGACCGTAAATGAGACTCTATATCGACTATGGTGTCAGATGAGGAAGCTATGGACTGAAAATAGTTCATATTATGTGTGTTTCCCAGTGCTTATGGATACATTTTCACACTTCTCTCTCTCACGTGTTTAGCAAACATATTTCTACCAACGATAGATATAGCTGAAGACAGGTTTTACAACCCTAAGCCTCCATTTGACTGAACAGCCCGTTGCTTGGGACGATGGTATCATTCTGGTCTCACAACCTTGCGGTCGTGAGTTTGAGTCCCGCCAGGGCCACTTGATATAGTCAAATGGAAGCTTAGGGTTGTAAAACCTGTCTTCAGCTATATCTATCGTTGGTAGAAATATGCTTGCTAAAAAAAGGTGTCTGAGAGAGCGAAGTGTGGAAAAGTTCCTAGAGTAGAACCTTTTTATCAAGACCACCCAGGGGACTAGCTTTAAGTAGCTTACAACTGGAGAGGTGGTGTAATTATGAAGGTTCACGTTTAGTTTCTTTGTTATGAAGTGGTTTTATTTTAGAGGTGGCCTCTCAACAGAGAGGATTGTGCTAAGCCTGTCACACAAGTCTCAAAATGCAGGATTCATTATGCTTGGAAATGTGTTGATATGATGTGCTCTTATTAGTATCTATTAAAACTTGAAAATGTGACACCTCTTTTTCATTAGCCTACACGCCTATATGTATATGTGAACACTGGCGTGAGAAGTGCTGGTCTCAATAAAACATTTTAAAGCATTTTTAGAATATAAGAATACATTCTTTTGAAAGACTAAGTTATAATGTCTATTTTGTACTATCCAGCGGCTGCCCTATTCCACACATACTTTCAAAAAGTTAAACGGTGATTTAAAATCACCTTTTGAATATTTGCAGCTCAACATATATTGCAGTCTATAACTTTTCTACTCAGATTTCGACAAGTGGGCGTGTTTTGCATTTTGAATGTGATTTGTTGATATGGCTTTTCATTTTTTTTAACATAGCAACAATACCACGACTGATTTGAGATCTATATTTAGTATGCCTACTGTCTGACCCACGTCGTGATTCGGGCTGCGGCCGCACACCCCCATTTCACTGCTCATTAACATAGCGCTGATTGTGGCCGATTGCGAATTTCAAAGAAAAATCGACCACTGGCCCGTACTCGTCCTTACTCGGGCCAACTCGGACTGTGTTCTCGGGCTGCGATCGAGTGCCTGGGCAGTGCAAATCGCCCATCAATCGGCCTCAATTTTCAACCTTTCATACAACTTCAAAGATTGGCTTTAATTGGGTGAAATGAGATGAGAAGGTATAATTGATCAATAATCATGCTCGTCCCACAATCGTCCCAGCTTGCTTGGCTTCTCGTCTCGACTTGTCCCCACTCTTCCCACCTAACGTCGGCCGATTAGACATGAGGTGCGGTGATAAGGCCCGATAGAGGGACAGATGAAGATGATTAAAATGCGAGAATCAGACCGACTTGAAGCAATTTGAATTTTGCACAGGTTATATAGAGGCACCTGTTGTCGGCCAATTTGACACGAGAAGCAGCGCAAAGGCATGATTGAGGGACGAGTGAAGACAATCAGGGAAGATTGCCCATCCATCGAAATTGGGTCAGTTCTCAAGCGATTGATCTGCTCTCGACAAAACTATTGGACACACGTGTTGATGGTGAAATGGAGGCGACAGGCTAATGTAAATGTAGATGTGGTGTTTTATAGTCATGATCGAGTCTTGCCCTCACGACTTTACATTTTCACCAGACCATTGGCACAGTTATTGATCAATTCTCACATACATGAACTTGCACATTGCTAATCACTCACAGTATCAATCTCTTATTCTTTCAAACTAATTACCTTACCTAATTAACGTGTAGTTGATACGGAGCTGTATGTAACTACTTAGAAATGAGTTTCCTCAACACCCACAACCAGACCTCCATAGGAATCGAACCCTCGACCTTCTGGTAATGAGTCGAACTCATTATACACTCGGCCACAGAAGCACGGACTATAAAAGATTAGAACTTTTTTATTGGGAACTTGCAGGTATATGGTGTTTTAGAACTAAATGAAATGAGTTTCAATTCCTATTGGGCAATTGATTAGTGTTGAGCAAACTCACACCTACGCCGTATATTTTACATGTTCGACAAGCACTGTACAGGCGGAATTATGTCATCGGGTGCTATTCCTAACAAGTGAAATGAATATGCCAATGGTTTAGTTGCAGATTTGTTTGTTTTTGTATCACTAAAAAAGTGATCTAGGTTATTTCAGAAAAATCTTTTGTACAACCAGTGAATTGCACGTGTACGTGAAAGCTCAACACCAGGTCATAGAAACCCATCAAAAATTAAATTGAAAAGGGGAGGCGGGTCCCCTCATTCTGAGTATGAGATGTCCTGAAGAGACCTCTGACATATAACTATTCTCATTAAAAATTCTGAACAACCACAGGCTGTTAATCTATATTCATCACAGGACTGTGATGAATATAAATGAGGTCAAGTGATCAATCCCAGCTGAGTATCAGATGGGTGTGGCAGGTTCAACCAATCAGGTTGCTGGGTGTGGCGGGTTCAACCAATCAGGTTGCAGTATTTAAACAGGCCACATAAATTATGTCAATCCACTCTCAAGCGAAACATTTCAGAGGTCAATTTTCTTGACATCTGATACTCAGAGTGCGATCCCTGAACTCCCCCTAGATCTCAATGAACCAGCCAATCAGCACGTGACAATCACGCGTGTCATGTGTCACATTCTTTAGCCCGAATGTCACCAGATACCATTTATAACTTTCCATTAGCCAAAGGATTCTCTAAATTGCCTGACTATTCATAGGACAACCCCTTTAAGATGTCTACATCATATGATTCACATGTCTCATTGACTGTCAATTTCAAACCTCAGATGCATGGTCACGTGTGTTATTGGTCACGTGATCTTGAAAAGACAGGTGGTCGCTTGACAGAGGTTGCACTGCAGTGAAATTATACCGGGATTAGTGTAATTATTGATAATTAAACCCGATTAGATTAGATTGTTTGGATATACTCAGATCCGGGTGTATTTATTGTGGCCAGTGAATGAATATTCCATTTGCTGGACACATAATAATGGTTTCCGTTCGCTCGGACAAGAAAAAGGGAGAGTGGACGACAATAGGGACTGATTGCTAGATTACTGGGAATTCGGTGCAGGGAGGTAGTCAGACTTGTAAAGGGCCTCCGTGACTAGGCATTTTCAGTTGATTTACTGTGAACTGTGTCGGCTGGGAGAAGATTATTAGTCAAGCTAATAACTTTATAGGTTGCTGAATTGCTATAATTCTCGATACACTCTTGAATACTACAAAAATAAGCAATTTATAAGACTGTCCTGGCGCAGTGCTTATTATTGTGGTATCCTCGATCAGCTGGTTTCTTTTGCTGCCTGCAGTCATTGTATTAGGCGTCTGAGGTTATTTGCTGAAACACCCAAGTCTGACGGAAAGGGCGTCATGTGGTTTGGGGTACAACTTAAGAATTCAATTATTACATATCATTTTCTCAGCTTTCTTCTTTTTTCTCTAATTAAAAATGCAATGCTATAATTGATTTGGTGGATGTATCATGCATGGTTAGGTGGATACTTGGTAGAAATGAAAAGTTCTGTAGCAAGTTATTATACCAACTGGGCTGATATATTCAGTAATACAGTATCTCTAATTTTCAATAACTTGTGAATTGAATAATAGGCCCAAAACAGATCAGGATGACCACAGGTCAGCGACAATGAAAGGCAGCTGGTCCTGAATAGGTTGGAGAGACCCTAATTGTGTTGACGTCTTAGTGTATTTTCTTAACTTTTTTATCAACGGGCACAGACAAAATCCAGCACGCATGTGGCACGTGGGTAGTCCTCAGTAGGTACACTAGACTGTACTAGATTGTGTGGGAGAGTTGGGGAAATTAGCTTTCTGT
>CM032665.1:28197448-28225111 GCA_019095985.1 Streblospio benedicti
AAAGTTAGATTATCTTGTCGTCAAACTATCACACCACGAGTGTTGGTGTCAACGACTTCTAAAAGTGGCTAAGTTTTCCTGCAAATATGGCTCTGGAATGGGTAAACATTATGTATGGTAAACACTGAGTTTAGATTGATGGCTGAACAGAGTAAAACCTGTTTCCCGGGACCTGTCTATAGACTAGGAGCACGTCCGTAAGTCAGATCTCATTCGTACTACATGTGAATGGACATTGGAGAGTGGTGGTCTCTAAGGGGGTATTCCCGCAATTCTGCACGGTTTCCAAGGTTTGCGACTGAAACATATGTTCCTTTGGGGTACCCGAGTGGTCTCATTAAACAGTTGTTCCTGGTTTGAGGTTATACTGTAGATTTGTGTGTGAACGGGTGTTTCGTTTCCAGCACTTTGTTTGTTGTCATCAATGACAAATATTGGTTTTGATCAATGCTTGAGATTTCCATGTTTGTGAACATACCAATCACAAGGGTCTGGTTACGTGCACGTTGTGTTTTGTGACTTTGGTTCGTGCGGTTGGACTGTCACGTAGGATTAGAGCTGTACAACTGTCTTGGTCGTGGAAGGCCCATAGGCAGATCCAATGGGTGCCGAATGTGAGAAACCTCTTGCCCTCATATGAATGTTTGCTGAGGTCAAACTGATCAGTACATGTTCTTCTTATATATTATGAAAATCAAACATTTCTTATTTATATCTGTTGTGTTTCTTAGGGATAGTGCAATATTATTTTGTTACCAGGGAGGGGGGACCGGTGCATTTGATAGGGGGACAGGTACTTTTTTCAAGATGCAAAGTAGGGGGACCGGATGATTTTTCATACCCATTAGGTTTGGGACATGTACAGCATTCTTCGTTACGACCAATTCACAGTATTCATAGTCATTACATGTAGCCTATCTCATAAGTTTTACAGTATTCTTCATGACATCTCGTGTAATCTAGTGGGACTGTTTTATAGGGAAGTGGGATGTGGGGAAACGCCTAAAAATTTATGGGATGTGTGGGAAAGGGCAAAATAAATATGGTATTGGGAATAAAGGTAAACACAATTAGGGATGTGTGATGTCTTGGCCCGTTATAAACTCTACACTCCCTCTAGTAACTTCATCACAATTACGTCAACAACAGACAATTGCATGGGACCGACAGAAGCGTTTTAGTTCTGCGTGGTTGCGAAGAACGAATTGATCGATGTCATAATCATTAGGCCTAAGCAGCAGCCACAAGAGTACATCGTGGAGCAAGAGGAGTACACAGTAGAAGACCGGGAGGGACATGGTGCCCTCTGGATACGACGGTGCTTTAGATCCTAGTAGTACAAAGTATATCATCTTTATATACCCTCTCAACCACCTGGGATACACCTCAGTACCTTCCTTGGCTTCCTCACTAGATTCATTGGTAAGCTTGTCATCGACCCCATCCAGTTTATGTAAGTTTGACGCCTTGAATCCGATAGATCTAGTGTTAGTACAATCGTTCGCCACACAGGATGTAAGATTATTATGAAAATCCAGCATCTCTTTCCTGAAGCTTGGGGTTGAACCATCAACCCATCGTTTGCCGTCAGCCTGACCCTTGACACACCCGTCGGAAGTTTCCATCACATCACTGATATTCAACCAAGCCTTCGAGCAATTGAGTGGTTCTTGCTCTACACAAAATGCCTGACACCCGAGCTGCAAGTAAGCAGCAAGAAGGACCATTAAAAGTGTCTCCCACCGTATTTCCATCGCCATACTACATAGCTACAAAGTTCAAAATTCATCAACCATTGGAAATATTCGTATAATGATCTATTTCTAATGTTTTGTTGCAATATTGTTGTAAAATGCCTGTTTGTTTATAGAGCCATACTGACGTTTCGCGTTGGACACGTAATTCTAACGTTACAAATATCACGTCATACAGATCGAAGCTACGTACAGCGTTAGTCTCTCTCACTGCGTCAACTGTGTGTGTGAACGTGTGTGTGTGTGTGATGTGTATTTTTTTAGTATATTATATGGCGACGCTAGTCTACACGTCACGATTTTATATTCCCTTTAGTGTTAAGTAAGTGCAGATTAGAACATTAACTAGAGAATATTGCATACTTGACATACATGTAGATCGTCACTCAACTTTGATCCATAACGGAAACTTATAAGATTAGGAACCGTTTAATAAACACTTTTTTTTCGCATGTAAACATGTCCCACAGGCATGTACATAGATATATATATATATAGTCAAAATTTTACATTCTGATGCTTTAAGTATAGCTTTTTTTGCCGCACAATACGTCTATGGAATGATTGACCATTAATATTATTGAGTCAATTTTGTTTCACACTTAGCATGAACTAGTCCATCAAATATATCACAATCATATTTTATTTTTGTCTAAATGTACACAGCAGCATTATATGTTGATTTTGAATAGTTTTGGTTAGTTAATTTGTTTTACCATGTCATTGTCAAGTGTATACAACTAATCTGACTACAAACATGCTGTTAAGTCTTAGGCATTGCCTATTCACTTATGTCCAGAAATGCAAACATTTTTGTAGTTTTCTATATTAAATTTGCAACTAATTATCATTTTTTTCAAGTCAAATACATATTTACATAACCAATAATGTTCAAAATTGCATAAGTATTTGATCCAAAGTTGTTTGTGTGACTTTTGGAGCTGAACCTGCAAATAAAACCTGCAAGCCATGGGCTTTCGCTCACTATCCAGATGGTTTGAATACGTATTCTGGTGGACTGACCACCAGGTCACATTGACGGCCTCCCGTGGGAGGCCTTCGCACCTGTGCAAGCCTCATAGTCCGCGTACAGTTCACGAAATACCAATCCGAACGTAACCACACACGCGTACAGATGTATGCGCGTATGTCCCACCTTCAATCGGTAGAGTTTAGACAGGAAAGGGGCCCCGAATCCAAAGATTCGGGGTTTGATCGCCCCCTTCCAAATCTAAACTGACTTTTTGTTGACAATGGAATTGGGACACCTGTTTATTGTCCCATATTGGCAACTGCGACGCTTTTCACAAATTACGTCAGCTATCGGGGGAAGGGGGCATGAATGTCTGACAAAAGCTGACAGGGGTGGGGGGGGGCACTGGCTGACGTCATCTTTCAGCTTTCATCCAAGTTTTACAGATGATTGATTTATTTTACCAGTCAAAATTTCCAGATCATATTAACTATAATTTAACAAGTATAATTACCTTTAAAACAGATTTGGTAAAATCAGTTGATATTAAAACAGTAGACCTACCAAAGAAAGAATATAAAGAATAACTTTTGCGTTTATAAAACACATGCTCGGCTAATAATGAAAAGTCGTAATAATGTTATACTATAGCATGATAGTTCAATGTTCAATGTTCAATGGGTTTTTTTGAAATTCCCGCTTTCTGAGCGGCACCCCTATCACTCTGCTAGGGTAGGCAGCTGCGTTGACGCGTCATGTCGTGTTGTAGTAGTAGTAGACGGTGGTGGTGTAGAGCGTAACATAACCTCCTTGTGGCTTCTTCCACTATATGCAAGTCCTGGTTTTGGAGGAAATGAGACGGATCTAGGAGTAGCCTAATCCTATCATCGTCACTTAAAGAGCTGATGTTGACGTACCTCCCAATGCCTAGCATATACGGCTCACGTACCTGCTCAAGCTTTGCACACTTCAGTAGAAAATGTTCCCTGGTTTCCGTTTCTGAGTCACAGAGGGGGCATCTTCCTGCCTTCTCAGACTTGTGCATTCTTGACTTCCTACCCTCTAGGAGGTAGGTACCCGTAAGAAGCCTCATTTTGACAATTGCCCTGGACAGCTCTCTTCTACTGGAACCCGCAAGGACCCACCCGAGATGGGGTTTTCTCAAAGAACAAGCACCTAGGTTTACATATCTAGTGGAACTTAGGCCCTCACAATCACGTTTAAGTTTTTCGAGGTGGTAATCTAAGACCACCTTTTTCACAAGGGACTTCCAAGAATTTCTTGAGGGTGGGCTAAGTAGAACCTCATGGGCGCTGGGCAGTCCATATTTGTGGGTCAGAAGTCTTACATTTGTGGTCCATGACCTACTAGAGAGATTCTTGACTGCAAGTTGTCTTTTAACAATTTCATACTCCGCAGACCGAGGGTCATTGACTTTTGAGCCAAACTTGTTCAAAACTCTTTTATCAATTTCAGCCTCAACCGGGTGTATACCTATCAGCATATAGGTTATTGCATTTGAAGTACAGTGTGGAAAGTATTGCAGTTGTTTCAGAACTTTCCTTTTTTTACATACAGTATTTACAAAACTGCCATATTACATGAAAGGCTGACAGGAGAACGTGTAACATAATGCGCATTACTTTATAGCTGAACATTATGATGGGTGATATATGTTCATGAACAATGAGAATGTACGGGAGTCATGAAAATAATCTCAACCAACTAAACTCTTGTGCTTCCTGCCCAAAAGAGGGTCTAAAGGATTTCAACGATTGCTGTGTCAAACACAGGGACTGAGGGGTTGCACTCCTTCCCTCACCATCCATCCAAGCCCCCTCCGATATGGCGCCCGTCCCCACCCCTCTTGGCCCTGGTATGTTGTGATTAAAAAATTTCTCACAAGATTAGTGATTCGTGGTTTTTATTACTTACTATACTAAAATTGTACTGAATGATAACTGTTTATATTATTTATGAGTTTATGACATTTATTGTTACTTATCATATATAGAGGAAAAACCATCAAAGTTTAATTAAGATTTTTCTCGGTTCATATCAAGATTTTTGTTTGAAAGCTCCTGTTTAAGATTTTTCGTGGTGATAGATTCCCATCTCAGCATTAATTCTAATTGCCCGTGTCACCAAGTTAATGGAACACGGACCCAAAAATGTGTTGATGAATACAAGTTTTTAAATGTGTTGGTATCACACTACGAACATTGAACCAATGATATAGCAAACAGCCATACGTAGATTTGTGGTTGTTATACAAATACGGTACGTCAAAATAGCAAATTCTAAATGATTAAGATAGCTATATGTTTGCTAAAACAACGGACGTGAAATGATTTAGCCTGTTAAAGCTACTTTCATAACCATGCCCATATTGCCATCCCCGAATTGTCAAATAAGTTTTATTCATAATGTACTCGAATAGTCTTTTCCTATTTGCACATAGCTCTTTGGTCAAGAAACAACCCAGTGTATTAGTTTCAGAAATCACGTTATCTCAATCACGGGCACGTGCATCGTAGAGGGTAGAAGCCAACTGAGACTAGTCAAATGAGTGTCTATTCTTTTTCCCTTCATTGTTTGCCTACTATAAGCCATTTCGTAAATAGAAGTGACGTCACAACCCCCACCCCCACCCCACCCGGGATCCCCCCTCATCCTTAGTGCTATCAACATTGCTCTATTCGCTGATGAACATGTAAAACTTTGAAAGTTTTACACCAATTGTGAAAAAGTGAGTGGATAAAAGAGTACAGGCATTCCCTGCCCATGCGTGTGTAAAATTGGATATGCCTCTATGAATCTGCTCTCCTTCACTAATATCTAGACAATGAATGCTTCCAGTGTGTCACAGGATTTGAGATTTGACTTGTACATATTTCGGCTCCTACAAAAAATAATGAATCCACCCCACACTAATGCTACATCTCATGCTGGGGGGGTGTCTCCCCACTATCCATTAGTACGGGACTCAAACTGCTCCAAATTGCATGTTTTGGTATTCTGGGTGTCTTTTTTTTCACTTTTTCACATTTTTTCCACATACATATTTAAGCCTTAAAAATAAATCTTACATTCTATCATTTTGAGTTTGTAAAATCACCGGGTGTCTTTTTTTGGTGGGTCACTTTTTGGTATTGGTTCAGGGTGCTTTCCAATTTTTAGGGTGCCGTTTAACAGGATCCCAAAAAAAAAAACATATTCATTAGTCATAATCTCCAAGCACAATATCAATACAGCCGCTGAGTTTGATAAAATCTGTGTTTCCGTCAGATATTGGTTTATTGGAGGGTCCTCAATCTTTCTCAAAATTATTGGAATTTGGTCTCACGCTATTGGTCAAAACAGCCAATTGACTTGAAGATGAATGTTCCGAGGCATGATAGATTTTCCGAATGAAATGAAGATTTCATGTCAAGCTCTCCAATGTCCGTACATTTAGCTCAGTGGAAAAAAGTTATAAAATCTTACATTCTATCATTCCTCTTGATTAATTTTGAAACTGATTTTTAGTCTGATCGGGCAAATCAGACGTCAGCATGCTCAATTTTGCGATTGACACTCCAATCTCGTGGTCAATTCCTACAGTTATCACTAGCTAGAGTATATTGATTATCTCAGTTGATTATGTTTGATGATGTATTTGTTGTCAATATATATTGAAATGTTTCTTATGGAACTGCCCCCTTTGTATTAATATGTATAGTGAAATTATTGTTTCACGGAGGAATATCAAACCCAAATCGGATGTCAATGATGCCTCAACACAATCACATGTATGGAAACCAGCAAGGCATGACACTACCAAACAGTATGCAGAATCAAGGAATGCCACCGAATGGTATGCAAAATCAGGAAATGCTGGCAAACAGTCACGAAATGCTACCAACTAGCACATATAGTCAAGTAATGCCTTCACAAGACTCACAAAATCAAGGAATGTCAGCTGAAGGAATGCAAAATCGATCCATTCAGAATCAAGGAATGACAACCCAAGGTCCACAATATCAAGGAATGCAACAGCCAGGAATGCAGAATCAAGGAATGAGACCTCAAGTTCCCCAGAATCATCAAGGAATACGACAGCCAGGCATGCAGGATGAAGAAATGAGACCTCAATGTCCTTCGTTTCCTGGAATGCACCAGGCAAGGATGCAGAATGAAGGAATTAAACCTCAAAGTCCGCAAAATCAAAGAATGCATCAGCTCAACATGCAAATCCAGGGACGGAGTCCTCCAGATTATCAGGATCTATTTCCACAGCAGGATATGAGAGGCACAAGACCCCACAGTACTCAAAATCAAGGGATGCAATAAGGCATGCAGATTCAAGGATTTAGAACGCAACGTCCACTGAACCAAGAGATGCAACAAGGCCTTTTACCTCAAGGGTATCAGAATCAAGGAGGCAATCAACAAAACATGCAGAATCAAGCAATGCAACAGCAAAACAGTCAGTTCATTCCAGGAGTAGGTCTTAGACCAAGACTTCCTTATCAACCAAATGATCGATAT
The DNA here is from genome assembly GCA_019095985.1 of Streblospio benedicti. Taxonomy (NCBI): domain Eukaryota; kingdom Metazoa; phylum Annelida; class Polychaeta; order Spionida; family Spionidae; genus Streblospio; species Streblospio benedicti. The sequence goes on from CM032665.1 coordinate 28,204,706, forward strand.
GCACAGAAAGGTCAGTTAAACCAAAGGTTCAACTTAATGAAAGGAATTAATCCCTTTGGACAGCCTATACACTTTAGAACATCACAAACACAATTTCAACAGCAAATGCAACCACAAAACATGCAGATACGACATTCACATCAGCAACAGCAAATTTCACGATATCCCCACCAACGCCAATGTCCCCAGAATCAAGATATACAACAGCCAGGCATGCAGAATCAAGGAATGATACCTCAGGGTCTCCAGAATCAAGGAATGCAACAGCCAGACATGCAGAATCAAGGAATGCAACAACAAGGCATGCAGAATCAAGGAATGAGACCTCAAGGTCATCAACAAAGCCCTTTCATGCAACAAAACTCACAAATGCAGCAACAAAATTCCCAAATGCAAGATCAGGACTCGTTCATGCAACAGAACCTTCAAACTCAACAGCAAATCTCAGAGCAACAACTTCCATTGCAACAACAGAATCCTGAAGTGCAGGAGGAAATTCCACAAATGCAAGAGCAAAGTTTGCAAATGCAGCAAAATGTCTATGAATATGTAATATTATTAAGGATTTAGTATTGTAAATTACTAATTTCCAGCCCCGAAACTGGCCAGATATTCCTATCTATATTTGCATCGCAGCTATATGAATGTAGAGAGTCTTCACCGGCAAATAAAGAAGGCCCCCTATCGAAAGGTTGCTTAGCTTGTCGAGCTGATAGGGCTTTAAACTAAGAGGCAACCATGCTGCATTGAATATAAGAATATAATTACTGTAAAACTAGAAATGTTTGCTCACGATTTAATTGGAGAATTTTGTCTGTAGGTGCAAAAACGCAAATTTAAATCGTCAGCAATCATTTATAGCATACTTAAAGTAGGTCCAGGATGGACAAAAATCGCAAAATGTACTAGTCACAAACTAAATCATAGATGAAAATTACAAAATTACATTGCCACGAAATATTCTAGTTTTGCAGTATTGAATGTAACTACATCATCAGAGTTATGACTTCAAATGAAATAAGGAACATTATATTCCCTCTGGTGGAATGCAAACTCATGTCCATTCAGCAACAAATCTCAGACAAGTTTAACATTCATATTCACCCAAACTACTATTATAATCATTTCAGTTGCTGGTATTATATTCATCAAAATTCTTTTAGGAAATAGTGTTAAAAATATTCACGTAAACAATAGTAGAATCAATGCTGGAATAATCACTAATTTAGAAATCTTTACATTAATTTAAATTCTTAACTATTCTTATTGAAGAAAATGTTAATGTTTATAATTCTCCATTACAGTTTAATTAAATAAAGATTAAAAAATGGATAAGTTGTGGATTTCTAAGATAGCTCAAATGATTAATGATCGCAATTTCAATGTTACTTTCCCGATGCATGGTTGAACCTACACAGGTGCCTCCATACGTTGTCTTCCATCAAACGTATACAAATACTCCTTCCCGAGAACAATACCTCAGGGAACGATCATAAAGGTGGGGGTCGTCCAACTTTTCTGATTCCTTTTTTTTTTGGGGGGGGGGGGTCGCTGAACTTTTTTATAATGCTAAGGTATACTTTTTCAAATATTTTCTTTTAGCATTGCAGGGACTATATGGAGGACTTTTTCTTTAGCGGATGTGTGTGGGGGGTGTCACTCAACTTTTTAAAACGTTGAGGGGGGGGGGTCGGATTTTTCTTCGAGCCCCCAAAAATGGACACCCCCCCCCCCCCGGTATCGTTATTTATGATCGTTTCCCCAGGAGAATCTGCTCTTAACTTAGATTGCCTATACCTTCCACGGCAGGCTCCATACTCTCTGACATGGAACTCCCAGTCCATAACTAGAGCGTGACGTCACTTCCGCGCTATGTCCAATTTGGAATTTGCGAAATATCATACAGATATAGAACTGAACAGTGACCCATATTTTGTTACTATTAATTTCTACAAACCATGCGCAATGCGTTTATTGCGATCTTAAGTTTGGGCAAGTGAGATAACAGTTCGGGAAAGTGGAAAATGTCAGCTACTTGCCCATTGGGCAAGTGGATGAAAAAGTTATTGTAGAGCCCTGAGAATATAGCTTAACAGTTTAACAGTTTATTCAACCTCAAAACCTTGGACAAGGTATACATGACATGTAAATACAAAACAATCGAGTGTAAGTATACATGCATCTTTCATCTGAAAAGGTGGTCTCTGGAGACATATATCTATGAAATTTGATAGATGATACCTTGCTGTGGCAAGATGGTATACATGTGGATTAAAAAAAATACATATATAAACATACCGGTAACAAATATGTCCATTAGATGATTAAATAAAGTACAGTAGCGTTTAGCTGATTATACATACATACATGCAAAGAACATACATGTGTATTTAGTTAACGACTATAAGGCATAATTGACATAGATCATCAATCAACCTTTGATCCATAACGGAAACTGCGCCCGTCACACTTAATATCATGCCGGTTGCGTTGTGATTTTGTAAGGAAGTGGAAGCTGCTCACTTACTTACTTTTTTCACCTTCAGCCCGGGTAGGGGTCAGAGATGGAATGAGGTTATGAGATCAGGCCGACCTGTGTTCCCAAACCAAACCAAACCCCATTTATCTTTAGTATGCCAAATAATGCTGTCATTTTTCTAATTATAGTGTTGTCATCCGTGTGTAGTGTCTACCTTATGCCTAATCTTTTCAGATACATTCGTTCCACATCAGCACGCGTACTGTCAACCATGGCATCTGAGAATGTTTCTGGAATGTACTCCATGGCTTTTGTGACTGTTCCAAATGAAGATGTTGCCTCTAAAATTTCCAAGGGACTTGTCAGCAACAAGCTGGCAGCTTGTGTGAACATCATACCTGGAGTTAAATCTGTGTATGAATGGGAAGGAAAAGTTGAAGAGGACAATGAATTGATACTTATGATTAAGACAAGAACAGCAAGGATGGATGATGTTACAAAGTTTGTTAAAGAAAATCATCCTTATGATGTATGTGAAGTTATTAGTGCCAAGATTGATCAAGGGGCCCCAGACTATTTATCATGGATTGGAAAAATGGTGTCTGATAAATCATAGATTTGACTTACATTAATCTTTAATGACTGTTTCAGGGGCGTAAACTGGTCATGTATACTGCATTTACATTGCTTTTGTATGGTGGTGAGTCTTAATTGTCGAAATAAAGAAATTCACATGTATACTATAGTATCACTTTTGATTTCTTTCCATCGACTAATATTTTTGTATTCACACTATTTTTTTAACAAAAGTTTATGAATAATGTGATAAATAATGCTGATCATTACTGCATGTACATTTCAAATAAATATCAATTCATTTTCATAAAATATTTAAAATAGAATGAAAGTCATCTTCATATGCATTTACAAATGAAAGCTTTTTTTTAACGAAAAATATATATATACATGTGCATCGATGCACACTTTGATTAACAGCAGATGCAATATCATTATGAATTGTGAATAATTTAATTAATTGCTACATCGCTGTACATTTTAAAGACTAAATGTTGCTTAGACACCCACTTTTAATTCAAGATCTGGTGCAATCTTTGTAATTAGATTATATTTACTGACAATGGATGGAAAAGTATTGTTAATTTCTAAAATTTCCTAGCTATTAATAATTGAATTTAAAAAAAAGGAATCTTCATTTTCTCTAGTTTTCTATACACCTTTTAAACAAAGTTGCTTCCTACTAGACTATATTTGATTTTTTCCACATTTTTGTTCTTACCACTACTCATATTTTGTACTTTTTCTGAAAATTGTATTTTTGTGAAGGCAATATTTTCATTACACCATAGAACCTGATCAAACTTTTGACAGCTGAGCTGCTGAACACAACGCACACTCCATACTTTGCCAACACGTTGCACTGATTCGTCGAAATGGCTGAAATTGACCCACTTCTCTCTCACCGGATTGGTCAACAGCCAAAACGTGGCGAGCAAGGAAGTAGCAAACATGGTGGATGCCGGTTCATCCAGAGGAGAAGTACGGAGTGTTTTGGCGAATCCTGGAGGATGGAAAAGCTTGATAGTGTTCTTTGTACTGGCATTAGCATGGCTAGGGGGCTTCAGTTCTCGATTATTTGCCGTGATCCGCTTCGAGAGCATCATTCATGAGTTTGACCCCTGGTAAGTGGGCGATTTTCATAGTAACCTGTCATGTCACCTGCTGGCTCTGAAATAGTACAAATTGACGCTTCATTAGAATCATTTTAAGAAATATGATTTTGCGTTAGTGCAGTTATTTACAATGGTATATAGTTTTATTGGTCTGATAAGATTAGTTGGAGTAGCTTGTAAAAGGGAAAGTGAACGTTTTATGAGCATATTACTATGACCTTTGACCCTTCCAATGCTTATGCCTTAGTTTGATTGATTGTGAAAGTGATGTCTGGATATCCAGATTTGCAAAATTTATAAAACCCCATTTTATCAGGATGACCTTTGTGTTTTGTGATATAAGCTCTTAAGAATTTGTTCATAGACCGGTACAATTTTCGTCAATCACTTGTTGATTATGATCACCATAATTATGTGAGACTGTCAAACGAGATTTGCCTGTGTCGTGAGTTCATGAACCCACGACCTTCTGGTCACGAGTCCAACTCCCTATCCACTCGGCCACAGAAGCACACAACTTATTTTCGAGTTATCACATTGGACATGAGAATTTTATAATTTATAGTGAATCAAGGCTGCTATAACACTTATACGTAGGATAGGTATCCTGAAAAACATGGAAAGGGGCAAATCCGGCCAGTGGGACTACGAAATGCACCATGTGTTCTTATCTTGGTGCACATTAAAAATAAATCATCAAATATAAGTATTGTTTATAATCATTGTAAATGCATGCTTGTTTCATATTCCACCGTGCCTCACTTGATTGAAAAAAGGTTTAACCTAAAAGCCCAGGGTAATACTTTAAAACTGAAATGCTCATTGCAAATATTGAATAAGTAAAAAAAGTATGATGCAAAATTATTTCCAATATAACGTCAGATTATGGCTTAGAACTTTAAGTAAATAAGTTCAAGGAAGTATAAAGAAGCACTCCCATCAATGTGATGCTTGGTCAAACTTCATCGTATTGTTGAATTTAGTGCATTGCATATGATTGTTAGTTATCATTATAGCAGGCTTGATTTACTAGAATAATTGATAAAATTCTCATGTACAATGTGATCACTTGAAAATAAGCTTTGTATTAATATGATTTAAAAGATGATTTCCTTAATTTAAAATTTTTAACACTTTTTAAAATAGTTTTTACCTTTGTGGTAAAACATTTGCGAAATAATTACATTCCTTTCAACTTTGTAAATGTTTTCAGGTTTAACTACCGGTCAACTCACTATATGGTCGAAAATGGTTTCTATAACTTCCTGAACTGGTTTGACGAGAGAGCATGGTACCCACTTGGAAGGATCGTGGGAGGAACTGTAAGTGGTTTTTAAGCCTGTAGTGAACATCAAATATATCTGGAAACTGCCAAAATTAATTGCTTAATTGCGTTAGTCATAGAAGCTCCAAATGATTATCACTAAAAAAATCAAGGAATTTTATCTTGCTTATTCAATGCAAAAAAAAGGAGAAAAATGAGTAACTTTCTTGTCAACTTTGTAAAGATGGATAATCACTAGTAATCTAAACTAGGACTGAAAAACCGACAAGTTGCAAGCTCGTTTTACACTTCTCCCAGTGCAAAATCATCAAACGAGAAAATAGTACCATCTCAGTACAAAATGTATTTTCACAGTATTGGTGACATGATTATCAACCAGTTTGTCAGTTGAAATCATTTAGCACTCCGACAACTTGCTAGTGTTCTGCATTAAAAAGAAAATAAAAAAAAGAAAAAACAATGTAATAAATTCATTTATATCCTGTACTTTTTTCTTGTTTTTGAAATAACAAAAACATCTTTTGTAGATATATATGTAATGGTAAAATTAGTACTTCAAGATAGATAGTGACTAAAGGTAAAATAATGGCCAGGTCAATTTCATCTCAAGTTTTCCATGGTTTTACAGTTGTAATAATATGTTTGGACATTGTCACTGTTCTATAAACTAAACTAAAACTCTGTCTCTGCCTCTCCCCAGGTGTACCCCGGCCTGATGATCACGTCCGGAGCGATCCACTCCGTGCTGCACGCCCTCAACATCCCCATCCACATCCGCGACATCTGTGTGTTCCTCGCTCCGTCTTCAGGTAATTGAGGAGCTCTCAGTGCAATGGCAGATCCAGGTTTTTGGAAAAGGGGGCACACTTTAGGGATTTCATGGGTTTTGTACGCGCAATTGATGGTGGACGTGTAAAAAAACCCTATGAAAATGAAGCATTTTTGTAGGAAAGTGGGGGGGGGGGGGGTGCCCCCTGCCCCCCCTGGATCTGCCTATGCAGTGTCAAAATTATGTTTAAAAGAGCTACTAGTCAACTGGATGAGTTGAGTCAGCTCAATGATGTACTTATTTTCAAGAAAAATCCGCTGGTGCTCAAAAATTATAAATTTCATCTCTTTTTAGTACAAATAGACAAGTATTCAATCCTAAAGTAGATTTTTTTTGAAAAAAAAGTTTTGTGTTGTTCTCTGCAGTAGAAACTCATCTGCTCAAAGCTGTACGGAGAAAAAAGAAATTCTAGTGATTGCCAACATTAAATAGATAATCAAATATTTATGATGCCAATAAATAAATAAAGCTGTATTGTGTTTTTGTGTTGGTCTCTGGGGGTCGCTCCACCACCAACCCACCACCCCAAAAAACATTTGAAAAAAGTTGAGTGATTCCCCAACTAAAGCAAAAATAAATCTACATAGTCATTGCATTTTTGGACAATTGCTAAAGGGAAAATATTTGAAAAACATACTGTAGCGTGATAAAAAGTTCAGTCGACCCCCACCCCCCCCAAAAAAAAAAAAAAAAAGGAATCAGAAAAGTTGGATGACCCCCCCACCTTTTGGAAGACCCCCCCCATTCCCCCCCCGGTATCATTATTTATGATTGTTCCTAATATATGGCCATTATCTAGTCGAATGGTGGCTATTAAAGTTTAAAGTAAAAGGATATTCAAGGCGGATAATGTTGACATACAATGTTGTGTATTTTTGTAGGGTATGACAGCCATGCCACGTTTTTCCTCACCAAGGAGCTATGGAACACGGGCGCTGGGCTCTTTGCTGCATGCTTCATCGCCATAGGTAATGCACAGTCACACTTAGTATGTCAAATGCAAATTTGCACCATATATTTTTTCAGAACAAATTCCTGTCTAAAAAAGCAGGTGGAAATCACAAATTTCTGGGAATGCTTTAATAGATAAACTTTTATCAAGATGCTGCATTGTATTTCATAAAATTTAGTTTTTGGACATAATTTGTTTTTGTTTTAATGACTTGGATGTCACATGCAAACTTGCACCAAACACATTCTTTCAGAGAGGTAGTGGGGGGGGGGGGCGGTATTTCAAGCTACATCACTACAGGGTCAGGATTAGGCAGAAAAAGTGTTACTCGTCAGCAGGACAAGTAACCCTCAAATATCTACTTGTTGCAAAAATGTACTATCCTCCTTGCAAAAATTTATATATGTGCCAAATTGACCAAAATTGGTCCTCTTCAAAAGGACTTTTTCTATAAATTAGCACTTCGTCCTCCACTAATTTTTACTAGTCAATATGAGCGGATGAGTGGCTAAATCCTCACCCTGGGTAAAACTTTAATTACACAACTAACAGATACAATCTTGCAACACATAAAGCAGATATGGAAAGTGTACATGTGGTTTCATATTAAGACTGACCAAATCAATAAGTAGTTTTTTTCAAATCTAAATCAAAGGAATATTTTTAAAACATAATAAATGCAAGTAAATCAAAAATAAAAAAGGAACAAAATCTATATTTTGCTTGTAATTTTCTACTGATGTCCCTTTTTTTTTTTGCATTTTTACTGTGTTTTTTGTTTTGACATATATAGCATATTCTTGCAGAAGCCCTCAGGCATTATGGTCATTGAAAAAAAACTTTTTTTTGCCAATGCTAATAGTAATTCTTATAGTAATGCAGCATTGACTTTAGGTTATTATTTCTTAGGTCAATACTATGAATATAGTCGAAATGCAACATCCATGTAGATGTTTTGATAACGAAATGTTGAGAAGTTTTAGGTTATATACTTAAAAGTTGTCGTCAGGTTTGACTGATCACAATTTGCTCACCAGTCAACATATTGATTTATTCATTTTTATAAAAGTGTACTGATAACTTGTGATTGATAGGTTTTCTTGGTCAAATGAATGCTATCAATTACATTTTTCATTTTTATTACTTCATCTACTTTCGTACTCATCTTGAAGTATTATCTCTAGTGTTACATCATGTAATTTATGACTTTTCTTAATTTAATATTTAGCCATTTACAATTTTTTCTCGCTTTTTTTTCTTTTTTTTTCAGAAAAAAAAATTTTTTTCATGTGGTTTTGTTTTTGGCATCCCCACTAATATTCACGCTCAAGTGCAAAACACAGGAAATCAACTGGTACACAACAAACAATTACCATATACAACCATCTAAGGACGGAAACTCCGAGCAAAACACCATCACAAAAACTTGACATCAAAATCTAGGCCCATTTGAAAATCCAATGTAAAAACATGTTAAAAAGCCCACTAGACAAATTGGCAAGTTCTCAACCTTGGCTGGTCATTTGCGGCATATACATATAGTAATACTATGTACTAAATGTACTGATTGTTTCAGTTCCTGGTTACATCTCGCGGTCGGTGGCTGGTTCCTATGACAACGAGGGTATCGCCATCTTTGCCCTCATGTTCACGTACTATCTATGGGTGAGTCTATAGTCTCCAACTTACATTTTTTTAACCATATTTAGGTAAGAAATAATGTACATTTTGTCACGCTGGGAGGGGAAATGGGGGTTTGGTCAAGTTTTGGATATTTTACTTTTTGTGGGTATAATATTTTGTCGCGCGGGCTAAAAAAAAATCAAATCTGAATTCCACTAGTTACTATTTAAATGTGGCATTAAAAAGATACACAGCAGATTTCACACACAACAATCAATATTATGATTTACATTCCTGATACATAATAGATATTATTTTTGGAATATATAAGTAAATTTGAATAGATATCGTGAAACACTGTGTAGATATTCTTCGATTATGTCACACATCTGATGTTTTCACTTTTGGGGAGGGGGATGGTGTTCAAGAAAAAAGATACACTGTTCCACATTTGCGGAGCGTGACAAAATCTACATCATCCCTCATTAAGTTAACACTTCTGCAATTTAGAATGCTATGATTTCATCACTAATAATTATGTTGGTGATTTTGCACCAACCAGTCTTCCTAATTCCAAGTGGAAAAATAGCATGAATATTAATATTTATGTTTTCAGATCAAGGCTGTGAAGACGGGCCAGGTGTTCTGGGGAGCCATGACTGCGCTCTCATATTTCTACATGGTGAGTCTCGAATGGATCCATTTCATGCACATGCGGTTTATTTTGCATAAAGATTTTCTCCCAAGGTCTTTTACAGCAGGCTTGTGGAGACTGGGAAAAAATTAGATTAAATTTTTGACGTGTTTACTTTCATTTCTACAGTACCATGATTATGGAATATGACAAGTGCGCACACAAGTTTTTCTTGAAATTTTGCATCTAATTCGCGCGTTTCATACATATTCTACCTAAGGGAACAGGCTCTAGAGAACAAAAATCATGTGTATTTGTAGATGAGAAATTACAAAACAATATATATGAATAATTGAAGCTGATCATTTTCATGTGTCCTGGAGGTCATAGTTCGTGATTCCAACACCAGATGTCGCTATCATTAGTGACATTACGAACATCACAGCTGGGCTCCCGGCTTAAAATAACTGATTTATCGTCGATCGTTAGACAGTTTATGGCCTTTATCAACTGCTGTAATGTGCTTATTACGGCGTTTTGAAGTTGCAAATTGGTTTTGATTTTTTATGGTCTCCTTTGAATTTTTACAATCTCATTTTTCCATCATGCATTATGAAACCTATGCGAGGAGTTCATTTTCCATTGAACATTCATCAAATTTTACTTAAGAGTAGTGGGCAAAATTATATATTTTTTTCTAACGTTGCTTAAAAAGAAGTATATGTCAACCAGATATTTCGAATAAAAAGTCAATTAAGTGAAATCAGCAATAAAAGTATATTTCACATATTTCTTATTTCTGTGTTAACTTCAATCTTCAATCAATATGTCACAATGATGCCTTTTTTCTATCTCACTTTGATCACGAGTAGTCACATTTTCAGTATGCCAAATTTTAATCTCTGCAGCAACCAGGTTTCCTTGAATATCAATTTAAAAGAGATGAACGGCTCATTTATGCTTTTATCACATCATTATCGGATCAATCAGATAGTTGCAATGACAAACTGGTGTGCATGTTGACGTGTGCTACCGAAATGATGTGCTCATTCAACATTGAGCCACCAATAATCAATGAGCGATGCTGTTTACACGAGCCGGTGGTAACACTCCATCCTAACACCTGTTGCCGGTCGTAGTGAGAGCTCGTATGTCACTTGTGCTGGTGACTGAATCGAATTATTGAATTGAATTCCGGGATTGTTAACAAGCGGTAAAAAATCTATCCCCCCACATCGTTAGATTTGAATCATTAGTTGTTGTTTTTTTGCTTTTCTTTTTCTTTTTAATTAATGGCCAGTCTTGAATTAGTTTAAACATGACAGAATGGTAATATTGTATGGGATGATGTACATTTTGTCTCGCTCCGCAAAAGTTGAACAAAGTTCTCTTTTTTTCTTGGCACATCTTGGCGCATCTTTGACAAATATTGGGGACCAGCTCTTCCAAATATTTCTTTAAATTATTCAACTTTTAGTTGGCTAAGTGTTTTTCAGTGATGAAGAATTGATAGAGGTAAACTGTACTAGTTTTTTATTAATAAATAGGGATATGCCTGATTCGTTTGAAAGCTAAAAGTGTGATTATCAGGCACGGAAGCAATTTATATAGTAATATTATGCAGTCAATATCAACAAATAAACCTTGCATGTGCTATGAAAGGAGCTCCTGTTTGCCCCTCACACATGCTAAATTGCTCCTATGCGGGAAGGGTGTGCACTCGTCTATATTTTTATTTGAATTCAAGAAGTACCACAATTGAATTATTATCAAAAATTAGCTCAATTCCTTGGAAAAATGACACGTTTAACTTTTATATCAAAATACCCCTGAAAAACTCTGGAAAAATAAGAAGTTTGGAGTGAGCTAACCCAGGCTTGTAAGTGTCTGTGGGGCAATTAGCTGTAACCTAGGCTGTGATTGGCTATATGTAAGCTAGCCTCTGATTGGCTGTTTTAGGTGTCTGCGTGGGGAGGTTACGTGTTCATTATCAACCTCATCCCGCTGCATGTGTTTGTTCTGCTGCTTATGGGACGATACTCACAGCGGATATTCGTCGGTGAGAAGACTTTTTCATTTTAACTTCAAGTCTTGGTCTTTTTCACAAAAGTTCTCCTGTTGTATATGCTAACCAAATGAATTGATTACATAAATTGTGAATCGAAAGCAATGCTTTATGATGATTCACATAGATTAGGCAACGTAATCCGATCAAGAATATTATTTCAAAAATGTTATTTCAAACATTTCATAATTCACCATCTACCGGTACGTCTCAAAATTTCTATGATGTCTTCTTGTAAACTATTCAAAAAACAACTTTCATAAAATTACGTTCTGATACACGAATTTGCATTAACCAGGACTTGTTTGTTTTCAGCGTACACGTCTTTCTTCATCCTGGGGCTGGTTATGTCCATGCAGGTTCCCTTCGTGGGTTTCCAGCCGATACGCACCAGTGAGCACATGGCTGCCGCAGGTACTATATTGTACTATATTGTACTGAAGACAAAACTAGCCTCAACTATGTTCTAGAACTGCTGACTTATCTGAATTATCGATGATGCCGTTTTGATCTTCTAGATCATTGTTGCTAATAGACTTTTATGGAGCTCCATATCAGTTAAATTTTTTTTGTTTATGTCTACAAAAATGCTTCCTAATTTTGCCTGAATTGACAGCATGTTCATTTCTTGTAGTGTCTGTGTTGTAAAATTCAGGAAAAGTAAAAATATCCTCGAAAATGGAGATGTTCTTGTGAACACGCCCCAAAAAATGGATAGACATATATATTGTGTTACATGTAATTTTGTTGACTGTCTAGTTTACAGCCCCATATAATCAAATTTTCTGAATTTTCCCTATTTCTTTAAAAATTGAGCGTCATATATCTGTGTATTTAAATAAAACTCTGTCAGTATTTGTTTCTTGAATTACAGAGGTCATCTATGTGTATATTTTAAGTTGTATTAGATTATTATTTAGATAATGTATTTGCACTGTTGATCATCTGTGTCTTCAATTTAGTGATTTTTAAATTTTTTTATCAAATGTTCACGTTGCTGATCGTTTATTCATATCTGTATTTCAGTGATCATCTATCTCTGCTTTGTAATGATCACCTATTTCTATGTTTGCTCCCGGGGAGTTGAGAAAGATATAGTGGGACAAGCATGCTAATGACCTGGTGTGTAAAAAGTTAAAAATAACTAAATTAAATAAATAAATCGTCAAATTTATTTGCTGAAATATAAAATAATCTCTGTCTCTGCTTTGTTAGTGACATTTACATTTTCAGGTGTTTTGATGGGTATTTGCGTATTTCCCTGTAATGATGCAGGCATCTAGTTTGCGATCATCGCGTATCTCCTATCTCCTGTTTCAGGCGTGTTTGCGCTGCTGATCGCGTCGCCTTCCTGTCCTACCTCCGCTCCTTCTCACTCAGTCCGAGTTCCGCCGCCCTGTTTTTCCTCGCTGTGGCCGCCGCGCTAACCGTGGCCTTTGTCGGCGTCGTGGGGCTCACGTGGGCAGGTACGGCCGGGATTTTTTTTTAATATAAGTTTGTAGTGTGTCAATTACAGTACAAGTTGCGAATTCAGGTGTCAGCTTTTCGACATTTATTCGCAATTGACATATCTGATTTGCAATCTACTTTGCATGTTTGTGATTGCATATCATTTCGTGATTGCATATCTTATGCAAATTGATAATTCACAAAATTTGCAAAGTAACATTGCACCTTTTCATGATACTCCATGAAAATTTGCTTGGTTCTTGGAAAATATTGAATTTGCAAATGACCGCAATTAACTGCAATTGCAAAGAAATTATTATATTTTAGTGATGTGAAACTGAAAATTTTCGCAGTTCAATTTGCAGTTTATGGGTTTACACTAATTCACAATTTGTACTGTAAATTAGTCAAAATGCCAGTGGCCATGTCAATACTAATCATCATTGTTTTCCCACAGCACAAATATTTGTTTTTTTACATTTTATGTCTATATATATCATAAGAAATCGAAAAATCTATAACAAAGTTTTAAATAGAAATGTGCATGATGGATTGTGAGCATACTACTATGTACCCATGAGCCATGGCGTGGTGACTATGGCGTCAAATTTGGCACTTTTTTAATTGATTTTTTTTTCTTGGGAAGCCAGTCAAATTGCTTACAATTAACATGTTTCATATTTAATTTGAGTCAAATACAGGCGTAAACACCTGAGAATGCGATTTCTAATGTGTTATTTAAAACATTAATGTTTTGAAGGATTATTAAAAAAAAACAGATCAATACCTGTAACTTCTCATATGATGTCAATAATTACATTCAATGATACTTTAATATGACAGTCATATGATACCATGTACACATATACAGTACAAGTTGTAAATTGGTGTACCCCATTTGCGATTTTGAGATAAATTCGCAATTTAATATCTGATTTGCAATCTACTTTACATGTTTGCGGGTGATTGCATATCTTTGACAAATTGATAATTCACAAATATTTGCGAAGTAACATTGAGCACTACGGTTTATGATCCTCCGCAAAATTCACTTAGTTCTTGGAAAATATTGAATTTTTCAAATGACCCAATTAAAACCAATCGCAAAGAAAAAATTGCGGTTTAGTGGTGTGAAACTGCAAATTTTTGCTGGTTCAATTCGCGGGTTTGGGGATACACTTTATATTCGGACGATGAATTTGTATTGTATGTACACATGGGCCATGCATGAGGCGGTGGATTGTGTGTAATAATGTATTTTTGAAACATGCAAATGTCCAGCCTAGAAGTGTTAGTGTACGTAGTATACAAGATCATGTGCTTGAACTCATTTTCTGAATTGACAGCATGTTCATTTCTTAGTGTGTCTGTGTTGTAAAATTCAGGAAAAGTAAAATATCCTCGAAAATGGAGATGTTCCTGTGAACACGCCCCAAAAATGGATTGACATTTCAAGTAACTTTCTGTAAAAACTCCTGGTCAGGTTGGTTTTATGCCCTGAAATGAAAAAAGGCTGTTTGAGAGATTTTGACTCAAGTAGGAAGGTTGTGAAAAGTTTTTATATTTATTACTTATCTTTTATCGCAATATTTTCTAGGTAAAGGCTGGGTTTTTTTTGTGAAAAGTTTTACTACATTATTTCAAATATCATAGTGTACAATTGATTCGCATTTAGACAATATAAAAAACACTGAAATGTCCCGATATCTAAACAAAATTGAATGACTAGAAATAAAGATTGACTAACAAGTGAGATGGTAGCTGCCATTTGATTGGGGAGGATATAAAAATGGGTGAAGTTTTTATCGAGGAAAGCTGTAGGATTTTAAAGTTTTTATCTAATGGTCATAAAAAACACTAGGATCACTGCTATTTTCTAGGTAGCCTGGTTACCGGAAACAGCATTTCAATTTTATTACGCCTAAAACAGAACAGATAATATAGTCAAAAGGTACAAAATTTTATTCAAATCACAAATTTTCGTGATCTTCAATGCTTTCTCAAGTGAAAAATACCATCATTGAAGATGCGAAAATTTGTGATTTCAATAAAAGTTCACATTTTGAGCTTACTTTTATTATCTGTTATTTTTTAGCGTGAAATAAGCATAAACCCAAAGACTTTGCAGGCGTGATCGTTGTATTTTTTAATTTGAAATTTGACCTGCTTTTTTAAAAAAAAAAAAATTAGTTTAAAAAATAGAAAAAAAAAAAAAAGTTTTATTACAAAAAAAAAAGGAAATTTTTTTTTTTTAATTTGAAATTTGATATTTGAACAGCAAAAAAGATAGAAAATAAAAAAAAAATTAAACCCAAACCCGCCCTTTGCAGGTGTGATCGCGCCGTGGTCTGGTCGGTTCTACGCGCTGTGGGACACGGGCTACGCCAAGATCCACATCCCGATCATCGCGTCTGTCTCCGAGCACCAGCCGACCACCTGGGTCTCCTTCTTCTTCGACCTGCACATCCTGGTGTGCGTGTTCCCCGCCGGCGCCTGGTTCGTCATCAAGGACATCAACGACGAGCGCGTCTTCAGTGAGTATAGCGTGGATTTAGCAACTTATTTAAGCTTTTTTGTTTTTATTTTTTTTGTTTTGATTTTTTTTTTTTCTAATTTATTTTTTTATATTTTTTTTATTTTGTATTTATTTTTTTTTTTTTTTTTTTTTTCTGATTTATTTATTTTTTATTTCATTTTTTTTTTTTTTTTGCAAGATGTCACAGGAAATGAAATAGGAGAAAAATTGTTTCTTGTCCACAGGGCAGGTATCCTGAAAAATATACTTGTCCTGGAATGTCCTAACTAAGATTTACATGTCCAAATCAACAAAAAGACATCAAGGACATCAACGAGAGCGAGTGTTCAGTGAGTACATTGCCGTTTTGATTTAAACATTGTTTTAAGCCTGTTTGTTTGTTTTTTCTTTATCAGTTGTTTTCTGTCTACAAAATGTCATCAAATGAGGCCTGTTGTCAGGCAAAGCATTTCATTCATGAGGCAATGAAGAAACATTGAATGATTTTCATGAAACAAAAATCCTCGAAAATACAGGTGTTTGTAATTTTATCATGCCCCATATGATAATTTCTTGCTTTGGAAACTTTTGCCCAAATCTAGAACAGGTACGCATGTACTATATTAGTACTAAAGACAAAACAAGCAAATATGTTATAGAACGGCTGTTACTTGATACTCCTGCTGACGTTGTCTATGATGCCGTTTTGATGCTCTAGGATCAACAAACATTGTTGTGCTAATAGATTTATATGGAACTCTATATCAGTTGTTTCTGTCTCAAAAATGCTTCCCTAATTTTGCCTGAATTGACAGCATGTTCATTTCTTGTAGTGTCTGTGTTGTAAAATTCAAGGAAAAGTAAAATATCCTCGAAATGGAGGTGTTCTTTGAACACACCCCAAATAATGTAGACACTTCAAATAACTTTCTGGAGAAAAAAAATCTTGGACCTGACTAACAATAGGCTATTAAATAGTTTGCTGACTATTTAAGTTTTGGCGTTTTTGCCGGGTCATGGTGCGCCTACGCGGCCATCGCGTCAAGACCTGACATCTACCTCTGATGCTCTCAAGTCCTGGCTGCCACAAGGTGCTGCAGAAACTAGTAGTGTAGAAACGAGTACTGTAAAACTAGAATACTGGGATAGGACCTACTATAAATAAATATTACTGTAAAACTGACTATTTAAGTTTATGATTTTTGTTAAATGGACCTACTATGAAATAGGATAATGTTCTGACATGGTTTGCTTTACTAACGAGAAATTCCAAGTACTGAAGACTGTTGACACTAGAAACTGACTATTTTAGTGAATTATGGTGACAGGTAACTGTGAAGAAATACTTAAAAAAAAACTGTGAAGACTTAAAAAACTATGACAATGTACTGCAGAACAACATACTCTGATACTAGGATGTTGTCGTTCAAACAAGTACTGTAAAACTAGAATATTTAAATGGCTATTAGATTTCACGATTTTCATCTATAAATTATTTATGCGAGTATTTCATTTTTGTGATTTTGTGTTATCCTGGACCTTTGCTTTATATAGGCTTAATGTTTGCTGACTATTTAAGTTTGCGTTTTTACCTACCCAGAAATCATGCAAAACATTTCTAGTTTTACAGTAGTGTAGTATGCTACTGACTACCATTAGGACATGGCGTTCTAGAACCAAGTGCGACTGACTATTTTAGTGAATTATGTTGACATGTAACTGTGAAGACTAAGCGTAACGAGCCAATTAAAGACTAATAAGGCCAGTCCAACTATATTTGTAGTTCTTTTTTTGAATAATTTTCATAGACAATGATGATTTACTGCGCAATTTTGGTATAAATATAATTGTTACACTTAGTCAAACAAGTGACACTAACTAACTATAATATATATGTCATTTATGATTTTTGGACAAATAGGCAGTAAGTAAAGAACTTTTTAAATTAGTCATATTAAATTAGACATGATTTAGGGGTCATAAGCTTGCGACATGTGCTTGTGTTCAACAATTTAACTTGCTGAAAGTTGCTTTTTCAAAGTGAATATTAGAGAATGTCTTTTTGTGTATTTTTTCAGAAAATGCATAGAAATGTTATTCTGTTCTGCCTTCAATGAATCCAAACATTATGGGTACTTTTCATACATTGAGAGTTAAATTGTCGAACGTAAAAATGCTTTTCCTGACCATCTTTTTTCATCCAATTCTTTACAGGTTGGAAACAGATGATGAGGTAAAGTTTAATATATGCAATCTGCTTTTATGATTGAATAATAGTGGTATTTTTCAGTGGTGAATCGATTTTTGATTTTGACTTGGATTTTTTTTTGTTCAAAAGCGGTATGAATTTAGGAATATACACCTTTTGTAAAATTATCATGTCAATTTGATGGTGTTCAAACCCTTGGTTTTCCTGTGGCGTTTTTATTTTGATGTCACAAATTACATGAAATGAATAAGGTACCATTTTTAATATTGAGTTAAATTTTTGAAATGATGGTGGCTGATTATTCTTATGTCAAAGGTTAAATAATTGTAGTAGTATAACTTGATAACACAGACTTTCTCCATCTTGCAAAATCCCTCTTCTATTATATTTATCAGCACATTATAAAGCCCCAAATTGCAAAATACAGGATTTGCACCATGTTGTACTTAATTACTTCTAATTTTGCCTGAATTGGTTGTAGCATATTCATTTTTTGTAGTGGGCATGTTGTAAATTCAGGAAAAAGTAAAATATCCTTGAAAATGGAGATGTTCGAGAACACACCCCAAATAATGGATAAACAATTCAAAAGGAACATCTGTGTTGACTTTTTTTAATAGATTTCTTAAAATAGTTATGTCGATATGAATCTATTTTTATTGATTATTTTTTATGCGAATGGAAGACGCCAAAAATAAACTCATGCCAATGTGATAATGTGGTTTTTGCAATAAGCACATTAAATTGCCTCTAAATCTAAAAATGTAATACTTTAACCTTTAAAATGAGAAATCCAGTCAATTTGCTTCAGTCGGGTCAAATTTCCCCATAATATGTTCATCTCATGTGAGAAGATATCGTTTTTTAAGGACCAGTTTTCATCAACAAATTTAAAAAAACAACAACTGGGTGTAGTTCAGCGATGGTGTCTTTTATGGCAAAGTCATAGATATATTTTCTTGGTTACATATGTATTCATAATGTGATGCTATACAAAATAGAATGAACATAAGTGTTATTGTAAATTGTCATGCCTCCCATCTACTACATCATGTTCACACACAAAGACAAAATGATATGAAATGATCCTATGATTTCTGTATAATGCCAAGGATTTCTGCACTGATAGTCGGCAATATATTTTCCGGCACGACCTCGGACATTTTGACCCTGTGTTTTTCTATCTGGAACATCAAGTAAAATATTCATCATGAACAAATGCCGCTTCACTCACGAATCAGCTTATCCTTATGAATCACCCACATGGAACAGATACAAATCCCACAGAACATTATCTACATTGAAAGAATGAAATAAGGTCGAAACGACCTCCTGGCAAATCGACATCTTGAAACAATAACCTGTCCTATATATATATTTAAGCATCCGAGTTGTTTTTTTCACCTTCTTGTATGATGAATCCAGATGCTAAGAAATCATTACTTTATGATATTTCAACAAAACTTTGCTTTTTTTTTACCTATGAAAACACTACCATACCAAGACCTTGCCATAAATACAATAATTCAAATCATCAAATACAAAACAAATACATAGCCTTTTAATCACGTCAATCAATTTCACATTAACATAGTCATGGCACCACCATTAAGGAAGAGATGAAAAAGAGCACAGTAGTAGGGCCTTGTATGTTAGGCCTCCATCAAGCCCTGTCTGCTGGAGGAGACCTGCGAGGGCAGTGGGGGCAGCCTGGCCTCAGGCCATGGCTCTCAGGCTGCAGCGGGGTGCTTCGACCCAGTCCCTGGGCCCTGGGCAGGAACATCTCAAGAGAGCTCAGCCCTCGACTCAGTGCCAATGGATGGTGATAGGTTCCCCTCATTCAATGTTGCTATAACATTTTCATAATTCTACCACCTACGCATGCTTATAGTAGGTCAGTTTTTATTTCTTTTAAAATGCATTAATGAAATTTTGGGATTAAAAAAAGCTGTACATCAAATTTATTGAGTGAAGCTTGAAAAGTATTTAAAGAGTTTCATACTATTTCAGAGGTTCTTTATTTTTTTAATAGAAAATATGCTCATCCTAAATATATTGATTTTCAACAGATTGCAATTTGGACATGTTAATTAAATTGTGGCACTAAAGTGCTTCCTATCACATTCAAGTATATGATGTAAAACATTGATAATGTTTCAATGAGAATTCTTTCTGCTCAACACAGATATATCCCCACTGATATAATACTCGCGAATTCTATCATGAAATCAACACTTCGTAAATAGTAGTGATGGATTTTTTACTTGGACTTTCTAACAGCAAAACGTGATAAAAGCACTCAAAACAATTACTGCTAATAGCAACATAATAGGAATAAATGGCAAGCTTTCGATTACATAAATTCTGATTATCATACATATCTGACATCCAATAAAAATAACAACTATGACGTAATATACAGAAGAAACTCTCCATTAAGAGGTGGATGCCCGTACTAAAGTGGTCTTATTACAGAGGTGGTCTCTCTATGGAAGTTCACACTTCACTTGACACTTTGAGAGATGTTCTTATTACAGAGGTGGTCTCTTTATAGAGATGCTATTAATTGGGGGTTTCACAGTAGAATTGCATGATTGGGAGCACTGTTAGACTTGCGTTCCATTCACTGTAAATAATAATTCTCATGGCGTCATACAGTGCTGTTTGGATAGATC
>CM032665.1:28242844-28273063 GCA_019095985.1 Streblospio benedicti
GATCTGTTTTACAACCCTACGATTAAACACTTTTAAACAAACTGTAGATGTCGGCGGGTGGTGCAGTCATCTGATAGTAGAAATAGAATCAACCTATAGAATCAACATATGGCATGGAAATATTCTTCACGTACACACATATGTTCTTTTCAGACAATATAAGGTAAGGGTATATCCATATAATGAAAGTTCCTTACCTGCCAGGTCAATTAATTTGACTGGTACATGTCAAAGCTGTTAAAATTATGAACACTGAACGAGCTGTAACATACTATATGTTCAATCGGGACATTCTGATTGGTCTGCTGCACAAATGGGGTTATAGAAGACATTTTATTGAAGGTTAATTAATGATCTTGCCAGAAAAATACCATACTTTGCCAATAAGTGCATTACACCTTGGTATTGATGAAAGAGATGAAAAAATCTGACGATATTTTCACTTGGTTCTGACACGTTGGGCCTATATGATAGTGGGTATGAAACTAACTGAGTAAGTCATAGTGATATTCATGTTATCTAATTATATCATAAACTAACATAAAAGGGAATTAAATGGCCTTTAAACTGGTGTATGATAGTCTCTATATCTTACTAAGATAAGTATATCATAAAGGTTTTTCTTTGACGTGCAAAATATTTACGATGCTCTGTGCTGATATTAAGAACGAGGGGAATTCATAGTGATTATCTTTGAGTCGACATTTCTCATGTTAAGCTGTGAGTCCCGCAATGCTATCATACACCTTTGGAAAGCTGAGATCCTGAGCTTTCCGATGGTATATGAAATCTTTGGTGTCCTCTGATGGTACCAAATTTTGCATTGGCCCATGCACTACCCGTCGAAATCGTCCTTTGGACAAATCGTCTTCTAATGTTCATTCTATGTGAATGTAATATTCGTGAATAATAAGGCATAAGTTATGGTGTTGACCAAATTAACAAAAAGTAAAAATCGTGAAAGAACAGATGTGCGCTTGGCTATCTATGTGGTCCCTATAACTTTCGAACTGCAACAAACTTGCAAACAGTTTACACAATCCGTCAATTGAACCATACGTGCTTCTGACAGCGTTCAATATATTCAATCACATAGAATATGTTTCTTTTCCCTTTCTCCCCAATTATCCCACCCCTCACACACCTATCTCATTTCTGGCAATCGATGCTTTTCCCAGGGACTATTTTCTCGGCGGGCGCGAAAGTTTTGCAGCTATATTGCAAGGCAGACGATCTCATAGTGGTCACTTTTATCTTTAAAATCACTAAAATTAGGAGCAATTTAGGAGCAAACATGCGGTCTGTCATGCGTTTGCGTAACCTCTGACTGTCTTGTCTATAATCAGAGTTTCGCTGAACAGCTAGGTGAGAAACAAGTCGGTTCTGGCTTGCAATAAGCGTGGCGTCTATTTTCTCAAACAAGGCTGCAGTTTTCATGTTGGGGAGCGATCATAAATAATGATACCGGGGGTCGTCCATTTTTGGGAGCTTGAAGGAAAAGTTAACCGATCCCCGTATCAACATTTTAAAAAGTTGAGTGACCCCCCCCCCTTACGCTAAAGCAAAAAGTCCTCTACATAGTGATTGCACTTTTGGACTATTGCTAATATAAAAGAAAATATTTGAAAAAATAAACCGTAGCTTGATAAAAAGTTCAGCGACCCCCAAAAAGTTATCAGAAAAGTTGGATGACCCCACCTTTTTGGACGACCCCCCAGTATCATCATTATTTATGTTTGTTCCCTTAATTGTGCGGTAATACGATCGCTAACCCTATCTTGCGGTGAGCTATTTCAATAGATTTGAAGAGTTATCATTCTTATGTGACATGTATGCTTATAAGATGCAGGAGGATAATGGTGCAGGATAATTAGGTTAAAATTTTTAAAACTGCGTAACCAATGTTTTAAAAGATAATGTGTTTCAATAATGGACCGATGCGCCTCGGTTTGAGACATCTAGGCCAGACAGCGTCTGCAGGTTCTTAGATTTCAATATCAACCTCAACTTCATGCATCATCTTGTACATACTACTCTTCACTAATCCGGTAGGTGTGTCGACTAATGGCTTAGTAAAACTGTTTACCCTGAGAATTAATGTGTTGGTATTATGACCGGGGCAACCGAGATAGCCATTCATGCCATGTTCTGGTTATTATGCACTAAATTCTATTAAATATATTATACCCGTACATGTTACACCATACCGTATGTGTCAAAGGAAGAAAAATACAGAGTTGTTAGAAGTGTTGTATTTCATAGTGATGTCATGAATAAAGCTGATGTGTTTACAGCTGGGAAATAGGTGAACAATTAGAGTTTGGAAAAAAAGAAAAGTCAATAAATTAGCATCCACATAATTTACCATTCTGATTTTTCTAAATTGTCTAAAAATGGTTTCACATTTTACATTGCTTAAAACAATAGAATATATATCGCTTTTTATGTCAAACAAATTGCATGCAATATATAAGTTTCTGATCACTGTACACTTCACACAGTCCTCATAGACGCCGGCATTAGTGATGATGTTAAGTTACAGCTTTTAAGTAGTTACTAGCTTTTTACTTGTTGCGTCGCTTCAGCTCAGCTGCTGAAGCAAGCATTGTGTTTCGTTCGTTCGTTTTTAACTAACTAACTAACTAACTAACTAACTAACTAAACTAACTAACTAACTAACTAACTAACTAACTAACTAACTAACTAACTAACTAACTAACTAACTAACTAACTAAACTAACTAACTAACTAACTAACTATGTACATGTAACTATGTATGTAACTAACTAACTAACTAACTATGTATGTAACTAACTATGTATGTATGTATGTATGTAATGTGTATGTATGCTATGTATGTATGTATGTATGTATGTATGTATGTATGTATGTATGTATGTATGTATGTATGTATGACTATGTATGTGATGTGTGTATGTATGTATGTATGTATGTATGTATGTATGTATGTATGTATGTATATGTATGTATGTATGTATGTATGTATGTATGTATGTATATGTATGTATGTATGTATGTATGTATGTACATGTATGCTTATGTATGTATGTATATTTATGTATGACTATGTATCGTATTTTGGGAACTCTGCAATTAAATTGTAGCATTCTAGAAGCCCATTTATGACATTTATGTATGTATGCACTTAAAACAGTAAGTAAAAATCAATATTGCAAATATTGATTATTGGGTTTCCCGAAAACTGCAGATATAGTTATTGTCTGATATTCAAATGAAAAGCGCCCCCAGGGTGATGATCAAACCAGTGTTTTATACCTGGAAAAGCACTGGAATGCCACTGTCTATATATTGTCAAAAATCAATATTCATATTAAAGCAGCTAACAGCACCAGGCTAGACTAATGTTGCTGCCTTATGATGATTGATTTTTTTCCATATGCAGCTAAAGCATATTGAATACTAGTAAAATGGACCTAATAATGGGCCCAAAAATGGGCCAAATATGGACCATTTGGGCCCATGTGAAATAGGGTTCTTGTGGTCACCATTTCCAACCGACATGCCAAGAATGTGAGCATCCTAGCTCAAGCGATATACCTGTAATTGTCGGACGGATGGACGGACGGATGGTCGTTCTAGGTACAAGACGTACTATTGTATGGCAACACAAATATCTTTTTGCTGAATATATTGATTCCTGATTCATTTTGATCTAAGTTTAATTGTCCATAAGTCAAAGTGTTCTCTAATTCACTTTTGATCTAGTTTAATTTGATGTCTAATTCGAATGCACAATCACTCGGACGTATGAAAGTCGTGTAGGAAATAATTAGAGTTTTTTAGGATGCTCATGAATCTTAAACACCATATCTAGTATTTCATAGATACCTTTTCATGAGAATGTGATGTCAACGCATTTTAAAGTTTTGCTGCGAAGTGGCATTACAGGTTTTATAAAAGAGACTTGAATCCTCAGAGAACATTATACTCAATTTTACGATAGTAGCACTTTGTTATCTACTCGAGAACATAGGATATTTCTTTCATGCGATATATGTGATAATTTTATGTCGTCTTTATTTTGATCATATAAATTAGGCTACTCTAATATTTTGTGTAATGTATTCTGTAATTAACTTATTTTGCTACGATTATACATTTTTGCAGTGTACATCATCAAAATAAAATATCTTACATGTATTTTTATTGCTTCTACGATCATACGTGTACACTTAAAAAAGCGAGTCATCCTTTTTATTATCACCAACCGATTTTCATCTAGATCTATATCGCAATTGGCCACATCGATGCCGCAAGCTTAATTCTGCCCTTTTTCCCCTCCGCAGGAATTGGCTTTATGCATTTAGGGTTGTGTTTATCTAAGGTGAATTGACTCTGTGGTTGAAACGCGATACGGATCATTTCCAGTGGTGTGGTCGTTGTTTAGATGGTACAGGTGGGAATTGACCATAGTGTTACATGACAACAGGCACTGCTGATGTGCGCATGTGGTCGGCTTACCGCTGTCTCACCATCTACCACGAGACACGGACTATCTGCACCACAATCTACATTCGATTACTGTCCGTTGTTATATATTTCCCCTTCATCTTCGCAGACTGTTGTCGCTTTAGTGGTACGCTACATGACACATGGCCAAAAGGCTAGAAAGTCGTATCACTTCATTTTACTCGCAAATTGCACAGCACGTCATGTGTATAGTAGCATATATGCGTCTATTGAATTTCAAAATAACGTCACCACTGACACTAGACTCATGACCCAGAGATGATAAGGCTGTTGTGAACGGGACGAGCTTGTTTTTGAAAAATAAACACTTGTGTGTTGTTGTTAGTGTCAACTCAGCTGATATGTATATTTACACTGGCTGAAGTTGACGTTTATTTTGAAAACAGGTGGGGAAACAAAGACGACACAATGTGCTAAATGAAGTCTGCCTTAAAACCTCCCTTAAAACCTGACTTGGGCAAAAGGGGGAGGAAAAGCATGACATAACAGATAACAAAAGTAAAACTTTGTGATACAACGCACAAGATAAATGCATACAAATTTGTAAACAAAACATATGTCGAAACAAAGACGATAACAATTAAAATATATACAATAATCAATCTACCAAATGATGTTACAATGACAATAGTACCCAAGTGCTTTACAAACAAATTATCATATACGAAATACACACAAATGGTTGAATTGAACTAACGCAAACCTTGTAGACTAATAGTACCCATACCATAAGTGATGTTACAATTACAAGTATGTTGAAAAAAAAAAACAACCTTATGCTAAATGAAAAAATGAGGAAAAGCATGACATACCAGATGACAGTTATAACAACTTTGGAATACTATGCATATGCTAATATGTATACAAATGCTAAACATAACAGGTGGTAAAACACATAATTAAACATTAATGCAACAATCGAACTACTAAATGATGTTGTAATGAGAGTAGCACCCAAGTGATTTACAAGCAAATAATAATATACGAAATACAACAAATGTGTACATAAAGGTGAACAAGACTGCTGCATAACCTAAAAAGGGTGGTGGCGGGGTTGAGGTGGTTAACCAAAAATTGCACACACGCTATAATATACATGTTGATCCTTCTGTTACAAGTTCCTAAATGTGACCTCAGTATTAACTTGACCCTAACGTCACCTTAGAGTTCACTGAGGTCAACTGCTCTGAGTTGACTTAAGTACTATACCTGGGTTTTAGGGTCCTAAGGTCAACTTTGAAACAACTGAGGTAAACTGCTATAAAGACAGTTGATCCCATTACGCAAAACGAAAAAGTAATTTTTAATGTGATAAAAATTATTATTTTTAGTTTGTGCTTCATTACCATTGTAGAACTAGTTTTGACCCAGAGATGATAAGGCTGTTGTGAACGGGACGAGCTTGTTTTTGAAAAATAAACACTTGTGTGTTGTTGTTAGTGTCAACTCAGCTGATATGTATATTTACACTGGCTGAAGTTGACGTTTATTTTGAAAACAGGTGGGGAAACAAAGACGACAAACAACCCCACCCAAGAACCGTTCACAACAGCTTCTAAACTTGATACAACTGACAACTATAAGGAAAATATCCTGATGAATGATTACATATAAAAGGTAATAGTGATATGAAAAAATAAGTAACATGATTGCAACCACCTAATAAATATCCCTAACACAAAATATAACTAAGTCATGCACTCGAATTATATATGGCAGTAGACTTCCCTGCCCATGTGCTGAATTTGACTATTAGTAAAGTTAGATTGAAATGCTAAGAGTGGCTGCCCCTATGGAAAACATTTTTGTGTGGTTTGTAGATGGTTTGAACTGACTACAAACTGTTTAACACTGGACTCACTGGCAATTGAAACCTATAAGTAATTGAAATACAAAGAGAGGCCTTGGTGATGCGCCAAGGATTTGTTGGAAATATTGTACACCTAAATAACAACCTTGCATTGTACAAAGTGACCTGATAAAACAAAGGACATTAAACCCCTAATTGAAACAAAAACGTTTCTACAATGTCCAGGGTGATAGGTGCTCCAATATTTACTGTGGGTGCTGTTTTAAGCACCCGCTAACAATATATTCACAATTTCACGTTCTGTTGTATCTACTACATTAAATAGCAGTTTAATAGCAGTTATACAGCGAGTGGCGCCGTCCTTGAATACAATCCATCAGTATGGATAAGGCAACTTGGTGCCAGGGAAGTGCCACACTTCTTGTACACCTCCCCTTAATACTGTACTGACACGTCCACCATCTCACCATGTAAGTCATGATGCCTGGCTCTTCCTGGAGATTCCAGTTAGTTACCCCAATGCATACGTTGTGAAGAGCCTAAGCCACTCGAAAATACTAGTAATTTTCATTGGTGTCTTACTTCCTACTGTGAGTTGCCTGGTGACCGGATTGTAATCAATTGGCACTGTGTTTTGGTCATTGGAGAGGGAGATAAGTTCAATACATAAACCCGCTTGGATTTTAGATGTACTATTAGAATCCAGAACTGTCCCTGGTGTAAGATGTTGACTTTGTGTGGATATAGCTTCCTTTACAGAGTCGATCTTTTACAGAACCATAATCTGTGTCACAATCGCGACCTGTTGTTGAGTGGCGACCAGCTGTGCATGAAAATAGCCAGCGAGGGTTGCTGTCAGGCTCCTCACTTGGAGACTGCCTGACGGAAGCCTAGAACAAGCTGCGCGGGTCTGCTTGACTTTAGCTGGTCTTGTGGGGACCGCACTTCTCGACTCCTTGATCGTACCCCTCAATTTTAGCTTGCGGTAGGATTCTGAAAATACAAATTATACGACAGCAGCAAATATGAACAGAGTATGACTTTGGATGACATGTCTAGGAAAAATATGGTACACTGTAGGTGTAAGCTGAAACAATTACGCCCTTTATAACAACAATAAATACAACGTGGGACTAACAACAATGATGAATGGACTACTGCCTTTACTCTACTAGATCACAAGCCCACCTGCTGACGACTTACTGAGGTTACAGTGTTAAACAAAACCATGATAAACTCCGGCCCACCGCCTCACAAGTGAGACTACAGCAGGTTGCATACATAAGGTTACATGAAGTACCCCCGGACCACCGCCTCGAGTGAGACTACAGTGGTATACGCAGCTACAAAAAAAAAGAACACTCCGGCCCACCGCCTCACAAGTGAGACTACAGCAGGATGCATACATATGGTTACATGAAGTATCCCCGGACCACCGCCTCGAGTGAGACTACAGTGGTATACGAAACTATAAAACACACTCCGGCCCACCGCCTCACAAGTGAGACTACAGCAGAATGTATGCACAAGGTTACAGAATGTACCCCCGGACCACCGCCTCGAGTGAGACTACAGTGGTATACGAAACTATAAAAAACACTCCGGCCCACCGTCTCACAAGTGAGACTACAGCAGGATGTATGCACAAGGTTACAGAATGTACCCCCGGACCACCGCCTCGAGTGAGACTACAGTGGTATACGAAACTATAAAAAACACTCCGGCCCACCGTCTCACAAGTGAGACTACAGCAGGATACATACATATGGTTACATGAAGTACCCCCGGACCACCGCCTCGAGTGAGACTACAGTGGAGGAAACTATAAAAAACACTCCGGCCCACCGTCTCACAAGTGAGACTACAGCAGGATGCATACATATGGTTACATAAAGTACCCCCGGACCACCGCCTCGAGTGAGACTACAGTGGTATACGAAACTATAAAAAAACACTCCAATGGTCACATGCCCACCGTCTCACAAGTGAGACTACAGCAGGATGTGAGATGCAGGATGTATGCACAAGGTTACAGAATGTACCCCCGGACCACCGCCTCGAGTGAGACTACAGTGGTATACGTAACTATAAAAACACTCCGGCTCACCGCCTCAGTGAGGCTACAGTAAGAAATATGCATAAGGTTACAGGAAGTACCACCGGACCACCGTTTCGAGTGAGGCTATAGTGGTATACGTAACGAAGCCAAAAAACTATGTGTCCCTTGCAACTGACGAAAAAAGGTACTGTAGGGAGCACCAATAAGGTCGGACCACAACCTACCATGATGGTTACAAAGGGATACAAAACAGACAAAACTTACAAATGGATGTGTCAACACGACAAGTAATAACCATGGACTACAGGTGTGAGCATAAAACAAGGCCCACTTTAACACAGTTGTAGACGTAGTGACACTTAGACAACTGCTAAAAGAACCAGAAACTACATAACACATAAATATTACTAAACTAATGGCTTACACCAGGACTGGGCACTGAAACTGAAAATATCCATTATCGTCACAAGTCAAAAACTTTCCAATTTAAATAAAGAGAAATAAACCTGCAATGCACTAACAAAATACAATGTAAGTATTTAGGAGTAAGGCATGTATGAACATTAGGACCTTGGAGTAACTGTTAAAGCGATATCCAAAACAGCAACACGTGCTCTAGGTAAAGTAATAACCAAGTTTTACCTAACAACACAGGGGTTCTTAGCAAAAAAAAAAATTTCAAGCTATTAAATACTGCCATCTCCCTAAATAAAAGCGGTAAAAACTAGGCTTACAAGAAAAGAGATTCTTGTTGAAATTATAACCTGATAGAAGAATAAGAAAAACAATGGATAACAGCTATGCTTGGTGATTAGTGAACCCCTATTACTATACCTTGAGAGCAATTAAATGCAACAGGCTTAGTGGACAGGGAAAGGACAAGGAAACGGAAAAAAAAACAAAGAACATACAGACGTTTAAACTACCCTGGAGTTTGAAGCCTATCCTGACTACAAAACCCACGTTACAAACGAACAGCTTATATTAAAATGAGAAGTACTTCCCATTGAAATTGAGACTGGACGAAACAATGGGTTGCTAATGAAAAAGAACTTGTAAATCGTGTACTTAGAACGTAGCCGAATCTGAATGACAAATTCTTAGACTATCTTCTCTATGTAGACATAAGAACCACAATTTTTAATAGAGAATGGTCATAAATGCCAACTTTGTAGAGTTTGCTACAATAAACAAGATGTGTTTTAATTTAAGCAATGCACAGACCGTACCACAAGCTATAGATGTGTACATGAAATGTTTAGCCGTAGATGAAGACCTTAACAAAAAGGATGATAATACGAACTAATCTTGTTGAATCTAAATGTTAGTAATATTAGAACAATGTGTCAAATTAAGCCATAAATGCTGGAATAATTCTTTAATAAGATAAAATGTACAAATTTACTATGTTTGAGTGGCTTACAACAATTATAAAGAATTAAACTAGCTTATTAATTGACTAACTAAATAAGCTGGTAGCTGTACGACGTATTAACAAACATGAAAATCGAAAAATGATGAAGGTACAGACTTTTAGTATCAAACAGGGCTTGAAAAGTGAGACCGACCACATGGTCGCCGTACTAGAAGAATAAAACACAAAGAACTTACTTGCAGGATAGAAGAAACACTGCAACTGTTCCTTAGAGGTTCCTAAATCGTCGCCTGGTTTGCCTCTAAGTGAACTACAATAGTAATCCTACTTTGCAAATAAGCAAAAACACCAAATACACTAGGCCACGTGATTAACCAAAAATTGCACACACGCTATAATATACATGTTGATCCTTCGGTTACAAGTTCCTAAATGTGACCTCAGTATTAACTTGACCCTAACGTCACCTTAGAGTTCACTGAGGTCAACTGCTCTGAGTTGACTTAAGTACTATACCTGGGTTTTAGGGTCCTAAGGTCAACTTTGAGACAACTGAGGTAAACTGCTATAAAGACAGTTGATCCCATTACGCAAAACGAAATAAATCATATTATAACATTCAACATT
Source organism: Streblospio benedicti (assembly GCA_019095985.1). Classification (NCBI taxonomy): domain Eukaryota; kingdom Metazoa; phylum Annelida; class Polychaeta; order Spionida; family Spionidae; genus Streblospio; species Streblospio benedicti. Next base: position 28,253,228 of record CM032665.1, read on the forward strand.
CAAGTCAATTTCGTTTGTTTTGAGCGGACACGTCAATTCCTACAGTTTTGAGCGCGCGGAGGCGTTAGTCTAAACTGTGATCTCCACAACAACGAAACACGTCTTGTTAAGTGAGCGGCTGTATTGATATTGTGAGGAGGTTAGACTAGCGCCGTGTTTTTTTGGGGGGAGCGTGTTTTCCATCGCAAAATTGAGCACGGAGATTGACCGATCAGTGTGGGTTATTGGCGGTGATTTTTGCACGGAATGATAGAATGTAGGAATTGACCACTCGATTGGAGTGTCAATCGCAAAATTGACGTCAGCATGCTCAATTTTGCGATTGACACTCTCAATCGAGTGGTCAATCACCATTCTATCATGACTAAAATCCATTTTCATGATTTTATTTTAAAATAAATCATATTATAACATTCAACATTCAAGTCAATTTCGTTTGTTTTGAGCGCGCGGAGACGTCAATTCCTACAGTTTTGAGCGCGCGGAGGCGTTAGTCTAGACTGCTGCACTCCACACAGCATGAACACGCCTTCATGGCCTTACTACGTCAGCGGCTGTATTGATATTGTGAGGAGATTAGACTAGCGCCGTGTTTTTTGGGGGGAGCGTGTTTTCCATCGCAAAATTGAGCACGGAGATTGACCAATCAGCGTGGGTTATTGGCGGTGATTTTTGCACGGAATGATAGAATGATTAGTTGTGGCTGATTATTCACATTGTAATTGTGTACTTTTAATCAAGATCTCCATTACATTTTTATAACCATTTTTACTGTCCTTATGACAACCTTGTTCTGGCGAAGTTGTGCTGCTTTCTGAGCACTTTTGATACATTGTATGTCTCCATGCAGTAGTACATGATGCTTGATGCTTTTGTTAAGATTAATATGATTGGTTTATGCTATGGTATCTTTCACATACCAGCCAAAATGAAATTTTCAGATAGACAAATGAGTTCCAGCATAAGCTATGTAACAGGCATTGTTAAGAAAACTATTATCTAATGTTTTTCTTAATAAATAGTTGTTAGATAAAACTGACTATACTGACCGCATAATCACACAATAATAATGTTAATGGAAATGCCAATCAATTATCCTCACAATGACACCAAATAATCCTGTGTTCACAATTTAGTTTTCATGTAAGAGCTAATTTAATCGGTGTTGAATTTTTTTTATTTTTTAACATAATGCACTTTACATATTAGAAGCTGTTATCTTCCCAAAGTGTTTCAAATTTGTAGTTATAACTTAGAGAGTTCTAAAACAGACCATGTCAAGGGAGTCATTGGCATCCTTGCCAAACTATGTTGCTTTTTCAGCTCCCTCATAGGCATGCACCCCTTGCTACAGGAGTGTGCATCACTCACATGAGTAACATGTAGGTATTACAGCGTGTTCTGAATATGCTCGCTCAACACTCATCACTGTAATCGGTCAAAGGTAAGTGATTGTTTTATCTTTTGATAATATTTGCTGTTGGAATAGATACCATACATGAGGGTGGACTGGTGTGTTTTGTTATTGTTGCAATATATCCAGCTGAAAAGTCTGCCTGTGATGTTATTATGTTAGTTTACAGACAGTAAGGCCCCCATTTCACATGGCCGATCCTCGCTCCGGATCCTCCAAAACACGCCCGATCTGTCATTTCGGGGTGGATCGGCGGGTTTGTGTCAATATTTATTACGTAACTGTCTGAAGACGAAGCTTGTCATAGTCACTGAGCCGTACAAGCCGCCAGAGACGTTGTAGGTGACGGGAAAGGGCCGAGACAGACGAAGCATTCTGAAGAGGTGTGATGATCGGCTGCCAGAAATAGCGGCTTCGTGTTCATTAAACCGTGAAATACCATCAGCTTTGGTCTTTCAACATGTACTTCTCTTCAAAACAGCAGCATGACGAACCTACGGCCGTATCCACAATCTAGTCTGTGTATTTGGTCGCCTCTGCTGGTGAGCATCAACTTGAACATCTACAAGGCCGCCTTCTGAAGCGCTTCATCATCTTCATCTTCTACAGTCTCTTGTAATATTTGCTCTTCTCTCCTCCTTCTGGTGTTGTTGTTGAGCTACAACACGATTAAGTGCACCGGCTGTCATTGTTACAATTAGTCGTTGCCTAATTATTGTAAATACGTCTTTGAGTTTAACCCTTCAAAGACACAATGAACAATGATCTCTCCCACCCCCCTCCCCCATGTGACCTTTCTGATGGACTGGAGGACAAGGCAAGTTAATGGGACCATTCAGAACTAGTACACCATAAAACAGGAAACATCTTTGTGGAAATTGTCAGCAAACACACCGTTAGCAGAGAGATATAACGATGAACAAGTTAGTCCTCCAGACGAACCAGAAAACCAAAACGTTGATCCAGATCAACATCTCAATAATCCTATAACGGGAGCCTACAGGCCGAAAAAAGCCAAAATCCCTTCTCTAGAGAAGTGAAAACACCTTTTGGGCCAGAATCCGGCAGAAATGTGCCATTTTCCCCAGGTGGACACCATTTGTATTGGAGCATCGTGCTGTTGAAAAATATGCTTCCGTTTCATGCTTCCATTGCTTCAGATTGTAATGGTAGCGGCCGCACCTACGGTTTCATCTGTCACAATACATCTTCTCAAAGCAGCAGACGAGGCCACAGTTAAGGAAAGAGACCTTAGGATGTTGCAAATGCTAGAGAAAGCCCCCAGACAGCCCCGAAAACCTTGGCGATGGAGCACACAAACCGAAAAAAAGTCAAGTCAGCCCAGAACCGACCAAAAGTGGCCCATTCCCTGCCGAACCAACCAAATCACTCCACATTTGAAACCAGATCATGCACGATCCACCCAGAAATGACAAATCGGGTGTCTTTTGGAGGATCTGGCGCTAGGATCGGCCATGTGAAATGGGGGTCTGATACACGCAGCTTGATGCTTTATTTAAGGCAGCAGGCCCTTAAAACCATTGAAGGAGTTCACCTTAAAAGAAATCGGGAACAATAAATAGCAAAACGACTTTAAAGTTATATTATCATCCACCAAAAATGAAAATAACGTTTTAAATGTCTGAAGATATAAAACTATGGTTTATGATTGCTTTTAATAATTAAGTGGTTTGCTATATGTAAGACATTAGAAAGTCACAAGATCCCACGTTCAAATGACATTATGGCTTTGCAGCTTTGATTCATCTTTGTTTGTTTGTATTGATACTCTGCAGCCATCAATTTCTGATGAATATAGCAGAGAGAGGCCATGTGCTGTTGGTACATGAGCCTCCAAAGGCAGGCTAGGTAGCCAACTGAGCCTAGGGGGTGGGGGGATCACACTAGCTATTGTTTTCAAACTAGGTGAGTTCTTTTACGTGAAGAGGGGTGGCTCTCCTCTACAGAGGGCAAGCCTTTTAACGAGGCTTCCGAACCTCACTAGGTCATGATGTATTAATATAGTATACACTTGTAACAAGATCGTCAAATTTTGTAAAAAATGAATTCATATGATGCAAGTAAACATTTATTTATCAGAATTGTGCTATACATGGCGCCTTAGATTTTTAATCCAATCTTAAAGAGTAATGCGTATGATTTTCCCATGGATGGTCTCAGTTCAATGTTGCTTTCCTCTACCTTTGGTTGTCACATAAGTGGTGTTAGTTTAAACCACCTTTTTACAGAGATAATGTGATCTAGGCTAAGGGCACCATCACCGTATGCACGTCAAAGCCTTCAAAGGCTAACTACTATCTGCGCAATGTATCCCAATAAAAATGAGATTGTATACAATTCTAAAAAAATCTGTTTGCATGGCAATTTTGCCTCGTCTTTTACAGAAGCACAATGTAGCAAACATCTTTTATTTAAACTGGGTTAAGGAACATAAATATCTAGGCATCTATATGTGTGGTGATTTTAAAGATGATAGAGATACCAAAAAACAGGTGACAGTACTCTGTTGTAGAGGAAAGTGTCCGAGTAATAAATTTAGGCATTGTTGTGTTGAAGTAAAAAAAAATCAGTTATTCAAATCATTCTGTTCAAATTGTACTGCAGTTCATTATGGTCTTGCTAAGGCAAAAATGTATACCGCAAATTAAAAGTGGCATATAATAATGTATTTCGTAATCTCATGTCTGTAAGTAAGATGCAGTTGTTGAACGTTTATGGAAAAGACCGTTTTAATGTTTTAATAGTAAATGCATTGTTCATTTTAGAAATACAGTAGAATTACGAAACAGCCATGTACGATATACCCGCCTATTTCTAGTATGAGTATGAACTGATACAGGCATATTTTAGGGTGATTATTACATTTATAGAAGTTAATTAATAAGAAATGGTTGTACCTGGCTTTTAAATTGTGATAGAGGATTTTAATTAAATATACTTTTAAAATGTACATTTTGAATGTATATGATAACTGTGATCACTAGTAACTGTATATATATGTTTTTAATAGTTAGGGATTGTTCACAAATGACGTCATCCGGCACGGGGGGTGGTAGCGAAAGATGACGAAAGATGACAGGGGGGGGGGGCTAGTACTTAAGTGACGTCACCTTTTAGAAAAAAAGTTTTAGTTATTTAACAGTATTTGAACTTACTTTCTGACATGTTAAGTGAGTTGTGATAAATCTACTAGTTGAAATCACATTACCATGTTTGCTTTATGTCAATACATCTGCATGATACTGCCCAACATCAACTAGCTGACGACTATTGGCAGGCAGAGTGCGCAGCGTTAAAAATAACAGTTTTTATTTTTTCTATTTTTATGATTTTATATAAAAATTTGCATGCTTTAATTAGCGGAAAGGAGAGTCTTGAAGCTTTCAAGGCTCTCAACTGTTGCCACTGGGTGGGGAAGATCATTCCAATCTACTATTGTTCTTGGATAAAATGAAAACTTCCTACCATCAGTCCTACTACCGAGGTGCTGGAACGACATTAGGTGACTGATTCTTGTTGGGCGGGTTGGACGTAATAACTGGTTGGCACTATCAATGGAGATCAAATCGTTAGTGATATTCAACATCATAGCCAATCGAGCGTCGCGACGGCGATCCTGCAGGATAGGCCAGTTGAGTGAGATCAGCATGTCCGTAATTCGGGATGTGTTGTGATACTTGTTTAGCACGTAACGGGCAGCACGTTGTTGAACCTTCTCAATTCGTCTGACATCACAAGCCATGAAAGGGTCCCAGACTGCGCTCGCATACTCTATGGTAGGTCTGGCCAGACTCATGTACACCAGTGCTTTAACAGCCGTGGAGGCTATATTTAGGTTACGCCTCAGAAAACTGATATTACCATTTGCCTTCTTACATACTGACTGAACATAGTGGTCCCAGTTTAATTTACAGTCCAGGTGAATACCTAGGTACTTCGCAGAATCGACGTGTTCCAAAATTTGCCCATGTAGGTGGTATTTTGAGACGATCGGTTTATGCTTCTTTGACACTGTCAAGACCGTGCATTTGCCTGGATGAAAAGCCATCATCCAGACAACAACCAGATAGATGATGGTATCGTTGCCTAATAGGCAGACCTTCGAGTGCAGTCTATTTTGAATGTCATTGATAAAATAGAGAAAGAGTGATGGCCCCAAGACAGAACCTTGCAGTACGCCTGAGCCGATGGGGAGGTTGTCCGACTTTTCACCTCCTACCACAACTTGCTGTGACCTGTTCCTGAGGAAGCTTTCTAGCCAACGGTTTACTTCGCCTCGAATACGATAGGAGTCCAGTTTAAGAGAAGTAGGCTGTGTTCTACCTTATCAAACGCTTTCACACAGTCCATTACTATGATGTCGGTTTGTCTGTTTTCATCTAGATTTTTTGTGATGTCATCTACAAAATCTATCAGCTGGGTTGAACCCCGGGGGAATTCGTGTTGGACCTCACAACGATATGTTCCATAACTTTGCAGCAGAAGGAAGTTAGAGAAATTGGTTAGTAGTTGATCGCGTCGTATTTCTGTGCTTTTTCGTAGGCGGGAGCTACATTTGCAGATTTCCAATCCGACGGGACAATTCCAGAGTTAAGAGATTTACTGCATATGATGGTGAGGATCGGTGCAACCTCTCTGTACAGCTGATTGAGGACTCTAGGGGAGATGCCATCTGGACCAGAAGCTTTGTTTGGCTTCAGATCTCGGAGGAGTTTTTCAACCCCAGTCACTTCTATCACAAGCGGTTCTATAAACAGATATGGAGTTGTAGACATAAGACACCTATGGTGGAAATACTCTGTGGTGTTTTGCGTAGGCGCTGTCCTAAATACATTTGTAAAATTATGTCTAAACTATAGACATATATATTCAAATGTATTTATATACTGGCACAGTTAAATTATTGTTAAATGTCATCGCGAAATCATATCACCGGGGGGGGGGGGGGGGGAGGCAGAGAAGCCAAAGATGATGTCATTTATCAGGAGGGGGTGCTGCAAAGATGACGAAAGGTGACAGGGGGGGGTAAAAAGGCCTAAAATGAGGTGACGTCATTTGTGAACGATCCATTTTAGACGATTTAATAAATGATTTGATATGATTGTGTGTTTTATAAATTGTGTAGGATTTTCAACATGGCCGCTTACTTTAATGAAGTGGTGAAATGGTTTTAAAAGTAGTTCACTGTTCAGTTAATGTTATTATATGTTGGATCACTATCATATAAAACCACTATCACTATCATATAAAACCTATTGCTTGTTTGTTTGTTTTTTTTTTGTTTTTTTTTTGTTTTTTTTTTTTTTTTTTTTTTTTTGTTGGATTTTTTGGCGGGGGGGGGCCTTGCTATATTAACGTTTTATACGATTTGCAGAAGTTATGGTATGTTTCTCACATACCAGCCAAAATGACATCATTTCAGAAAATATTACAACATAAGTTAATTTAACAAGCATTATTGAAAATAATGACAAGTAATATCATTTTTAATCGATATTTGTTAAATAAAGTTTACCTTACTAATCACATGATAAAACAATATTAACATGAATGGAAATGCCAATGAATTATCTTCAAAATGACATCAAACGGTTCTATGTACACAACATAGTTTTCATTTAAGAGCAAATTTATCAAAGTTGATGTTTTTTAGTTTTTCACATAATGCACTCTACATATTAATAGCTCATAGATTTTCAAATTTGGCGATCAAGCCATTATTTTCACTGGTATCTATACATTTAAATCTTTATTATGATGTAAATGTAAATGTACTTCTTTCCACTTGCGATTAACTGTTATCATAAGGAGTGACACAAATGATGTCACCCGGTGGGGGGGTGGGAGGGGGGATGTAGGGGTGGATGTAGGTAAAGATGACGAAAGTTGACAACAGGGTGGGAATGTGTGTATCACTTGGGTGATATCACCTTTTGAAAAAAGTTGTAGTTATCAAATAGTATTTGAACTTACTTTCTGGCATGTTAAAGTGAGTTGTAATATAGTAATATATCTACTAGTTGAAATTACATTGCCATGTTTGCTTTATGACACAATTCAAATGTATTTATTCAACGGTACAGTTAAATCAATGTTACTTGAACAAAACGTCATCGTAAAACCATGTCAAGGAGTGGCGCGACAATTTACCATGAGTGGGGCGCTTCAACGGTGACAGGGTGTTGGGGGGGCGAAAAAAAGGCCAAAAATCAGTCATTTGCGAACGATAAATGTGTGCTTTTACATTCACACCAGGTCATTGGCATCATTGGCGCACTATGTTGCTTTTTGAGCTCCCTGGTGGGCATGCACCACTTGCTACATTAGGGGCGTAGGTAGTATGGGGCAATTGAAGCAGTCGCCCCACCGTTTTTTCCTCCTGCCTCAAATGCCCCACCGTTTTTCCACTTGGCCCCACCGTTTTTTTTTTTTTGTTTGTTTTTTTGTTTTTTTTTTTTTTTTTGGGGGGGTGTTTTTTTTGTCAAAGATTTCATTTGCATTACAATCTATTTTAGGTTAGATTGGAGCGTGCATACAAATTAATCTGTTTTTGTTATTTATGGAAAAGCACATCATGATAGAGCAGTCTCACAATATTGTGATGTATCTATGTCTGATATTATAATTGGATTATGTATAAAAGTTATTCTATGTACTATGTACGTGGGAGTGGGTCTCATTTCATTTCATGTATAATTGTCTTTTCCTACCACATTAGATTTCTACTATATAATATGTAAAATTTATTTTATTGCACAAAAAGCTTTTTGTCTCTTTAGAGACCTTTTCAATTTCTTTTTTTACAAATCTACTATATGTACATATTCCTTCAAAAATAAAAATCCAAAATTTTTGAAGGAATATGTACATATAGAAAATTATAGTACATAAAAAAGAAATTGAAAAGGTCTCTAAAGAGACGAAAGGCTTTTTTGTGCAATAAAATAAATTTTACAATTATACATGAAATGAAATAATTGAATTAATATTCGTCATTTCGACATAACCACCTCAAAGCTAAGAGTTCGCCCCGCCGTTTTTGAGGGTCTAGCTATGCCGGTGTACAAGAGTGTACATCACTCAGATTAGAGTTCACTCACCATATAGGTTTTAAAAAGGCGATCCACATACTTACACAGGGTGTATTTAATCATGAAGTGATGAGAACCTTTAAACCACCGATGCCATTTAATAAATGTAACCAAATTTATGTGCTGCCTTCTGGCAGTCAAACTATTCAAATTGACTGTCCGCGCTTCACCTTTGAAATAACTAAGACAATATTGCTTCTACTTCAAAAAGTTTATTCTAAAATTATTCTAATGATAATTATAGATTATAAAAAAATATGAAATAAAGGTGTGTGCATTTATACATCTATAGCATGGGCAACAAGATAGCATAGATGTGAATAAAGTAGCTAAACTGACACACAGACACAGACACAGACACAGACAGACAGACGGACAGCACTAAAGCTAGAAATCTCCCCTCGGACTTCGTCCGGGGAGATTTAATTACAGGGTGGGGTAGGATGAATTTTCAAAAATGCTGTGAAAAAAATTAGAAGCTGTTTTATTCTCACCTGCTCTTCAACATGACCACTGTCGCTACTGGTGTTGGCTTAAATAAGAGTTTTTAAGATTATGGACCCAATACACACACATGTTTTATACACCTGATGTTCTGTCTTCATTACAGGAAAACTGTGCAAGGGAAAGTGTGGAACCGTTGGACGAACAGTTGAATAAATTATTTATATGGTGCATGGCACTGTGACTTTATATTCTTATTTAATAAGAATATGGGCGGACAGTTTGAAATGATTTATGATGATTTATGGGTTCTAATCCCACCAGAGACTATGTGATATAGTTCTAACCTGACTTGGATTCATAAGGCTAATGACTTAATTACATATAATAATGGAAGAACAGTGTTTGGCATAATGAAATTCATGTATAGGGCTGGGTTTGTGCTAATATTAATGGTCACATGGTAATGGTAATTAGCTCCTTTTTAGGTTCACCATGACCGAGGTCCATGTATGAGGTCCACACTGACTTCACCCACCTGAGGAGGCGGAGGAACTTGAGGTTAGCGAGGAAGACGAGGATTCCGACCACGTACGTCAGGTTCTCGTCGTAATACGCCATCGAGCTGAAGTCCGTGAAGCCCTCTGAAACCGGCAATAGCTGGCTATAGCGTGTTTCATGCACGTATGTTTGTTGATTGCTAACTACATTCAATGAAATCAACAATAGCAGATTATTATTGGATATTGTACATGTAGTTTGGTTTTGATGTCGATGCAAAATACCATATCAACTGGATGTTTTTGTAGTAGAGCTTGTAGCAGGGTATGATATTCCTGATAATAAAAAACTACATTTACATCAAACATTAAAATTCTCTGATTTTTCCATTGATTATAACAAAAATAAAATAACTGCCTCTTCAAATCACATATGAAAACCATACTGCAAACATTGTAGATTAACATTTGTGGATGTGAGACGGGGGCATTACCTCTATTCTGACATTTGTGGATGTGAGACGGGGGCATTACCTCTGTTCTGCTTCAGTGAGTCCAAAATGAGTCGTCCAAACACCTCCCGCATGGCGTACATGCCGATGGCAAAAACGCTCATCACTATGACGACCATCTGACAACAAACCACAAATTAATATCAAAACAGAACGTCTCTTATTTATATATGTAAACATTCTAGTAGAAAAGAATCATTTATTGTAGGTCTCACTGTACATGTATAAGTCTTGTATGATGCAAGTGCTCATGAGTTTAGAAATTCAAAATCATTCAAAAATATTCCAATTCAAATAAACATACAGTACAAATTGCAAATAAGTGTACCCCCAAACCACGAATTGAACCACGAAAATCTGCAGTTTCACACCACTAAACCGCACTTTCTTCTTTGCAATTGCGGTTATTTGCGGTCATTTGCAAATTCAATATTTTCCAAGAACTAAGCGAATTGTTGCGGAGGATCATGAACCATTGCAATGTTACTTTGCAAATCTTTCTGAATTATCAATTTGCGAAAGATATGCAATCACCCGCAAACATGCAAAGTAGATTTTGCAAATCAGATATGTAAATTGCGAATAAATCTCAAAACCGCAAATGAGGTACACTAATTCGCAACTTGTACTGTATGGTGGCCTTTCAGTTTAAACCATGATCAATTGAGCCATCAGTTCAAGGTCCGTGTACATCCCGACATCTCACCTCCATCACGTTCCAGGGTTCGTTGAAGTACGGCCGCACTCCGGACTTGCGCATCTTGTTGGCCTCTTTGATGATGAAAAAGAGGGTGATGAGGATGTAGATGATCTGGGCCCCGATAATCACCATCCCGATACCCTCCTGAGTGTTGTACACCTGATTCAGAAAAATACGAACAACACGAATAAATCATCCATTACATTACAAATTTTCATATCTGCCTTCGGGTAGAAGATTATGTTCAATTCCATCAAGAACCAATAGGTACAAAAACTCTTTCGTTCTCTCCGCAATTCGATATCGCAATCTCTCCACATAAGTTCCTTTTCAAGTTTTGCATTGTATGTAGGCATGTAACTTTCTTGTTAGTATTATCAACTGTATCCGTATTTGTATTGTCTAGTCTATATTGTTATTTATTGTTATTTACATGTTATGTATTTTTATAGTTACTTGTTATTCTCAACTGTACGCACTTCCCATGACGAGTTTCACGAATAGTGATTAATAAAGCTATACTTACTTACTTAAATTCAAGAATTTACAGAATTGACTTCGTGTGACATTCTCAAAATTCGCATATTTCTTTCTTTTTTGCATATTTCTTTCTTGTGCTCAGAATTTGTGTATTATAAGGTCATGACAGCATGCAGATTCCAATTATTATCAGAATATACGGACATTTTGTGAATTATGCGAATTTTCAGACGTTCAGACATCTTTTTATTCGTGTACTTGCCAATGTCTAGTGAGGTGAGTAAAACGAGAATTTACCATTCACCTTTTAAGAATTCATTCGCCTCGATTCGGTCATTTGTTTAGAATTTCAAATATTCGGCAAAATTCCGTCCATAATTCCTAATCAATACTGTATGTGCTAGTTTAAATCAAATGACTGTATGTAAAACCATCACTGCAGGCATATCCCGTTTTCAAGTCAGATACTTACTAACCATTCAACTGATGCAACCTACAGTAACTCCATATATTATCTTAAGTTATACTTGTCCTTTTGAACCAATATTTTGAAGCTACCTGACGCTTTCGGCCATCTTCAAATGGCCTTTTTCCCACAGTGCACTAGTCATCACGATGACTAGTCCACTGTGGGAAAAAGGCCATGTGAAGACGGCCGAAAGCTTCAGGTAGCTTCAAAATATTGGTTCAAAAGTACAAGTATAACTCAAGATGATTAACAGAACTTGAACAAATGAAGATCCAACATATAACTAAAATATAGTTTACAAAGGATACACAGGAACTCACGGTGAAACTGGTGACTCTGCCGAGAGGAAACACGCCGCCGGTGGAACCGAACTCAAACAGGTAACTGACGTAGGCAAACAGGTTCATGTTGGGGTTGTACGTGGTGAACTTAAGGAACACCGCCCTGGGGGAGGAAGACACAGGGCAGGGGTGATTAGCGAACATTTCTTCAGGATAGGCTATCCAAATATATTTACTTTCAATGTTGAGACTTTCGTCATCGTATCACGATAATATCTTCAGAACTGACCCTTGACAGGGAATTCCATGTAAGATGACGTCATCAAGTTTCAGTTCCGAAAGTCTCAACATAAAATGTAAATATATATGGATAGTAGATATGAATTGTTATTTAATATAGGGTTGTGGTGAGTATTTTGTGCACTTCCAACAAAAAATGATAAATGTGCTCACTTAGAGGGATAATTCATGCTTTTATAGCATGCTCGACTGAGGGTGGAAGTTTAAATAGCATTAGATACACATATTTTAAACAAAAACAATGGACTTTGAAACAAAAATAAACGCATGAAGATTGCAATTTGCTGTCGCCTCATAATCCCTCCGAGTATCAGATGTCAAGCAAATTGAAATGTTTCGCCTGAGAGTTGATTAAAATAATTTATCACCTTATGTGGCCTGTTTAAATACTGCAACCTGACTGGTTGACCCCACACCTAGCAACCTGATTGGTTGAACTGGCCACACCCATCTGATACTCAGCTAGGATTGATCACTTGACCTCGTTTATATTCATCACAGTCCTGTGATGAATATAGATTAACAGCCTGTGATTGGTCAGAATTTTTAATGAGGATAGTTATGTGTCAGAGGTCATAATTGCATCACTGGAAGTAGCTGTGCTGTTTTTCGTTGCACTCACAGCAGCTATTGTCTATGAGTGTGCGTCTGCGCCCGTACCGTGTGTAGTGGTCGACCCAGCTGTGCAGCAGCAGGGCGTCCAGCTGTTTTGCTGCGTGATACTCGGACACCCCCAGGTCGGCCACGTAGCCGCCCCCGCCGTACGTCGTCAGCACACCGATCGTAGGGATGCCCTGCAATAAGTGAGCAATCAGTCGCTCAGAAGCAAGTGACAAATCAATCAACATAATTATACAAACCGAATTGTTCTAGTGGACACGTGTATGTCTGATATACTGTACATGTACATGTATATGTGTTTCCCAGTGCTTGCGGATACATTTTCAAACTTCTCTCTTCTCTCTCTCTCTCACGTGTTTTTAGCAAGTATATTTCTACTAACGATAGATATAGTCAAATGGAAGCTTAGGGTTGTAAAACCTGTCTTCAGCTATACCTGTTGTTGGTAGAAATATGCTTGCTAAAAGACGTGAGATAGAGAGAAGTTTGAAAATACATGTATGTCTGATACATGGATTTCAGGGATAACGTCAGCAAATACCGATTCGAGTTCATTATAAAGTTCTCTGACAATTCAAGATGCTGTTTTATTCTACTGCTGCCACCTCTGTATTAAGGCCACATTGGGCTATTCGCCTAATAAAAAACATCTCTGTCGCTTGTTTATCCCTGAATGAGTTCATCGTGTTGGTAATCATATAAATCTACTCTTATCATATTTCACAACACATAAAAATAACTAACTGGCGGCCGTCAATCATGACCTGACATGCGCAGTCAGCATTTGTGAAAATGTCTGCAAAAGCAGACGAAACTGTCAAATGGTTAGTTATTTTTATGTGTTGTGATGATGAAAAGAGTATCATTTAGTAGAGATTTCTTAGCATCTAGATTCATCACAGTCAAGAACAGCATATAATCCTTACTCAGATGTTTCTTTGGAACGAAGACGTTTCGGAGGACATTCTTCCTTCATCAGTTTCTGGTGGCAAAATGCGACGGTTGTTGTTGTGCACCTTACAATTGCACCCATCGCGTGACTCAACGCAATCGTCAAACGTCTTCATTCAAAAGAAGCATCTGAGTAAGGATTTTATCCTTTTCTTGACTATGAAAAGAGTAGATTTGGTCTCCGTCGGTTGTTCTCACCTTGAGTTTGAGCGCGCTGACAAATCGCCATGACAGGTTGAATGTGTTGAGGTCCCCCTCCGCGAGTTCGGGGTCGAGGCGCGTCCAGCCGGTGGTGAAGTTCCCGTCCTGCTCCTCGAACATGGAGTAGGCCACGTTACACTCGATGCTGTGGTCAGACATCGCCGACGCGATCACGCACTTCTCTGTGAATAGGCAGCAATGGTTTTTTTTATTATATGTAATTAAGTCATCAGACTTATGACTCCAAGTCGGGTTAGTACTATGTCACATAGTCTATGGTGGGGTTCGAACCCACAACCATATGGCACCAAATCGCCTAGCAGTTCAGGCTAACTCACTAGTACTAGTCCACTCTGCCACCGTAACCAGGTTAAAAACCGTGGTCGTGGGTTCGAATCCCACCAAAGACTATGTGATATAGTCCTAACTTGACTTGGAGTCATAAGTCTAATGAATTAATTGCATATAATAATATATACCCAAGTCCATTAAATCATAAATCATATCAATTTTTTTTTTTTTTTAGTATCTTGATCAGCACAAGTACGTTCTAGAAGTCAGAGAAACTGACAGTAAGATCACTGGTCAATTATTGACAAAAAGAATGAAAATTCCAAACAGACCAGTTTCTTTCAACACCCGAAAAATCTATTGTACTTCTCTACAACGTCAGGGAATTAGATAAAAATTATTATTTCTTCACGCACTGTGAAACTATGAGATAGTGTCATTCTGAATGGATGTACAGTACGAACCTCTACAAACTGAGAGCTGGCATCATGCGGTCTCATTAGAGAGATTGTCTCTTTAAGGAGATTCATGTTGATCTCTGCATGCAGGTTTGGGATCGCGCAAAATTGTCTCATTATAACGGTAGAGCAAGTGTTCCAGTTATGGGCAGTTTACGACGTGATATGTAATTTTGTTCATAGATAATAGAAATATATGAAATATTTTACCAGATTATCAAAATAAAATCAATGTTCTATCATTTGAAAATACTAGAGTACTAGCTTCATCAAATAAATACCACAATACGGAATGTCATGTTTTAATCAAATGTCCTGTATATGATGATATCAGAAATGAATTGTATAATAATATTCCAGATTTATCTTTTTTCAACATTAGTGATGAGCATAAATTATACTACCTGCTAAGCAAGAAAGATATTGTATATAATGTTGCCAGAGCCTGCTTTTACATTTTAGATAGGAGGAAAATTTTAACATATATATAGTCTCTAGTAATTCTATAAAGAATGGTCATGTGTACATTTTAAAGATATATTCTATTTGTGCTTTTTTACATGTGTGTACATACGATTGAGACATTAATAAACTACTACTACTACTATCTATCATTTTTGTTTTGGTGATTGTTTCCACCTGATTACGTTTGACGTTTAAAACATTGCTCTATGGGCAGGTCACGATGTGCCATTGTGACTACCATTGTGACTACCATATGGATTAAACACACCACTTAAGAGTTTGCATGAATCATAACTACTAATGTTCATGAGCAAATATGTAAATCAAAACCTATTGTTTCATTAATTAAAAATGTAGTCAATTAATCTCTAGCTTGTTTCCTCTTGCTACGTGCTGTTATTACGTCAAACGTGTGCGTTCTCGTGGAGATATAGCTAAACCTCGATTTTACGCCGACATTGGGGTCCATACTTCGAGAACCGCATTAACCCCGAAAGCGCGTTAAGTGCTGCACTGCCATTGGTCGAGATCGAGTGGTGCTAGACCTAAACACGGAAATGATTGCACATGCGCGCAGCAAGTTTCCTTGTGCGCCATTATGGCTGGCTGAAAGGTAAACAACTTGCATAAAGGGTATTTTTGACAATATTTTCATATATAAGGATATACACGTATAAGAATGTAAAATAAATGTATTAAAGTGTTCTAGTAACTTGGTATACAGCATATGGATTCTTGTTATCTTGTCTTTTCTTTCTTTTGCTGTTCACTATTAAAAAAAAAATGAAAACTTTTTTTTTGAATAGTGGACAGCAAAAGAAAGGAAAGACAAGATAACATAAAATAAATGGGGTCCATGGTCAATCCGCGTTACACAGAAATTCGTGCAAAATCGAGGCGCGTTATATCGAGGTTTAGCTGTATACATAATAATCAACCCTACATAGGATGTGCCCATACCTGGAACACTTCCTCTATTCTATGGAAGTGAAAATGTACAATGTGAAATCTGCACGTACCCGGCACGATGCGGTTCTGTTGGAGCCTCACACTGCCGACCCGGAACGAGTACATGTCGTCGAGGAACTGACGGTCGTATCTGAACGCGCCGGCGCCGTTATACGTCTGGGCGTGGTACAGAGTCGGCACCGCGGTGTGACGCATGAACTTCCAGAAGTCGTGGCCGCTCTTCACCTGAGATTCAATACTGTTGTTAACTGGTATGTAGCAAATGGATTCATTTTATATACTTATTTTTTTTCTTTTGCTTATTCCGCCCAAAAAACCAAAAACATATATACATGTATTTCCTTATATTTATTTAAATTTCGACACAACAGTGCCCTTATCAAAATCACTGTTGTGCAGAAATTTAAATAAATATAAGGAAATATATATGTTTTGAAGAAAAAATAAGTATATAAAATAACCTCTTCACCTGAGAACAATTGTCAAATGTTAATGCAAATGTGGTGGTTTATAGTAGTCCTAATCCAAGTCTTGCTCTCCCGAATCTCAGGATTTACACCAGGTCGTTGGCCCACTTATTGATCATCAATTGATCATTTGTCATGGATTTTCATGGCAGCACATGCAGCGCACAATGCTAATCACCCAAACAATCACTCAATCACTCTTTCAACCCAATGACCTGTACCTAATTAATGTGTAGGTGCCACAGAGCAATGTGCAACTATCTATGGATGAGTTTGCTCGAGACCCACCACCAGACCCAGCTGTGAATCAAACCCAAAACCTTTTGGTCGCAAGTCCAACTCCCTAACCACTCTACCCTCTCCACCCTACTTTGTTAAAATTTATCTTTTGCAAGAGTGTGCTCCAGCCACCTCATCAGGGTGGCCAAAGCCAGTTGCTCCAGTGAGCTATACAACTGTGATCGTGCCAAGACTTCCATCTCAGTATACGTGAGTTTACATTATTCCATATTCTAGTCTGCAATAGCAGGCAAGCAAAGGTAGATCCAGGGGGCGCGCACCCCACCGCCTTTTCCCACCAAAGTACGTCATTTTCATGGGTGTTTTTTACACGTTCACAATCGAGCGTGCGTACAAAACCCATGAAATCCCTGAAGTGCGCCTCATCTTTTCCAAAAACCGGGATATGCCATTGAGTAACTCACCAGTAAAGCCTAAACTGAAGACAAACTTACGTCATCAAACGACATGCGTCCCTCGCCTGCGTTCTCGCCAGCCTTGAACAGTGTGTGGATGTGTTTGTTCATGGCGAACACGCGGTTGTCCTGCGTCCCCCAGGCGATGAAGCTCACCAGAGCATTTCAAATGTTTGTATTGTAAAGAGTTTGCTCACTATTTTCAAAAAAGAATCCAAGCTCTTATAATCCAGGATGATTTTGTAACAAATAAATACAAATATTATAATAAGCTATCTTTCTTGGAAAATATAATAATTTGATTTTTTCAAATTTTCAAATGAAATGATCTAATTATTTACTGACACAAAATAATTCTCAGCATCTCATTGTCATTCATTCAATATTATTTTTTACACATGTTTTATGATTAGTAATCTAGAGATTCGAAAAGCTGTAATTTGTGAAATGTTTAATATTTTAATATTTCAAATTTACCATAGCACAAAGAACAAGCCAGAAAAAATGCTACAACTGAACATACCGATGCGGATGAGGTCATCCTCCATCACTTCGTCTTGTCTGGGTGTGGCCACTGTAGCCTTTGCCTCCTTGTCATCATCCTCATCCAGCTTCTTGAAGATCAAGGATATCACCATAGCCAGGGCGATCACCTGAAAGAAGTCGACTTCATACAGTCACATTCGAGTTAACTTAGTATACAAAGTTGTTTTATTTGTTTGATACACTCGGACATTTTAGCATCTACTGTTCACAGATTTTAATTTAATTTTTTATACACATATAGCTTGACTAGTTAAATATAGAAACCAAAATATGAAAACAACTGTAGAATCTTACTATACCATACTAGAAATTTTATAACTTGTATCTCCTGAAAAGATTGATCAATAATCCATAATTCAGTTGGCTTTTTACAGCAGTGTAGTCTATTATTATCATGGGCTCTTAGTGTTTTCATACCAGCCGCAGCAAGGCTAGGCACATGGTATCTATGATTTTGAGTAGCTGATGTCTCCTACTAATGCCTTGAATTTTGGTCGCCATTTTTTTTCTCTCACTCTTTGTGTAAAAACATGGTTTCATTTAAATTACACACACGACAGATCCACTGTCTTTACAATTTCATACTTCTTTCACGAATATTTCTTATATAAGTACATCAATAAATTACAAATCATATCCCACATATTGTCTGATTATTGTAAATACTCGGGTTTGTTTTTATTCATTATTTACATTTGCGGCCTAGCTGTACACACTGCCGATTCGAAAATTAAATGCCAAATAAAACACTTATTACAAAGATAAATGTTATATAGGCACACCCGAGAAGTATTATTTTTCCATTACCTTTCATTTGATATATACTTTTTAGGGAATTTAATCCCGGATTAACTGGACGTTTGGTCACTCCCACTTCTACACATTTTGAAATACCACTATTTTTTAACACTTACGGTGTTTGAAAAGTATTTAATCTGGAATAAGAAATTTAATCCTTTTTAAAGTTCATTTTTGAAACCTGCTAGCAAGAAGTGCAGAGATATTTCAAAGGTCCTGTTACCCTCATCTAAGTCTGGTTACCACCACACTGTTACCACACAGAAATTAAGCTTTTGAGGGCGGGTTTGAGGTGTTTGAAGTTGTATAGCAGTTGTCTAGCCCCTGCTAGGAAATTATAAAGATACAAACTAAAATTTTAAAAAGTGGACACTTTGCAGTGGGAGCAATACCATGACCACTCTCATATGCAAATATACTTGTGATAAGCGGAAAAAATAAATCTTTTGTAATCCGTACAATTTTGTTTCTTACTCTGCGCTACATATGTTGATTTTGTAAAGTTGAGAAGGACACTAGAGATGTCGAAACATGTCTAAATAAATTTAAATCTGATTTTCACAGAAAATAGGACTTTGTTTTTCGGTTGTAAGGCAGCAGAAACAGAAAAAAAAAAACTAACAAAAAATGCGACCACATGCTGCATACCATATGTCACAAATCTTGGCTACATATGTAGTTACAATTACGTACATTCCATGAAATATTTATTTTTCATGTACACAACACTATTTTATGTTGCTTTTTGATATTTTTAGAAAAAAAAATTTTGGACGTATCATTTTTTTACCTAAAAAAAAATATAATATATTTTAACAATAAACTACCACAAAGCTTTTTGATTAGTCCATTGTTTTACCATTTAAATACTAAATACTTATTTATACTATTATTGTAAATGCTAAGGTAAAACACCAATATTTTATGCCCATTCGAATGGATTTGCGCTCGAGTCCCTTTAAGGCCAGTTACTTGAGTCATCGGCATAGAGTTTCTTAGCACACACATGTCTGGGGGCGGCACAGTCGCTCAAACTAAATCCCGGATCTGCCACTGTATTGCCACATCACTAGTTCAATGGCACCAAAAATCTCATTATGGAGGTGGTCTCTTTATAGATGCAGGCCTTCTAGTGATGCTCACATAGGAGGGGGTGCATTGT
>CM032665.1:28273163-28295889 GCA_019095985.1 Streblospio benedicti
TCGCAACAATGAGAAGAATTAGGAAAAAGCATAAGAAATCATAGCTAATTCTCAAAAATTTTTCTTCTGTATATATAGTAGACCAATAAAATATTTGCCTACATTGAACAAATTCAAAAGTGATATGAAGACTGAACAATGTGATCTCTCCATCTCAACTAAGCAATAACTTAAATCATAGTACAAATATTATCTATATTAATTATATAGATACCTATTCTGTCAAAAACTATTATCTAATGATGGAATGGTAAATTACTAAGGATCAGCTTTGTGTAGTTGGGATTTCATTGTATTTGGTTATTTCATATCAGGCCTAGGAAAAATTATTGTTTGGTTCCGCTAACATGATTATGAAAAATAGGTTAGCTAGGTAGCCAATTTTTTTTTTTTCCCATTTGTTTACCGCAAAACAGTTTTGATTAGGTTAGGTAGGGGCCACTACTTTTTTTAATCCACATAGAATAGGTGAGGTCTCCTTCAGACATAAACAAAACCATTACTGAAGAACATCAAATTATAATCTGTCTGCATGATATACATGTATGGTCCATATTTGAGAATCTCCCAAACTTTTATTTATTCCTGGACTAAAGTATACCATCCTAGGTGTATTCATAGGTAGTTAGTTAGTGTACATAAATGTATTTTCAAACGTGCACATATCATGGTTCTCTCTCGTTTGTAGTATGAATTGCAATTATGGATCCTTTATGATCAAACTGTTGACATCTGATACTCAGAGTGACCAAACTAGGCAGATAACTCCAAATATGAGATCACTGACGATCCACGTCGAAATGACACTAAGCTTCTGGCATCTTCTGGAGCATTTGGAGTTATTGTCTATGTGAATTTGAGGATTTACATCGAGTTACTTAAAAAGCACGTCTTATGAAAACAATAATGGAATACGTAAAATAACAGATTAAACAACATATCACAGATAAATTAAAATCTAATAGATGAATTCATTTCTTGTATAATCTTCAATTTGTTAAAACAAACTTTTTTTTCCAATTTGAATTATGAAATTGGACATTTCACTTATGGATTTAACATCAGCTGAAATATCATTCCAAGGCTGAGTCTTTTTTTTTCAACCCTGGCCAAATTTCTATTTCAATTTTGTTCATCTCATTTTACATTCTATTATTCAATAGAGAAAATAAGAAAAAAAAACTTCCCAGAAATGTGACAATATTGTATATGATTCCTGAGCATCACCAAACTACACGCTTTACGTATAATTTTGTCAATACCCATTTACATATACAGTTTCACGCATGCATGTTATGAAGAACGTGTCAAAATAATAAGCACTATTCAGGTGAGTATTGTCACTCAAGTTACAGCAAATTACAGATGACGTCCAAATTGAACGCACATCTCATGGAGTCCATGTTTGAGTTTTCTACATAAAATAGTCAGTCATGTTTCCATCTATAAAAGTTGGTCAGGTGAAACAGTTGGTTAAAAAAATTGACGCTTTTTGTTCTGTCTATTCAGAAGTTTACAATAGCAATAGTTACTTTAATCTGATTAAAATCCAAAGAAATATGGACAACATGAAATGCAAACACTAAAATGGCGAGTGATGCGACAGAATCTACAGAACTCAGAAAGACAAGTTTCCATTTGAAACCTGCAAACCCTGTGGAGTCGGATGCACCAAGCACATCTCATTATGGTCATGAAGCTAGGGATGTGGGCATGGAAAATAGGGATCAATATAAAGAAATTAAGGATAAAGAAGAGGAAAATAAAAATTCTAACTCAAAAATTAGACATCCAAACGAAAAAGCTATGCATATGGATGAAGGGGAAGAAATTAGGGAGGAAGAAATAGACAATAAATATGAAGACACAAAGAAGAAATTAAGGACCCAAGAAATAGAAGATAAATATGAAGACAGAAATATTATCGAGGAAGAAAGAAATTAGGGATGAAAAATAAATAGACAATAAATATGAAGACACAAACATTAAGGACCCATGCAAGGTAGAAAAGCACCCAGACAGAGGAATTATCGATGAAGAAAATGAGGCTAAAGATATTGACATGGAAATAAAGGGTCCATGCAAGGAAAATAACAACCAAAACAGGAGAATTGTAGATGAAGAACACGAGAATAAAGAAACTGAAATAAAGGATTCACGCAGTGAAAACAAGGATCTAGATGTCATGTCAGATGCTCCAGACAGCAACAAGACGCATATAAAGTGTGCTTCTCAGACCGCCACAAATGCTTCTTTTGGGGATATACTGTGGGAGTATATGAAAGACATCAGTTGCCATGGTGTTCGCCATGCGTGTAGAAACGTTAAGGGTCGGCGGAGGAGGGGCTTCTGGGTCTTAGTCATTCTGGCAGCTATCGCTGCAAACGCATATCTCACGGGGCAGGCTAGGGAAAGATTCCAGAAGAGGCCAACATCATCCAGATATGAGAACGTGGATGATAGACAGATGCTTTATCCGGCATTTACTCTCTGTGCAAGTAGACCTTTTGTGACAAACAAGTATGTAGAACAACAAGCCAAAAAGGGTGTGTTTGTACCATTTTCAAGTGCGCTAGTTTACAGCATGGTAACCTTAATACAAGTTAGAAATGGCAGTATCCCCCTTGCTGTGACGGGCTGGAATAATAACTCTCTAACAGACATTGGCTTAAAGTTCTATATGAAAAACTTTAAACTGTGGGACGGTATTCTGACTGAAATGAAAGCAGCTGGTAAAGATGTATCTGACGTAGATGAGGTTCTTGACTTTGTCAGATTAAAAGTAGTGAACAGAGAAATAGTAATAGACCTTCAGAGAAATGTACCATTTATTTCGCGCTTCAATATAGATCATGTGTTAAGCAATGACGAAATATTACTAATGAAGAAATTGGTGAGAGTTGAACGGGAAACAATGGATGAAGAAAGAATTTTTAGTGACACCAATATTCTTGACCGCAAAATAAAATGCAAAGTATTATGGTCTGGAATGACATGGACGAGGTCTAATGCAAATGCAGCGTGTGTCTTTAAAACGTTTCTCCATCACAAGTTGCCCCATTGTGTAAAAGGCACTGCCACAATAAATGGAAGTCTAGCTCATGCAGATTTCAGTAAAACGGATCATAGGTTGGAGATTCGGTATAGACAAGTTGTGAGAGAGCCGCCAACTGCCGTTCAAAGCAATGTTCAAAATATATTAAGTATGCATTGGAATAAATCATTTTGGTCGAAAGACCCTGGATTCTATCTGATGTTACACGGGCATGATGATTTTCCGAATATGCGTGACATTCAGTTGATCACAAGAATGAACCTTGAATACAATGTAAAAATTGAGAAAAGTGTCATTGAAAATCTGCCTCAACCTTTCACTGATTGTGTTGATACTGAGAGTAAAAGATTCAGCAACCCACTCTTGTACCACAGCTACTCGTACAATGCCTGCGTAAGGGAATGCGAGAACAATGAGCAACTCAGGACCTGTGGATGCTACCTCCTTGGTATGCCTGTCCCTGGGTTTTCTGCCTGCAAGAATAAAGGAAGACGCATGAATAATGGAACTCTTTGCCCTTCCAAACCTTTTCCAAACTGCAGCCACTGCCTGAAACCTTGCAAGCAGCTCTTGTATGATACGGTTTATACTGGAATTAGAGAGCGCAAGGAATTGAAAATAAACCGTACATTACCTACAACAAACTATCGTAGATTTTTGCGAATTTTCTTGAGACCACAAGACCACTACACGAGAATCCAAATGACAGAGACGTATCCTT
This sequence comes from Streblospio benedicti, assembly GCA_019095985.1. Taxonomy (NCBI): domain Eukaryota; kingdom Metazoa; phylum Annelida; class Polychaeta; order Spionida; family Spionidae; genus Streblospio; species Streblospio benedicti. Next base: position 28,276,940 of record CM032665.1, read on the forward strand.
CTGAGGATCTGTTTGGAGACCTGGGTGGCTACCTGGGTATCCTGTTTGGAATGAGCATCATTAGTGCTTTTGAGCTCTGTTATATCTTGATGTGTGCTGCAACTCAGCTCATAATGCAGAGATGGAGAAGAGGCAAAGACGTGTAGAGAGTTTATAAACAGGACAATATGTCTGCATTTTGACTTTCAATCATAGTTTATCATGTTGTCATTTGTCACGAGTGGTTGCATGCCAAACATATAAATGTGTAATAAATTACTTGCAGAAATCTATGTTTTTTCTGGGGGTACAATTGGGGTTACTTAGGCACCAACCGTTAGATAATGGGAGGTGGGCAGGAATTAGACTCTAGTGAACATTGATGCGTCGTTGTTTTACAGTATCTTCAAGAGAAATATTAAACACAAGACTAAATTGAGCCATAAACTATGGACAAATCTCCAATGTCTCCGAATGGCGTGGCTAAGCCGAATATATTTAGTATGTAACATAATAAAACCCGTATGAATTCAGGTGACAGACCAACACAAAAAAGGTTGATGACCAGTAATAATTAAAACAAGAAAATTGCATACAAATTAAAAATATATTTTTTGTAGAATTTTTTTTTATATTTCTAATATATGAGTTTTTCGGGATTTTCTTACTCAAAGCAATTCAGCATTATTGTTGTTTTTTACAATGAATGTTGGACAATTCATTTGTGAGCAAGTAATATGTTACTTTTTAACTAATACAATACAAGTTTGCATGTACACGGAGAATTCCCTGAAATCCTTATATTTTTTAGCCATTTTGAGGTCATTTTGTGACCAGCATCAAGCTAAACATTATGTGTAGTGATATCAGTTTTGAACCTCCATAAAGAGACCATTGAACCTCTTTAATGAGACCACCTCTCTATTGAGATCACTTGAGACTATACAGTTGGTGGTCTTAATAGAGAGGTTCTATGGTACAAATATAAGATGCAATCTCTCACTTATGACCACCTACTAGAGTTTAGATGAATCAATCTTGCTGTAAGTATGGAATGAATGTGTAAATTTAAAAAAATCCAAGTAACCACCCACTTGACCGTTAGTCCATCACTAGCCTAGTGTTATCTCCATGCTAAATCGGACCATTCAAAAAGCAATATAGTTCCAAAATGGACTCCATCGGATCACGTCCGCACTCGGAACTACTCGGAATGTTTCAGAGCTCAACAGACATAACATGGGGGGTTTGGGCCTTATAAACATATGCTTATACATATTAATTATGATGGTTCAGTCTCAGTATTAGTGAGAAATATACTGATACTTAATAAGTTGATAACTTCATATGTTCCATAATTGACATTTTTGTATGACATTATTTCCCATTCATTATCTCACTTAACAATATATCAGGCAGCGGTTACGCGCGTGCATGGAATCTAACAGTAGCTACATATGAGGCAGGGGAGGCAACTGCCTCCTCTGTTTTGGGGAGTTTTTTTCTCAAACCCTGAATGAAACTGAGAGTTAACATATTTGTTTTGTATGCTCCAAAAATAATATATATATATTTTTTTTTGTGTGTGGGGGGCGGTAAAAATATATAATTCTGGTAAGCATGCAGCCATATTTTTATTGATGTTCTCAAAAAATCTAATAAAGTGGGGATGTAAAAAGCCAATGATCACTTTTGTGTTTCATCAGGTATCAATATCTTAATAATTTCTTTGTTATGCAAGTTGTGAAACGTCACTGGTATTAAAAATATTAGTAGTTCAACAATTTAATTACATCATAAAAATGCTAATCTTTCATCAGATAGTTTAAGAGATTATCTCTAATCCTATTAATCATTTTTTTCCCACCAGACGGACAAGTTTTCCACATATCAGGATATAAATAAAAGGCTAGAGTTTTCGTGTTGGCGGCAAAAGTTCTCCAGATACCATCCCTGACAGTGAACATAAAATTAAACCATAGTCTTATCGATGGCGAAACATGTGTGGTGTTGTAGTCATCGTTATTTGTCCAATGTCTCGTCACACTCGCGCTGACTGTGAGACACGGGCGCTTTACATTGCTTGTGGTCACCTACAGAGACACATGTCTCAATAAAACTGTTTTGTTATTGTCAATAAACAAACTTCAACTGTCTAAATTTTTATTCAGTGAAAATAGGCAAATGACACTTTTTTACTCTAACATACATTCTAGCGATCAACAGCAGGTTTACAGGTTTTGAAAATGTTTTTCAATGATGTTTCAATGATGTGCTTTAAAGCACGTTTTTACTGAAGTTGTGAGAGAAACTTTAATCACACTGTTCACAACCATACGGTTTCTTGCCAGTGTGGATTCTCATGTGGGATTTCAGATGTCCACTTTGAGTGAATGATTTCTCATACACTGTACACTGATGTTCTTTCTATCTAGTGTGGATTCTCATGTGGCTAGTTAGGGAGCTATTGACACTAAAACACTTGCCACATTGACTACACTCTCTCGGTGTGGATTCTCATATGTCTTGTCAGATCTCCCTTACAACTGAATGATTTCTCGCACACTGTACACTGATGTTCTTTCTCTCCAGTGTGGATTCTCATGTGCCTGTACAAGTGGCTACTTTGACTAAAACACTTGCCACATTGACTACACTCATAAGGTTTATCACCAGAGTGAGTTCTCAAGTGAGTTTTCAGATGTTCACTTCGGCTGAATGATTTTTCACACAATGTGCACTGATGTTCTTTCTCCTCAGTGTGGATTCTCATGTGGCTGGTCAAGTGGCTACTTTGACTAAAACACATGCCACATTGACTACACAGATAAGGTTTATCACCAGAGTGAGTTCTCAAGTGAGTTTTCAGATGTTCACTTCGGCTGAATGATTTTTCACACAATGTACACTGATGTTCTTTCTCCTCAGTGTGGATTGTCATGTGTCTGGTCAAGTTTCTACTGACACTAAAACACTGGCCACATTGACTACACAGATAAGGTTTTTCACCAGTGTGGATTCTCATATGATCTGTCAGATTTCCACTTCGATTGAATAATTTCCCACACACTTCACACTGATGTTCTTTCTCTCCAGTGTGGATTTTAATGTGGCTGGTCAGGACTCTACGGACACTAAAACACTTGCCACATTGAGTACACTCATAAGGCTTCTCACCACTTAGTATTGCTTTTCGTGATTTCACACCATCACTTTGGCTGGATGTTTTCAATGTTGACTCCTCTTGCACATCACTATTGCTTGCCATGACTAGTATTTCCATCTGCAGTTATAAACAGCCACTGACACACTCACTTCAAGTCATCTCATGGAGCGATTCCAGATAAATAATGAACAATAAAAAGTTTAATTTCCTTCTAATTTTACTACATTGCTAAAATACAAAATACGGTTGAGAAAAGATCACTATGATTTCAAACATAAAGTACAATTTATCATTTTATCATGACATTTGTTTACCAAAATATACTTGACCATAGAATCTACAAGCGAAAATTAATAATTACAATTTTTAAACACAATGCACCCCCTCCTATGTGACATCACTAGAAGGCCTGCATCTATAAAGAGACCACCTCCATAATGAGATTTTTGGTGCCATTGAACTAGTGATGTGGCAATACAGTGACAGATCCAGGATTTAGTTTGAGCGACTGTGCCGCCCCCAAACATGTGTGTGCAAAGAAACTCTATGCCGATGACTCAAGTAACTGGCCTTAAAGGGACTCGAGCGCAAATCCATTTGAACAGGCTTAAAATATTGGTGTTTTACCTTAGTATTTACAATAATAGTATAAATAAGTATTTAGTATTTAAATGGTAAAACAATGGACTAATCAAAAAGCTTTGTGGCAGTTTATCGTTAAAATATATTATATATTTTTTTTCTAGGTAAAAAAATGATAAGTCCAAAGAAATTGTTTTCTAAAAATATCAATAAGCAACATAAAATAGTGTTGTGTACATGACAATAAAATATTTAATAGTATGTACATAATTGTAACTACATATGTAATTAGCACAGAGTGAGAAACAAAATTGTACGGATTACAAAAGATTTATTTATTCTGCTTATCACAAGTATATTTGCATATTTCTAGTATGGTATAGTAAGATTCTACAGTTGTTTTAATATTTTTGTTTCTATATTTAACTAATCAAGCAATATATGTATAAGAAATATCAAAGTGAAATCCGAGAACATTAGCTACTAAAATGGCCAAGTGTATCAGACAAATGAAACAATTTTGTACACTAAGTTAACTCGAATGTGACGATATTCAGTCGATTTCTTTCAGGTGATCGCCCTGGCTATGGTGATATCCTTGATCTTCAAGAAGCTGGATGAGGATGATGACAAGGAGGCAAAGGCTACAGTGGCCACACCCAGACAAGACGAAGTGATGGAGGATGACCTCATCCGCATTGGTATGTTCAGTTGTAGCATTTTTTCTGGCTTTTTCTTAAATTTGTGCTATGGTAAATTTGCAATATTGAAATATTAAAAGTTTCACGAATTACAGCTTTTCGAATCTTTAGATTACTAATTATAAAACATGTGTAAAAAATTGATATTAAATGAATGACAATGAGAAGATGAGAATTATTTCGTGTAAATAAACAATTAGATCATTTCATTTGAAAATTTCATGAGAAAAAGTGTCGTGCCATTTACAATAAAGCCTTCACTCTTCAAAGAGACCACATCTAAAATAAGACCCTTTTATTCGGTTTTAAACCATTGCCATGAAGAGACGACCTCTGGCAGGTGGTCTTAATAGAGACGTTCTTATGATGAATATCATATTTTATAGCATACAGCCAAAGAACTATTTAAGATGTGACAGCTATTGTATACTTAGAATATTATATTTTCCAAGAAAGATAGCTTATTTCAATAGGATATATTTCTCCATTTCTTACAAAATCATCTTGGGTTCTTTATTACAGCTTGGATTCTTTTTTGAAAATAGTGAGCAAATTCTTTATGACACAAATATTAGAAATGCTGTACATTTCCAGCTGAAACTCCTGCCATAGTGATCCCCAAACCACTGAGTCAGAAGAAACTGGAGAAAGCGCGGAATGAAACGGAATACGAAAAACGCATGTGGAATATCATTAGGGAGGTGCGTATTTCTGATGCGAAACCTGGTTTTAGAAAACTCTTATTGGCTTAAAAGTTTTAAGAACTATCAGTTTTTATTTTCAAAGATATCACATTAAGTAACACAAAAAGTAATATATAAAACCCCTGAGTATCATTTTAAAATATCTATATACATATAAGTATGCATGATAAGTGTTCATACTGATAGCTTGAAGTTCTGATAACTCAAGGTTGCCACTTGCTTCTCTTACTTTCAAGTAGCGTGGGTCTTACTGCATACTCTTGGTCCAATTATAATAACTTTTTTGCACAAGAGGTTATAAAGTTATGAATCAAATGCAGTTCTGAATGCCGCGACATTGATTAGTTCTGTCAAAGTTTACCACTTTTTGTAATAAGACCTGCCAGCTTCATGCATGTCCTTCATAAGAAAGTTTTCATGAGTTTCATACCATGATAAGGGCGTGAGGAATGCAGCGACACTGATTAGTTGTGCGTTTGGCCTCCAGGTGTCGTTCTACTTCCTGTTCCTGGTTCTGGTGAGCTTCATTGCCTGGGGGACGCAGGACAACCGCGTGTTCGCCATGAACAAACACATCCACACACTGTTCAAGGCTGGCGAGAACGCAGGCGAGGGACGCATGTCATTCGATGACGTAAGTTTACGCTTTACTGGCGAGTTACTCATTCATGCCTACTATTGTAGATTAGAATGTGGACTATATAACTTCACGGGTACTGAGATGGATGTCTTGCCCTGATAAAGTTGCCACGGACTGGAGCGCACTTGTGCAAAATATACTAGTAGGGTATTGCATGGGTTTGAATGGGAGATAAGAAAATATCTCAGTGAGTGGAGTTGTCACAGCTTGAGTGAGTGCAGCGAACGAGAGCTGTGACAAGTCTACGAGGTGAGACAATCAATGCAAAATCCTTTTTCTCCCACTTTAACTGAGTTATTTTACAGACTACGTGATTTATACGTCGTTGTAAATTTATGCAAATTTATGCAAATTAGCTGGTCTGGGAAGGGTGGGAGATAAAGAAATCCACCACCGCTACTCCATTCATAGATAACACTGGAAGTGGGAAAAATGTAGATATTAGCTACCGAAGAAATGCAAGTATTAGTCTATCTCAACTATAAGTCGACGCCCCATCTTTGGCCATCAAAATAAAGAATTTTAGTTAAAATTGTTTTAAAATGCTTGAAAATCACCCAAAACATAAACATCTGCGCACGTGATTTATAAAAACGGCCCTCTGACAATTTGTACTCAAATTTCAGTTAGGTGTGTTTGTGGTAGTACTGCTGATGTGATATTTTGTTATTTATATGACCTACCAGGGAGATTAGCGCGACTCTCTGGGGGACTTGCTACAATATTGCCCATCCTGACCAGGACCATGCTAATGTTTAGACCCGATTATAAGTCTACCTCTATGATTTAGAATTGTTTTTTGGGAGTAAAAAACTTGATTTATACTCGCATTTCTACAGTAAGTAGGATGGAGACTGACAGCAGACTGTAAAATCATTTGCATTTGACCATCGTTCTCAGGTGAAGAGTGGCCACGACTTCTGGAAGTTCATGCGCCACACCGCGGTGCCGACTCTGTACCACGCCCAGATGTATAATGGTGCCGGCGCGCTGAGATACGACCGTCAGTTCCTCGACGACATGTACTCGTTCCGGGTCGGCAGTGTGAGGCTCCGACAGAACCGCATTGTGCCGGGTAGGTGCAGATTTCACAAGACATTTTATCATTCTTTTTCATTTAATTTCATTGCTAATCATGACCCAGAAGTATCCGATAACTCGGAGAGGGTTATCACGCCTCTTCAAACAGGGTTGATACTAAGATTATCATGCTTGTTCTAAGCCAAACTACTTTTTCACATTTTTAAAAGCAATGTTGAGATTGTTTAGAAAGAAATGTTAAATACAAAACCAGGTTTGTTGTGTAACATGAATTGTTTTATCAGGATTTGTTCTTGAGGTGTATCGGGCTCGCCATGATACGACCCAAGAACTCACCTGATGAAATAATTCATGGTACAAACTCACCTGGTTTTATTTTGTCTATGTACACTTTCACTTCCTTATCAAAGGTTTTTAACACTGCTTTCGAGCCAAATATTTGAAAATACCTTGAGAGCTTTCAACCTATTCTCTAGGTTTTTTCATCAGTCTGCCGTCAATCCGCCTATGTTAAAAACCTTTGATAATTATGTCAAACTCGAGCAGATGAATATTCAACATAGACTTTCACTTCCATAGAATAGAGGAAGTGTTCCAGTTATGGACACATCCTACGTAGGGTTAAAGATTACGTATATCTTCATGGTAACGCACACGTTTGGAAGAATAATGGCACTAGCAAGAGGAAACAAGAATTAATTGACTATATTTTTCATTAATGAAACAATAAGTTTTGATTTACATATTTGCTTATGAACATAATAATTATAGTTAATGCAAACTGTAAAGTGGTGTGTTTAATCCGGGAGACATTTTACGGTAGTCACAATGGCACCCATGACCAGAGCAATGCTTTAACACGGCAAACGTAATCAGGTGGAAATGATCACCAAAACAAAAATGATAAATTATGGCAATTATTTGATGAAGCTAGTACTCTAGTATTTTGAAATGATAGAACATGGATTTTATTTTCATAATCTGGTAAAATGTTTCATATATTTCTATCAACTATGATCAAAATTACATAAGCATCACGATCACGTCATTAAATGCCCATAACTGGAACACTTGCTCTACGGTTATCAAGAGACCAGATCTTAAATGAGACAATTTCGCACAATCCTAAACCTGCATACAGAGATCATCATGAGCTTCCTTAAAGAGACCATCTCTCTAATGAGACCGCATAATGCCAGCTCTCAGTTGGTAGTGCTTCCTACTGTACATCAATTCAGAATGATACTATCTCATAGTTTCACGTCGTGTAAAGAAAAAAAATACTAATTCCCTGACTTTGTAGAGACGTACAATAGATTTATCAGATGTTGAAAGAAACTGGTCTACTATTAAAACCATGTGCTGGATCTAAAAAACTAAAAAAAACTTGAAATGATTTATGATTTAATGGTCTTGGGTATGTATTGTTATATGTAATGAAGTCATTAGACTTATGACTCCAAGTCAGGTTAGGACTATATCACATAGTCTCTGGTGGGATCCAGAACCAGGTTACGTGGCATATGGCACTTTAGAATCGAACTGCTAGCAGTTCATGTATGGTCTTGGGTTCACTCCCACCAGAGACCTGGTTCCCAACCAGAGTGGACTAGTCATACATAAGTCTAATGACTTAATTACATAGACTATAATCCAAAAAAAAAACCTATTCACAGAGAAGTGCGTGATCGCCGGGCGATGTCTGACCACAGCATCGAGTGTAACGTGGCCTACTCCATGTTCGAGGAGCAGGACGCTAACTTTCACCACCGGCTGGACCCGCTCGACCCCGAACTCGCGGAGGGCGACCTCAACACATTCAACCTGTCGTGGAGATTTGTCAGCGCCGCTCAAACTCAAGGTGAGAACAACCGACGGAGACCAAATCTACTTTTTTTCATAGTCAAGAAAAGGATAAAATCCTTACTCAGATGTTTTTTTGAATGAAGACGTTTGACAATTGCGTTGAGTCACGTGATGGGTGCAATTGTAAGGTGCACAACAACAACAGTCGCATTTTGCCACCAGAAACTGATGAAGGAGGAATGTTCTCCAAAACATCTTCGTTCAAAAGAAACATCTGAGTAAGGATTTTATGCTGTTCTTGACTATGATGAATCCAGATGCTAAGAAATCTCTACCAAATGATACTCTTTTCATCTTTCACAACACATAAAAATAACTAACCATTTGACAGTTTTGTCTGCTTTTTGCAGACATTTTCACAAATGCTGACTGCACATGTCAGGTCATGATTGATGGCAAGCACTGGCCCGTAGACTCTTGCGTAAGCTGGTGGGCCCCCTTGTCTCTGTTCATAATCTGTTGTGCATTTTTTGAAATTGTGCAGAAGCAGACACAAAACCCAAATGAAATATGATAAGAGTAGATTTATATGATTACCAACATGATGAACTCATTCAGGATAAACAAGCGACAGAGATGTTTTTTATTAGGCGAATAGCCCCAATGTGGCTTAATACAGAGGTGGCAGCAGGAGAATAAAACAGCATCTTGAATTGTCAGAGAACTTTATAATGAACTCGAATCGGTATTTGCTGACGTTATCCCCGAAATCCATGTATCAGACATACATGTATTTTCAAACTTCTCTCTCTCTCACGTCTTTTAGCAAGCATATTTCTACCAGCGCTAGATATAATAGCTGAAGACAGGTTTTACAACCCAAGCTTCCATTTGACTATATCTATCGTTAGTAGAAATATGCTTGCTAAAAAACACGTGAGAGAGAGAGAAAGTTTGAAAAATGTATCCGCAAGCACTGGGAAACACATATACTGTATATCAGACATACATATGTCCACTAGAACAATTCGGTTTGTATAATTATGTTGATTGATTTGTCACTGTCTTCTGAGCGACTGATTGCTCACTTATTGCAGGGCATCCCTACGATCGGTGTGCTGACGACGTACGGCGGGGGCGGCTACGTGGCGGACCTGGGGGTGTCCGAGTATCACGCAGCCAAACAGCTGGACGGCCTGCTGCTGCACAGCTGGGTCGACCACTACACTAGGTACGGGCACAGACACACACCAACATTAGCCTATCACAAGGCCTTTAAATGATCTGCAGATCCAGGGGGTCTTGGGTTTTGCAAACGTGGCCCTCCTATTTTAGAACACCTAAATACTTCATTTTGTATAGTGTTTTTTTTACATGTGGTCCGTAATTGGATTTGATCCAAGATCAAAACCCATGAAATCCCTTAAGTGCCCCCCCCCTTTTCTAAAAACCTGGATCTGCCATTGATAGACAGGTCTGACAAGTGACCAATAGCTGCTGTGAGTGTCACGAAAAACAGCACATCTACTCCAAGTGATACAATTATGAGGCGAGAGCCTTTCAAAATTTCAGCTAAAATATTATTTCTTACCATCTTTTGGGGTTTTTTTGTTTCGAAGTCCACAGTTTTTTTGTCATTCTTAATATGTATTTGTGTCTAATGCTTTTTAAACTTCCACCCTCAGTCGAGCATCCTGAAGCATGATTTATCCCACTAACTGAGCACATTTATCATGCTTTGTAAACTGAACGAAGTGGTGTGACTGCCTCTGTTGGGTGCTATGATTGGACATGCACAAAAAACTCGACACTGATGATGGGTGTTGAGCAAACTTACCTCTATTTGTTTGCACTCTGCTCCGTGGTACCTACACGATAAATAAGTACAGGTCAGGTGAGTGAATGCTAGTGTGAATGATTAGCACGTCTTCGCTACGGTAGCGATGTGCTGTATGCTCCTTGGGGAGTTGAGAAAGATACAGTGTGACAAGGATACCAATGACCTGGTGTAGATGTAGAGTCGTGCCAGATCCTTTGGGGACTATACCATAAACACATACCACATTTACATTTACATTTTACACATTCCTCCCCCAGGGCCGTGTTCCTGGAGTTCACCACCTACAACCCCAACATGAACCTGTTCGCCTACGTCAGCTACCTGTTTGAGTTCGGGTCCACCGGCGGCGTGTTTCCTCTCGGCAAAGTCACCAGTTTCACCGTGAGTTAATGCGCTTTCTTCAGAATCCTTTATAAACTATCTAATATCGAGTTTATACAGTACACTGCATGTCATGTTAATGTTATTTGTCATCATTTACAATACACCAAAAAACCTAAAGTTTTAAAATGATTTTATTATCAATAAAAGGAGGCTGTTACCTTGAAACCAGTCAAATTGAGAAAAAATCATTTTAAAGAGGCCGAAAGCTTGCATAGATGAAAAATATTGGTTCAAAATTAAAGTATAACTCAAGATGATATATGGAGTTACTGTGGTGCATTCAGGTTGAAGGGTTGGTACATGTAGGTATCTGACTTGCAAAACATGATATGCCTGCAGTGATGGTTTTACATTTAATAAGTCATTTGATTTAAACTAGCACATACAGTACTGATAAGGAATTATGTACAGGGAATTTAGCCGAATATTTAAAATTCTAAACTAATGACTGAATCGAGGCAAACTAATTCATAAAAGGTGAATGGTAAATTCTTATTTTACCCACCTTACAAGACATTGGCAATAATACGGGAAATTCACAAATGACACGAATGCGAATGAAAAGATGTCTGAACGTCTGAAAATTCACATAATTTGCAAAATGTCCATTAATTCTGATAATAATTGGAATCTGCATGCTGTCATGACATTATAATGCACAAATTCTGAGCACACAAGAAAGAAATATGCGAAAGAAGAAATATGCGAATTTTGAGAATGTCACACGAAGTCAATTCTGTAAATTCTTGAATTTAAGTATGTAAGTAAGTAAGTATAGCTTTATTAATCACTATTCGTGAAACTTGTTATGGGAAGTGCGAACAGTTGAAAATAACAAGTAACTATAACAATACATAACATGTAAATAACAATAAATAACAATATAGACTAGACAATACAAATACGAATACAGTTGATAATACTAACAAGAAAGTTACATGCCTACATACAATGCAAAACTTGAAAAGGAACTTATGTGGAGAGATTGCGATATCGAATTGCGGAGAGAACGAAAGAGTTTTTGTACCTATTGGTTCTTGATGGAATTGAACGTAGTCTTCTACCCGAAGGCAGAAATGAAATTTTGTAATGTAATGGATGCTTTATTCGTGTTGTTCGTATTTTTCCGAATCAGGTGTACAGCACTCAGGAGGGAATCGGCATGGTGATTATCGGGGCTCAGATCATCTACATCCTCATTACGCTCTTCTTCATCATCAAAGAGGCCAACAAGATGCGCAAGTCGGGAGTGCGGCCGTACTTCAACGAACCCTGGAACGTGATGGAGGTGAGATGTCGGGATACGTACATGTACCTTGAACTGATGGCTCAATTGATCGTGGTTTAAACTGAAAGGCCACCATACAGTACAAGTTGCGAATTAGTGTACCTCATTTGCGGTTTTGAGATTTATTCGCAATTTACATATCTGATTTGCAAAATCTACTTTGCATGTTTGCGGTGATTGCATATCTTTCGCAAATTGATAATTCAGAAAGATTTGCAAAGTAACATTGCAATGGTTCATGATCCTCCGCAATTATGTTTAGTTCTTGTAAAATTTGAAGAAATGAGGAATATAACCGCAATTTGTAAAGAAGAAAGTGTGGTTTAGTGGTGTGAAACTGCAGATTTTATTAAAACAGTTCAATTATGAAGTGGGGGTAGACTTTATTTGAAATTTGTACTGTATGTTTGTTTGAATTGGAATATTTTTGAATGATTTTGAATTTCTAAATTCATTTCACTTGCATCATACAAGACTTATACATGTACAGTGAGACCTACAATAAATGATTTTTTCTGTCAAAATGGTTACATATATAGAGATGTTCTGTTTTGATATTAATTTGTGGTTTGTTGTCAGATGGTCGTCATAGTGATGAGCGTGTTTACTCGATCGGCATGTACGCCCCGTGACATCCACAAAGGTGTTTTGCAGAGGTAATCCCCGGACACATCCACAAACAGAATAGAGGTAATGCCCCCATGTCTCACATCCACAAATGAGAACAGAGGTAATGCCCCCCTCACATCCACAAAAAGTCAGAATAAAGGTAATGCCCAATGTTTCACATCCACAAATGGTTTTTTGTATGTTTGATTTGAAGAGGCATTTTATTTTTTGTTATAATCAATGGAAAAATCAGAGAAATTTTAATGTTTGATGTAACAATAGTTTTTTTTTCATTATCAGCAATGTCATACCCTATTACAAGCCCTAGTATAACAACATCCAGTTGATATGATATTTTGCATCGACATCGAAATCAAATAACATATACAATACCCGTAATAATTGACTATTGTCCATTTCATTGAACCTAGTTAGGAATCAATAAACATGCAGTCATAGGCAGATCCAGGGAGGCGCATGGGGCGCGCCCCCCATTTCCCCAAAAAATACTTCATTTTCATTGGGTTTTTCATGAAATCCCTTTAATGCGCCCCCCCCCTTTTCCTTAAGTGCGCCCCCCCTCCCTCTTTTCCAAAAACATGGATCTGCCTATTCATGCGTGCATGAAACAGGCTATAACCCGCTATTGCCCGTTTCAGAGGGCTTCACGGACTTCAGCTCGATGGCGTATTACGACGAGAACCTGACGTACGTGGTGGGAATCCTCGTCTTCCTCGCGAACCTCAAGTTCCTCCGCCTCCTCAGGTGGGTGAAGTCAGTGGGGACCTCGGTCATGGTGAACGCAGAAAGAGGCTAATTACCATTACCATGTGACCATTAATATTAGCACAAACCCAGCCCTATACATGAATTTCATTATGCCAAACACTGTTCTTCCATTATTATATGTAATTAAGTCATTAGCCTTATGAATCCAAGTCAGGTTAGGACTATATCACATAGTCTCTGGTGGGATTATGAACCCATAAATCATCATAAATCACATGCATTTCAAACTTTATTTCCATATTCTTTGTTAAAAAGAATATGAAGACACAGTGCCATGCACCATATAAATAATTTATTCAACTGTTCGTCCAACGGTTCCACACATTCCCTTGCACAGTTTTCCTGTAATGAAGACAGAACATCAGATGTATAAAGCATGTGTGTGTATTGGGTCCATAATCTTAAAAACTCTTATTTAAGCCAACACCAGTAACATGTTGAAGAGCCAGTGAGAATAAAACAGCTTCTAAATTTTTCCGCAGCATTTTTGAAAATTCATCCTACCCCACCCTGTAATAGATATTGATTGGTCCCTAAGCACAGCTCTAAATTCCATGTGCCTCTAGAATCAGCAACCTTAGAAAAGTAGCTAGCTGACCAAAAACGGTCAGCCGTTAGTAATGTTGACAATGTTCAGAAACAGCCCACCCTAGCTAAAATGATTGTTGATGATCTTATTTGTGTTACTTGGTGTTTTGTGTTAACAATTTTTTACCCCAGGAAAGGAATGCAGCAGTTTACTTTTGTAACAAATTTGTTATGTTCATATTATATACCCATTATGTTAATATAAAAATACATTAGGCTGGGTTTCTTCTGTGGATTTTGAGGATGTGGTGTCAATTGCATTATTATTGTATATACCTTATCTCCTAAACATTCAAAAGCAATAGAACTAGTTTTGGTTACTGTTATAATTTTGTATTTTGTTGAATCATGTTAGAAGAAAATAAAAATAGAAGTCTATAAATATATGATAACAGCCCACATTCCTTCAAAGTTCATGAGCACATCTCTTACCATGTTCTCTGACTGCAGGTTCAACAAGCACGTGTGTGGTTTCACCCTCACCCTCCAGGCCTGCAGGAAGGACCTCCTCTACTTCGCCGTCACATTCTTCATACTCTTCATGGGGTAAGCAGATTAACAATCTGTTTTCAGTTAGCACATATTCACGTACTATAAAGTATTGTAAAATCATGGAGTGATTATAAATTTTGATGGAGTTTACAATCGACATGTAGGCACCCGAAGACATAGAAGATGTTTTTTTAGTATACAGTTCAGATCATAGAAATCAGCGACTAGAAAATGGTTAATAAAGAATAAATTATTAGCTGAAAATGGAAATAATAAATGTATGCATTGGCATTTACATGGATAAAAGGACCGATTTATATGTTTATAAGCGACACAGTAGACATTCTACATGTTGAATAGGTACAGGTCAAGTAAGTGAACACTAATGTGAGTGATTAGCACGTCTGCGCTACGGTAGCAATGTGCTGTATGCTCCCCAGGGAGTTGAGAAAGATATAGTGTGACAAGGATGCTGCCAATGACCTGGTTTAAAAAGTCGCCAGAGCACAATAACTGTGAATTGCGACTAAAAAAAAACACATTTTAAAAGTGTGCCCCATGTCTTGCAGTTTCTCCATGTGGTCATGAAAAGTGGTCTTATTGTCGAGGTTGTCTCAATAGAGAGGTGGTCTTAATGGGAGGTTCTACTGTATGCACTGGTATTTAAATGGCTAAAAGAGCCCATTATATATTTATAAGCGACACAGCAGATATTTTTTTTAGTCATAAAATTGATAATTTTAAAATCATTTTATGAAGAAATATCTTTAGTTTTAAAACAAGACTTCAAAACTGCAACAATTCACTTGTCTCATGCATTTTAAATTCTTCATATTTTACTTTTTGTCTCTGAATGTTGTAATAGTTGGACTAGAAAGTTGTTTGTATTTAATCAATCCGTCCAATAACATTATTCTTAGCAGCATTTAACATACCGCCTATGTACATATGTTTATATACAATTATGTTTTATATGGGTGTATGTTATACATCTGAAATAAAAGTTTTCTCATCTTATCTTGTCTTATTGCACGTCCTGTTGCAGTTTCTCCATGTAGGCGTGCGTGATCATTTACAACATGCTATGAACCTTTTCTTACCAAGTATATTCATAAGCGACACACACACATTGACCTTTGACCTTGCAGTTTCTCCATGTGGGCGTACGTGATCTTCGGCCCCCACATCTACAGCTACTCGAGTTTCGGCTTCGTCATCGAGACGCTCTTCTCTCTGCTGCTCGGCAAAATGGACGACGTCAAGCAGATGGCGCGAGTCGACCCGTGAGATTTTGGTTTAATATGTATTTATTCAGCAATTATCCAACAGTCGACCCGTGAGATTTTCACATTTTAACCCAAACTTAACTCAAATTTGTGAACAACGGAAGCAAATAAACCCATTATATAACCCTTTTTCTCCCACTTCCAGTGTTATTTATGCATGGAGTAGCGGTGGTGGATTTCTTTATCTCCCACTCTTCCCAGACCAGCTAATTTGCATAAATTTACTACGACGTATAAATAATCACGTAGTTCGAAAAATAACTCAGTTAAAGTGGGAGAAATAAGGTATTGCATTATGTTTGAATGTGAAATAAGAAAATATCTCACCTCGTGGACTTGTCACAGCTCCACTCAGTGAGATATTTTCTTAGCTCCCATTCAAACCCTTGCAATACCCTATTAATATTAGTTCCATTGCTCTTTCTTGTCATTTTATTACTAACCATCCTGATAACTGGAAATTTCAGATAGTTTGATTTTTCTATTCTCTTTCTTTCAAGTTCATGATAAATGGGTTCTAATGTATAACACATTCAAACTACAAACTTAAACACCGTTTGTCATGGTCAATAAAGCGTTGTATACTTTCATGTCACAATTACTGAAACCAACAACTTGGATAATTAATAAATTCTGATGGAAATAGAAGCCACAGACATAGAAGTGTTTTACAACATTGCGATTTCCTTATTCACGTCCCCTTTTTGCAGGATTCTGGGCGTGTTTTTCTTCGTGCTGTACGTCATGATGGTTTTCTTCGTGGCCATGAACATGTTTCTGTTCATCATCGGCGAGGCGTACGCTCAGGTGACTCAAAATAACACATCGGCGGTCACATTAGTGTCGCATAAACACTATTAAACAGGGCCGTAGCTACATCGCTAGCAAAATACTCTTGATTTGGCCGTCTAAACCCATCAGGTTTGACAACATTGACTTTCTATTCTAGAGACGACTTTCAGCATGAATGGGGAATTCGAATGAGTGTCTGTTGTCAATAACTTGTCATATGTACACGTTTTCAACCGACTTTTGAGCTTGTATTTAGCATACCTTTCAATAGCTTTCAATCCTCTCGGATCTTCTTCACTGGATTGAAAGCTATCAAGAAGGTATGCTAAAAACAAGCTCAAAAGTCGGTTGAAAACGTGTATATATGTTTACAAACTTGAGCAGATGAGAATCCAACAATAACTTGTCAATTGAATTATGAGCCAAAAAATGCACAAATCTGGCTGTGTGCTGTAGGTTTCGTCCATGGAGCTGGATAACGATCAGTCGGACATCATGGTGATTGACTTCATCCGCGACAAACTCAAGGCTTTGTTCGGGATCAAAGCCAAGGACGAGGAGGCCAAAGGTAGGAGACATGGACCATCTGATAGTGTAGTCAAAACTTAGATTGTAGTAGTCACTAAATATATCAAATGCTTCAACAGCTCCAGAAATTTCGTAAGTATATGACTATCTACTAGAGATTTCTATAAGAATACCTGCAATTCTTGGGCGGTTTCATGAATGATGACGATGGCAATGTTTTTTCTAAATAGTATTATGGCAGTGTCTCTATTATTATTTTATTAAAAAAATATATATCCGACAGAGTAAAGAAAAGGTGTCCCTTATAAATATTGCGAGGTTTGTCAGTTAGCCTCTGATATAATTTTAGACATAATTCTTCAAACACAACCCACCATAACTTACTAAGTTTGCATTATGTTCCTGTGAAGTCGCTGGGACTGTGCAGGAGGAGCATTATACTTTCTCATAGTACATGTAGTTCACAGTGGTAGTGATCCAGGGTTCGAGTCCTGGCAAAGGCTATGTGATATAGCCCTATAGGCTTGGAGAGAGAGTCCTCTAATGTCAAAACACACTGTTCCCTTGTAGAGGGAGGTATATAGCCTTGATAAAAATCCATTCACCAACATTTTTTCCCTAAATCACCAGTCACCAATACATTTCGTGGTCTTTCACCAATCCTCAGTAATTTAATAGGTTGCATCACATTTTCATCACATTTCACCCATTTAAATACAGGCAGTGCCCGGCTGGTACATATCCGCCATCAATCGGGATACAAAACCCCCGGAAATCCCTTAATCGTGCCCTGAATCATTTCCAAAAACTTGGATCCATAGATATATGTTGGTTGTTGTAAGTATTGACATAAGAGAACTCTCTCTCTCCAAGCCTATAGGAGCATTATACTGTCTTATAGCACATTTGGTACCCAGTGGTAGCTCTACTTAGTCTATGGTTCGAGTCCCGGCGGAGGATATGTGATATAGCCCTATAGGCTTGGAGAGAGATTCCTCTAATGTCAAAACACACTGTTACTCTTGATATAACCAACACACCGGACTCATTGAAGTGATGATGATCACAAAACCCACTGTTCCCCTTGTAGTGAGGAGCAAATAGCCTAGATGAAAATCCATTCATTTCAACCAATACATGTTTTTTCTAAATCACCAGTCACTGATGCATTTTGTAGTCTTTCACCGATCCCCAAGAATTGTAATTGCATAGTTTCCATCACATTCTCATCACACTTAAATACAGACAATTCACAATTCCTGCTCAAAATTTAGGGCAAATCACCAATCACATTTTTGCTATATTGCCCCCCATCCTGTTCCAAAAACCCGGATCTGCGAGTGGTATAACCACCCCACACCGTTGCGCTTGCAGAAGTTGGCGCCGCGTACATCGCGGACCCGCTGGAGTCTCTGGGCCGACGTCTGGCGAGTATCGACGTCCTCATCACGGAGCAGTACCAGGAGGTGCTGCGACAGCTGCAGGCAGAGAGTGCCGGGTGGTGCCGTATGCGCACACGCGCACACGCACACACACCACACATACACGCACCACACGCACCATGCCGCGCACACACTGGGCACTAATTGCATCGCTTCAGCTCAGCTGCTGAAGCAAACATTGTGTTTCGTTTGTTTGTAACTATGTGTCACACACACACCTCACGCATTACGTGCACACACGTGCACACACACACACACACACACACACTTAGCATCATGGGAGAGGGTTTATG
>CM032665.1:28295989-28324652 GCA_019095985.1 Streblospio benedicti
AAGAAGAAAAATGAATAAGAGAATATGATAGATGTTAGTATACTAGGTTACTCTACTACTTATAATTCACACACTGATGTCGGCGGCTTCCATCACGAGCCTTTGACCTAGGTAGTAGAGTAACCTAGTATACCCCAACCCTATTCCTACTACTAACAATAGTCTGCATAAAGATAAAAAGAGTCTGAGCTCACGTCCTCCTCGCGGTAGAACATGGCGTTGACGATCATGGTGGAGAAGAGCAGGGCCACGGCCGAGGTGAGGCGCTGCAGCCGCGTGAAGTTGGACTTGGTCGGCCGCGACGCGATGCTGATCCAGATGTGGCCGTCCGTCAGGTCCTTACGCGCCTTAGTAA
The DNA here is from genome assembly GCA_019095985.1 of Streblospio benedicti. Lineage (NCBI taxonomy): Eukaryota > Metazoa > Annelida > Polychaeta > Spionida > Spionidae > Streblospio > Streblospio benedicti. The sequence goes on from CM032665.1 coordinate 28,296,345, forward strand.
AGATCATGAAAATCTTGTGAATTAGTGTACCCCATTCGCAGTTTTGAGATTTATTCGCAATTTACATGTCTGATTTGCAATCTACTTTGCATGTTTGTGAGTGATTGCATATCTTTCACAAATTGATAATTCATGAAGATTTGCAAAGTAACATTGCTACGGTTTATGATCCTTCGCAACAATTCACTTACTTCTCGGAAAATATTGAATTGCGAATGTCAGCAATTAACGATGATTGCAAAGAAGAAATTGCGGTTTAGTGGTGCAAAACTGCAAATTTTCGCAGTTCAATTCGTGGTTTGGTGGTAGACTTATTCACAATTTGTACCGTACATATATTTCTTTATTTTGTGATAAATCCATTAAAACTTACTATCTCAATATCTTTCAAACATTGACTGACTTCTTTTACTGTCACGTGCTGCCATCTGGTGACAGAAAGAGAAGTCTCAGCAGATGGACATTGAAAATGTCTGAAAATATTCAGATAGTAAGTTGCAATGGATTTATCACAAAATCAAGAAATATATCTATAGAAGAAGACATCCAATGAATCTATTTTAAAGTCATGAGTACAGTTTTCACATACATGTACATGTGTACATGGAATTTAACAGCAAAACATGCAGAGCATTTGCTGTTTTTCATGCATTGTATATATTGACGTGAAAGAGAGGCTGTTTTAATAGAATTTCTATGCACCAAATGCAGCATTGCCATTTTGTATTCAATGGCAGATCCAGGTTTTTGGAAAAGGGGGGGCACACTTCAGAGATTTCATTGGTTTTGTCTTCGTGCGATCGATGGCAGACGTGTAAAAAACACTATGAAAATGAAGTATTTTGCTGGGGAAAGGGGGGGGGGGGCGCTCCCTGTGCCCGTCTGGATCTGCCTATGGGTATACATGGAAATAAACAGCAAAATATGCAGAGCATTCGCAGTTTTTTGTGCATTGCTCATATTGAAGTGAACGAGAGGCTCACTATCTCATGACTCCTTTTACGACAACATTTTTCTGGATTTTCTATGCACCAAATGCAGCTCTTCCATTTTTACGCAAAATACTGTCCATGCTTAAACCATTGTAGAGTATTTGGAAAAAAAGTGAATGATTCCCTGTCAAAATACCGGGGAGTTAAAGTTCCACTTTCACGTTTTAAACAACAACAAACGCCTGAACTCTACATTTTGATGTTAATTCCGCGTAAAATAAAGAGGATTATGATACTATTTCCATTTTATTAGCAAACATATTTATTTACCGATATAGTATGCACTTTCCATTGCAAATTTACTCTTATTTGCCTGCGAACCTAATAAGTAGAAAAGCCCCTACCTTGGAGAAGAAGAGGTGCTGGAAGCCCGTGATCTCATCATTGGCTGCCACCGGCAGAATCCTCTCTATCTGGCCGTCTGATTCGTCCACAGCCAGCCAATTGGAGCACAGGAAGAAAAACCTGCAAACAAATTCAAATATTCAGCTAAGAACTTTCTATCAAGTGATATTTTAAATTTTGAATACGAACCTTCTATCTTCAATCTGTACGTACCAAAGGGGCAGGGGGGTTGAGGGGGGCGGGTGAGCGGGGTTTAACGTGAACGTTCCACCAAAATAACATTTTTCGCTTGAAGAAGCATCAATGGTGTGAAAATTTGTGCTTTAAATAAAATTTAGTACTTTTTTAACTTTATAATCTGTTCTGTTTTAATATGATATGATACGGGCAGCTCATAGAACTTTTTATACCATGTATATTCAGGTAAATCTGACAATCGTCAAGCGTACTATGTTCCTTTAAATTCTAAAAAAAAAACGATTTTTAAATCTTATTTGAAAATTTAATTTTACTCAATGCAAGCTATAAGTGACAATCACATATAAGTTTTAGGCATGGAGTGCCGGACATCACTGACCGTGACCAGAAGTGGCTCCCACATTTTGCCGACGACATCCTCCAGAACCTAACCAACATCGCGGACAGCATCGAGCATAATGGTAGCAAGACTTATTGCAAATCTCAACAATTACCTGTCGTTTGTCTGCAGGTCCTCGATGACGATTTTGTCGAGGAACCAGCTGGCAGCCTCTCCCGACCCCGCGTTGTCGTGCCAAACCCGGCAGAACGTGAGGCCGCCCAGGGGCTTGTGGGTCGACATGATGAAGTGACGCAGGGAGCCGCGGCTAAAAAACTGCCAACAAAGACGATACAGTGAAAATCCTCAACAACGGAACTCTATTTGCAGTCACAAATCCTTCCATTGTAGAGGCTTTCCTTTGATTACTACATCATTTACTTACATTATTATAAGCTAATGCATGAGAACAGTTTCCTTTATTCAGAGTCTCCTTTGTTTACTCTTCCTTTATTGAGGATATTCACTGTACATATAATACAGTACTTTCTTCATGTCAACAGCTATCAAAATGTACCAATATGCATGTATAACTCACTATTTCGACAACAAATCTGTTTGGAGTCATAGTGTTTGCATTATGACTCCACACTCTTGAGAAAGACAATCAGATTTGTTGTCAAAATATTGAGTTACTTATATATTGGTAAATTTTGAAAGCTGTTGATATGAAGAAAGTACTGTATTATATGAATTAACACATCTAATGAACTTGTGCAACAAAAGTCAATGCAGTCATAACGTGTACAGTAGAACCTCAAATTATGACCACCACCAAATTGAGACCACTTCTATAATAAGACCATTATTTATGGTCTCGGAATTTCATAAAGCTACCAAAATGAACTTCTGTGCAGAGACCACCTCTTTATTGAGATCACCTAACACGGTTCCAAAAGTGGTCCTGATAGAGGTTTTACTTTTCTTTTCAATTCAACAGCTGGTTACAAAGCCCGTAGAACCTCTCTATTAATGGCACCCATGGTACAGCAGTCAAGTAGTCTTTTTTACAAGTCTTAGGACCATGCGAAATGGTCTTATTAGAGGCGGTCTCTATACAGATGCAGTCTTAATTGGAGATTCTACTATAGTACCTGTACATAACGGCTCCACCACAAAACCAAAGCAAGCGAACAAAACCCTCAAACAAGGTCAGCATCAGGTGTAAAAATCCTAGATTCGAGAGGATCGAAAGCTATCATAGGTATGCTTAAAACAAGCTCAAAAGTTGGTTGAAAAGACTGTATATATGTTTACAAACTTGAGGAGATGAGAACTTACCTTGCCCTTGCCGTCGTCCAGTACCCTGACACCGGTGTCCCCTCGGTCCCCGGCCAAGATGGCGTACACTCCGCTCTTGGTGCCCGCGTTTTTGCGCATGCCGGTGTAGACGGACACCTTGTAGTAGTGGTGCTGCTCATGAAGGTTGTCGCGCAGAGGAGTCACGCCCCACTGAAGGCACAAAAACAGCATCGGTTCACATATATTTATAAAGTTCATCTTCACACAACACAATAATCTTACATTGATTAACAGTTTCGGCAAGGAAGGAACCATCAAGGAAGCGATAAAGATAGGAGGACAGAAACAGGTCATGAACAGGGACAAGGGGGCCTTTCAACTCTCTCATGTGTACAATCCGATTTGCGGCATCGGAAGTCGTGCAGGATGACCTTGACATGCGCAGAGATTTTGAAAATGGCAACAACAGTTGCCGAAACTGTCAATCAATGTAAGATTATTGTGTTGTGTGAAGATGAACTTTGTAAATATATATGGATTTCAACATGATGAACACATTCAAGGATAGCATCGTTTCACATTCAACTGATAGAAAAGGTTTTATGGATTTTTTATGTAAAAGTGTTTTCAGGTTCTTGTAAAAGTTAGAATTAGGGTATGAAATGTACTATTTGAATGAAATCTTGTCATGCTGCACATACTGCAATGCATGACCAACTGAAGAGGGGATTCAAACTCATATACTGGAGGTAGCAAAATGAGTGGCCCTGGGGATAATAAAGGCAAACTTCAATTCAAGGGTAGTTAATATTCGTATACCGTATTCATTCTTATAAGCGCACCTGCCCCATTAAGTGCAGCCCCTGTTTATGCAGATTAAATATCATACAAATCTTGCTCTTTTTTGATAAAGATTTCACCTACCGGCGCCACATTGTAAGACTATAACACGCAGGTATTATTGCGTATTCGGATCACCACATAACCAACCAAGCGTGTTGTGTTATCATGTTCTGTGGGGTCGAAGGGGTGCGGTTATCAATTTTTGTTTTTCTTTGCTGAAATTTGCTTTTGTAAGCACACTGTGCGCTTATTAGAATGAATATGGTACAGATTATGCTGCATATTATTGATGAAAACTTTTAGTTGAAACTTAAAAGGATTCCAAAATCATGTTCAATATGAAACGTACATGTCGTGGCACATGCATGAAAGCTTTACATCCACGTACATATTCTCTTAGCACTTTAAATAAAGTTTTGTTTTCTCATGAATACACCCCCAATTAGCGAGCAATACTCCTAACAAATGACCCCTGTTCCATAATTAGGCAACATGATTCTTATTAATTTTGTAGCATTAATCCAAAAGGTTTTTAATTAACTGTTAATGGCCATTAGTGTAAGTAGGTGATTGTTATAAAACTTGATGAACCTGATGTTAATTTACAATTGGTACGAAAGGAGTAAGATCAACACCATTGTCAAAACAATCTGCTCATAAAGAGGTCTAAGATAGCGGTGATATAGCTGATGTATTACATGAAAGATATATACAAATAAGAACTGGTGATATTTGTCAATACAAGGTTTTTATCAACTGATCGTTAGCTACAAAAATTTCACAATGAAATTTGCAAGGTTGGACATGATATTTGCGTGTTGTTTTCTTATCATTTACGGTAATGCTGAAGCTGACAATCGAGTGTCGGGAATGCTGGGAGCGAATGGAGACGATGACATTTTTAAGAGTTCTCAGGAATCCGGTGATGACACGTTTCTATTCCATGCGGCGATTGTTATTGAAGACACGGCAAGAAATTCCCAAAGTCTGTTAAACTTTGTACAGAGAATTCTTTATATTACTGAAGAAATATTAGAAAATGGACGACAATTGAAAGCTGGTACACATGCGGTGAGTTGATTGATTTATCTTTTTCAAATAGCGTGCTCTTGTACCTAATTTGGTCTGCTATCAAGATTTCGTATAGATAAGATTTAGATTTCTCTCATATAAATAAGAACTTCACTTTCAAATCTTGTTGTATTAAAAAGGTGCACAAGACCACTTTTTTGTTTTAAAGAAAAAAAAAGAAACATAAAACATATAGACTGGGAGGCAGGCCACACACTCTGAATAAGGGATAATTAGGGCTTGCTCAAATAAACTCAGGATTTGATTAATTGATTGATTGATTGATCCTTGCTTTCCTCTAAAAATGATTTGTTGTTATCATCTTTGTGCAGTACCAGACGACATCTGAGCGTGCTGTATCATGGACTTCAGAGAGCTTTCAAGAAATGAGAACGTCTCTAGCTTTGGATCAAGGTAAGATTCTAAATTCAATCGCATTCTTTTAGCATTGCATGCATTCTGGTACAATATATCACATGATGCGTATTAGTTCCTTATTTCTGTTATTTTTCATACATACATTCTATATCTTCTACATGGGAGCTTTTATGTCTGACGTTCAAATATGTAAATTCAATAAAATAGTTGAAACATATATCTCATGACATTTTTAATAAGATGTTGTACTTTAAATTTCCCTAGATAATGTGACATGGAACAATTAATTTAATTCACACGCTGATGTTTAAAAGACTATGCGAGTTTTTCAGCCATGCTTAAAACCCTGTATTCTGTTGACCTTGCTTCAGATGAGACCACAGCAGCCAGCGTTCCTGTAATCGAACCCACAACCTCTGGCATCCGAACAAACAACTCCGAGCCCTCTCCGTCTAACGACGGCAAGATCAACCACAGGTTTGGCAAGTATTTCGACCCATACTTCGGAGCATGGGGCTTCGTAGAGACCTGGATCAACCCACCGACCAGCACTGCAAAGACTTTGATCTCAAAGGACGATCCGTCACCAAACACTGTGCCTACTACATATGTAACATTCATAGTAAAAGGAAGTGTTTTGCAGAAGCCAACTTGGCACAAGTGTAAAGAGAACAACACTCGTGTCGAATATGCTGATCACGAGAGCGTGTTGAGTAACCCCGTTCAAACCTACATGACACACGTCATATATTTCTCGGGCGAATGTAAGCGCATTGTGGGCGAACAGCACATGGCATTGACTAAGATCGAAATGTTCCGAGAGTCGATCACCAACGAGACCTACATGTACATGTCGCTGGTGAAATACAAGTTCTATCTGCGTCGCTGGTACACCACAAAGTGTCTGTATGGTCTAGCCACTCTAGCAGTCGCCTCCAACATTTTCGCGCTATGCTGGCAAAAAAACATTGCTTCCGGGATTCGTAAGTACGTCTTCTGCTTCGGGATCCTCAACATCCTGTGGCTGTGCTGGGCGATACAGGCGGCAGTCCAACGCGAGAACAACTGGCACTTCCGGCTGCGTTACGCCTGCTTGCTGTCCGAGCTGTTCCAGTACGTTCTAGACACAATGTCCACATACACCATGATGGCATTCTGTCTAGAACGACTCCTAGCTTTCGGTTTCCCTCTCAAATGGAAGCAATTCAACAAGAAAGCCTTCTTCTTGGTCTCACTGATGACCGGCTTTGTGCTAGCTCTTCTCTCCGTCGCCTTGCTTTGCGCATTCCAATGGATGCGAGATAAGTCTCTAGACCTATGCCATCTGTACGCGACGCCTGACCACGAATCTCACTTGTTTCTCGTATCTTCGCTCGTCGCCTCGTTGCTCAGTTACATTCTCCCGTCGACTTTCAGCATTCTCTGCAACATCGGCTTGATCATACGATTCGCACAGATGAAAAAGACGCGTATTGGTTCGCACTCGGCCACTGTTCTCGGACCGATCATTTCTGTCATCATGTCTACGTTTTTCATCCTGTGTATTGTGTATGATCAGGCCATGCATTTGTACCTGCTAATTTTCTCTTTTAATACACCACCAGAAGCGTTTTTCACTAAGAAAGTGCTCCTGCAAATTGTAAACCCCCAGCTGTATGATTTGGTGTCTTTTACGGTCAGATTGATCTATAATGCAATTTACGTTCTGGTCATTGTGTTTAAAGTGAAGTACTCGAAAGTCTCAAGGCGTTAGATTTACAAAAACTGCCACAGACATTCATCTAAAGGCCCATATTCTTGCATTGTTATTTTCAATTGATGGAAAGAATCAAAATTGGGGGATTATCTCCAAAAGTATTGAATGTATTTGAAATCCGTCCAATATGTAATATGTGTGAACATTTCATAAATAAGATGTATAATACTGTCATTGCCATTTAATGACCAATTTACAGCTTTACAAATGTACACAATTAATGTACATGTATAATTCATGGTACAAAAGTAATTAAACTTCTGAATCGTTCACAATATAAATACAGAGATGAATCCTAAAACCATAACAGATGATTCTCGTGACGTCATTGTGATCAAGACGGGAGTTCCTGTTGAAAGCTCAATGTATTTAATTGAACTATTATCCTGTTTAAAATATATAAATATGTATGAATGTCTAACATATTTTAAATCCTCTATACCTGGTAACATTTTCCCACCAGGTATTAAACTGGCAATCAATGAAAACTGCAACTTTTTACCACACTAAGTACGTCGAGATAGTTAATTATGTGTAGTTAATCCTGCTTAATGAGCATCTCAGGATTGCATTGACAAGTTGACACTCACAATGATTATTCCATTGTATTACTTACGATAATTGAAGTAAATCCTAAAATGATTATCAGATATGATACATGCAATTTGATGTTGTGGCAATTACGGAGCCTTCTTTTGAAGAGTATCTATTGATTGAGAACCTGTTCTTGTGTTTCATCAATTACATTGCATGTAATGAATGAAACTACCGGAACACAACTATTTATTTTTGTATGGTATTACATGTATGTTGCTTTTTTACATAATGATCTAAATTGGGCAAATGAAGCTAAATTGTACATGTATGGATGATAAGCCAACAACCGTAATGCAATCAGTTCTGATTAATTCATTTTCAAAGTGAAAAAATATTTCAACTTTTGCTCTTTTCTCTTTTTAAAAGAACAAAATGAAATAAATTTATAAAAACACACTTTCTCAACATTGTCTTCATCTGATCTACAATGTATGCTACATGTATCTACTTTTTTCTTTAAAAAATCACCAAAGAAAATCAAAATAAAACACTCCATTTAATTTCCTATCAAATCGAAGTGCAGCAAGGAAAAACAATGAACAAGTACCACCCTAAAATAAGGAATCACAATTAAAGACTCAAAATCTTGTGTAAAATAGTATAAATACTGGGATTCAATATGTCATAGTGTAAACAAAGTGACACAAGGCATGGTAATCTGTATAAGTCGCACTACACTTGAAAGGTATGGCGAGTTTCGGGGACAGAGAAAGACTGTGTGATTAAGGCGGTGTGAAGGCCAAAAATAGTATCAAAGGCGTTGCACAATACTGATACATGTACTGGCCAAGTGTGAAGGCGTAAGAAAGGTTAGCTCAGCGGTTAGTGTGCCTGTCCTACACATAATGACTGGTCTGGTGTTAGCAGGAGACCGTATAGTTTGACTCCATGGACTTTAAAAAAACATATTACAGAATTGTCCCTGAAATTTCATTACGCGTACCATATTCAGTCTAATAAGCGCTCAGTACGCCTACAAAAACAAATTTCAGCAAAAAAAAAAAAATAGTAAGGGCACCCCAACAAATTTTTGCATTTTATTCATTTTTCTCACTTTGACCCCACAGAACATGATAGCACAATGCGCCCGGATGGTTATGTGGTAATCCGAATACGGAAAAATACCAGTGTGTTATTATAGTCTTACAATATGGCGTCGGTAAAAAGAGCAAGATTTGTATAATATTTAATCTGCATTAACAGGGGTGTGCGCTTATTGGGGTGTGTGCACTAATAAGATCAATTACGGTAAAAAAAAACACCATTACAGAATTATCCCTGAAATGTCGTTACACGTAGTGTGAAAGAAGTGCCTCTGATTACGCCCAATGTAGTAGACAGTAAGACGCAGGTATATATAACTGTGCATGGCTCATGTGCCTAGATGACTGTTTCGTAAATAGTTGGTCGCGTAAGTAGGCTATAACTGTGATTAAGCCTGCGAGGCTAGTAGGCTAATAGTAGTATCAAGATGGGAAAGTGCCATTGCGTAAGATTGATAGTGGTTGAGACTGAAGTATGTGTACTTCGTCCCAGGAGGTTAGCTCAGTGGTAGAGCGTCCGCCCATGACATATAACCAGTCTGTATCATGGACGGGAGACCGTGAGTTCGATTCCACGATCTTCCAAATAACTTTACATAGCCTACCCGATTATTTCACACGTCGTACCTTCTCGATGTCCTTCCTGTCGGCGCGTCGCGCCCAAATGCCGAGAACAATGTACACCACAATGAGCACGATGACCGTCGCAAAAACGGCCGCATTCTCGACAGAAGCTCGGCGAAGTTTGCGAAGATCTTGTCGAAGTTGATCGGGTTCACCTGGAGGAGAAAGGGAACTGCAGGGTCAGGATTCAGTTGAAAAGTGCTACTCGTCAGCAGGACGAGTAACCCTCAAATATCTACTCGTCCTGCAAAAAATGTACTCATCCTCCTTGCACAAACTCTATAGCTGTATCCCAAATTGACCAGAATTGCTACTCGTCAAAAGGACGAGTTGTGAAAACTTTGCACTCGTCCTCCACAAGTTTTTAGTGGTTAATACGAGCGGATGAGTGGCTAATCCTCACATTGACCTGCGAATAATCTCCGCTTGGCTTTCTCTTCAGTGTCCATAATCGTCCTTGAGGACAATCGTATAAAAACATATATAAAAGAGAACTTGTTTTCCCTCATACTGATAACTCGAGAAAATTATGTTCCTTTACATTACAAATCACTCTGATCAATTGGAATTTTCGTATAGCTTGATTTTTATATTCACTCTCTTCAAATACATGTACATGTATGTGGACAACAGGTCCAACTGCATATCATTGTGGCAGCACGTTCTGAGACAATCAGCTTGGCTAAGTTCGTGACATCTTGTTAAATATACAATTTATTACTTCAAACCAATGGATATTTATTTCCAGAAAATGTTTAAGCTTTCACCCATACATAGGGCTTCATCATTCTCGTCAATACATTTAACCAAAACTTCCATCAACAATTATCATACAAGTGAAATTCTGAAGTGCAATGTACAGTCTGTACAAAACCCATGGAATTCCTTAAATGTGCCCCCCCTTTCCTAAAAACCTGGATCTGTCATTATATTTTCTATATAGTAAATGTAAACATGTTGTGCTCGCATTTTTGATATACATGTATGTACAGATGATAATTAAAATGTTTACATTATCATATTTGTTCATGTCATATAATTATGTTTCTATATGTAAAACATATCTTGTTTAAATTTGCAATGATTGTTTTAAATTATCAAGTTACTTTCTATTGTCTTTTACTGATTGTGTAGTAAAAATGTTATTACTACATGTAGTTGTTTTAAATCACAATAAACTATATACATGTAAACTTGTTATGCTATTCTATGTAATAACAAATAAACAGAAGCATCATTGCACCTGATACAGTTTGCGCATTAGTGCACTGGAATTCTTGGAATCCAAACGCAGTTACATTTGTAATTCCAATTTGATTGTAATGAGAGTAAGCCTCTATGAAAAAACGTCACTCGCGTCGTTTGCAATAAAATTCACCTAATGTGCCAGAGATTAGCTGCATAGCGAAGAGGCGATTAGAGAGATTTTTCTGATCTTTATTTCCGCCACGTTGTTGCTTTGTTATTTGCATATGAGCACCCCTGTTCAAATATGAATGTAAAAATCTCTTGTTGCCTCGCCGCTACATCGCTTCAACTCTGACCATACATGTATATATCGCCAGCAATATCGCTTGCATGTGAACACATCACTTGCATGTGAACGTGCATTTAACATCATCGCACGCATAAAGATCTATATATACGCACAATTCAAGAAAGTGATTAACGATTCTTGGAAATGCTTGATTTCAGTTCATACTCACAATCCATTCATCGCACTCACAACTCAAATGACAATTATCACGTGATGTTATAAATGGCTAATTGCACATTTGCAATTTTGGCTGCACTAATTTGCAACAGTTATTTGCGCTTGCAAAAGTAATAATAGTTCATCTTAACAATAGCTATTTACAATTAATATCATAATCCCACAATCCAAAATTTCAATAGAAACATTATGGTTTTGTTCAATTAATCGAAACTCGAGACTTCATGGCTATTAACATCTAGCCTCTAGTCTGTGATCAAGACAAGTTTCAAAATAATATATTATATAAATACCTATTGTTAAATAACTAATGTAAGTTATGTCAATTAAAGCACTTAGAGGTCTAGCTAACGACTATACATATATATAGTTATGGTGCTGTACTTACGGTTGGGGACTTGAAGCCTCCGGAGTATTCTTTGATATCTCCACCCATTTTGCTGCAGTCGCAACTCGTCTCACCAATCTTGGATCCTTCAGGGTTCAACTGTAAGCCATATGCACATTTTTTAATCAACAATATTAGCATTGAATATGTTAAAAGTTTTTTTTCCTGGAATCTTCAAATATGATAACATAGCACTAAACACTAATAATTGCCCAAATGACTCCGCTTTCATAAAACTAAGTTTGACATAAGTGCGATCAGACTTTTTAAAATGGGTTTAAATCAAACCACATAGGTTTTTGAATATGTACACCAATATTTCCTCTACCCACCCAACTAACTTTACAGTCATTCAACCTCCTGCACTAGATAAACCGGGGGTTTACAACTGTTTCCAGTGAGATTAATCTAAAATAATTGGCAACAATGAGTCCCTAAGAACTCGCCTATTTAGAAAAAACGTGTCCAACGGCCAATACAATGAGTCCAGACATACATAACTACAACAAACTGTATATATGTTTCCAAGAAGGTTACAGCAAGATAGTGAGAACCCCACAACTGGCACATCGTCGCTTGAACAACGTTGACTCAAGGGTCATAAAGATGTTTACTAAAATATTATTGAAATCTTGATTAAAATTACGTTATCAGCCACAAACAACCTGTGCGCCATTGTCTAATATTGCCTCATTCATGCTACATAGCGACAAACAAGAAAATGCATCAAATAGACTTTTTTGCTGCTGAATTAGAAAATCAATTCATGCTGGCAGAAGTGCTTTGAATACCCATAGAAATCTAATAAATTGCCTTGTGGAAAACACAATTTAATTGGCAAAATGCCCAAAATCCAATCGCTTCAGTGTTGCCTCATACCTCATAGTTGCGTAAAGTTTGAACGAAATCGGTTCATCGGTAAATCTTCTGCAGCTATGGCTTGTCCAGAGACATACATACATAACATACTTACATAATGAATAGTGACATACAAACAAAGTGAACACAAGGCTTTCGCTTCAGTGGCTGAAGCGATGCAATAATAGTACAAATGACAGTGCTGACCTTGCAGACGTCCGTGCGCCAGCGTTTCTGCTTGGCGTCGTAAGCTCGGCACCGTGTCTGTCCCGCCTGCATCGCGAAGTCCGGCAGCGTCAGGTTTTTGCCGTCTGCCTCGGACGAAGCGTCATCGACCGCGCCCGCTTCACGCTTCCGCCGACGGTCCTCAGGGTCTGTAGGCACCGAGGGAATGTAATATCAAACACGTGAACATGTAACTACAGTAGAACCTCCAATTGAGACCACCTCTATATTGAGACCACCTCTATATTGAGACCACCTCTGTATTGAGACCACCTTTCACGGTCCCAAACCTTCATAAAGCTACTAAAATGAACGTCTGTATAGAGACCACCTCTATTTTGAGACCGCCTAACACTGGTTCCGAAGGTGGTCCTAAAAGAGAGGTTCTACTGTATTAGGTTGCAATTATGAGGAGCTGTTGTTCAATCCACTTGAAAGACTGCTCTAGGCTAACTCTAACAACCGGGTACAAAGTACAGTAGATGTCCTCAACAATCAAATAGTAAACAACGGAAAAATGGAACAATTCAAACACTGCATTATCTATTAACAATGTACCGTATACGTTCATGTAAACGCCCATGACATTTTAGTTTAAAAATGTGTCAATTAAGGGATGGGCCATTACATGAATGTGCATTCGCATTGGAAATCAATGGTAAAGATTTTGACAAGGTACAAAATTTGGGTGGGGCCTTTACTTGAGCATGGCTTTTTACATGATTGTAGACAGTAAGTGAATTATGGAGTAAAAAGTGGAAGTCCTCTACAATGGAAGGATTTGTGACTGCAAATTGGTTTCTGTTGTTGAGGACATTCACTGTGGGTTCATATCATCTTTCATTCTTCATGTTCATTGTATCATAGTTCTACTAATATAGTTATAATTTTTTATCATTTTTATTTGACACATTGGTAGCCTCTTTCTGCCAATGTGGACACTTTCATTTCAATACTTCATCTTGTTTATACTCTTCCTTTTTATGCAATAGTCCTATATTTTCTCCTAACAATACTTACATGACTATAGTTCGGAAACCATAAACACACCTTTCATATTTGTTCTTGTTTTTAATTCATATAGTGTTGTATATAAGATTAGTAGTACTGCTGTAAAGAATTTAAGTTGTGAGAGTGTGTTTTTAAATCAGATGGGTTTTGGACTTAAACAAAGCATGTTCAGTCAAACGATATTGTAATAATAAACGTCTTTTAAAATGTTTATACGTGTGCTGTTTCCAAGCACGTTACACATGTGTGTGCTAACTCACAGAAGTACTCTATGGCGAGGTACTCACAGAAGTACTCTATGGCGAGGTACTCACAGAAGTACTCTATGGCAAGGTACTCACAGAAGTACTCTATGGCGAGGTACTCACAGAAGTACTCTATGGCAAGGTACATCCCCTCGCTGTCTCCCATCGTGTCCTCGGTGATGATGAGCTGGTAGTCGTTGAACTTTTTGCAGTTCGCCCCATCGATTTGTTTGTTAGAAAAACGTTTGTATTTAATACAGCCTATTTTAGATTTAATTAGGGACGAGGTCATGGATTTATGTCATCATGGTACAGAAAACCTGATACACTTAATGAAATTACGTTCTTTCTCCAAACCTGAAACCACTGTGGCACCAGACTGCTTGAACATGTGCCACAGTGTTAACGATGCAGGTTCCAGGGTTTGATCCAGGTTAAGGCTATGTGATATTATACCCCTGTATGATATTTAATTCAATATACAACCAAGTCCATTGATTCCAATATATAAGCAGATACTTTCATATGGCATTCCCCATTCGTAATTTTCTCCAGTGTTTGTGAAAAACTTCTGATGTTGTTGACTATCATGAACATAAGTCCCCAATGATGGGCTTTGGGTTACTAATATGCTGCTCTTCATCAACCATCTATAATAAGAACTCAACTTATTGAGTGGAACTTTATCATGTACATGTACATGTAGGTGTCAACTCTGGCAGATTGCAGCACCCACTTAGGTTTATCATTTAGAAATTCATGGCTGCTTTATCATGTGGTGAGGAGGAACAAATACATGGACTATACTGTCATTCATAAAAAAGTGAATCATAATGCTACTTGATCTCGTTTGTAGTGAACAAAACTAGCCAAGTTCTGGAAATTATTCCGGGACAACCTGTACTGTGTCATTGAATAAAGGATGCCCGTGAAGATAAACTTGTCTTATCTTTGTATGTTTGCTTCTTTCGACAACTGTTACAATTGATGCATGCCTAAACAAAAAAAACAGAGTATAATGTTAATAAAATACCAAAGTTTTATTAAAACACAAAATTTTGCATCATCAATGCTTTCTCAAATGTAAAATCTTTATTTTGGTGGAACGTTATACGTGTACTGGCCATAATGTACATGTACATCAATACACGTATGAAACATAAAAAAACAATAACATCAAAGGAATGTTAAACGTAAAACATAATGACGAACATTATGGCCATGTAGTACACGAATAACGTTCCACCAAAATAAAATTTTACACTTGAAAAAAGCATCAATTAGCCAAAAATTTGTGTTATAATAAAAACTTTAGTAACTTTTGCTTCATTCAGTTCTGACCAGTAAACACGTATACTTCTCTTGACAACTGTTACAACTGATGCCTACGAGCATTTCACCAAATACCCTGAACTCTAGCACCTTGTTGACCGGGATTCGTTTTTTTAACCTTTTACTCTGTTCTGTTCTAATATTATATGATGCGAAAGCAGCTCCCAAAACGTTTCATTCATACGATCATTCCTATCATCCTGCATGCAAGCAGGAATAATATTAAAGCAGAACAAATTATGAAGGTCCCAAATGAAATTTTACTGTGTTGCAAATTTTGCATCTTCAATGTATTTGATCAAAAGCATTGAAGATGCCAAAATTCAATGATTTCAATAAAATTTAGTACTTCTTTTGGACTTCATAATTTGTTCTGTTTACGTACTGAACTCTAGCACCTATGGTATGCTCTAAGAACTTTCATCGTGACATTTCACCCTGAACTCTAGCACCTTCTCTCTCTCCTCGGGGCCGGGCCGCAGGTTCATCATGTAGCTGTAGGGCTCGGCGGTGGCCACGTACGTGTACACGAGGCCCGTGGTCGCGTTCACGGACAGAGACGACGTGTTCACAAAGTTCTCAGTCACAGACGCGTCCTTCATCTGGTTTGTCTGGATTGAAAAAATGTAAAATGTAAAAAACAATGGGTTATTTATAGTCCAAATTCTCTGTTATTTGCTCTAGTGACTTTTGCCAACACCCAGGTCATTGGCACACTTATTGATCATCAATTGATCAGTTCTCGCATACTTGCATCGGCAGCACATTCAGCGCGTAATGCTAATCACTCACACGATCACTCACTCACTCTTTCAACCCAATGGCTTATACCTATTTAGCGTGTAGGTGCCACGGAGCAGTGTGCAACCTGCGAGGGGTAGGTTTGCTCAACACCCACCACCAGAATCACTGGGAATCCAACCCTCAACCTTATGGTCACGAGTCCAACTCCCTAACCACTCGGCCATGGAAGCACACAATGTGGGAATTTAGTGGGAAATGCCATAATATCAACTATAACATTCAAAGAATGTAAATGTATAGCATCCTGGGTCCCTTCATTCATGATTATATATAGAATATTTTTAGGCACCAATATGAACCAAATCTGCCATTGTTTATGACACTTTTGTTGTTATCTCAACAACTTCATTGGGCCAAATGATTCCTTAGGCTGTCACATGACCGCCATGTTGGCAGAATGAACTTGTTGGGATAACAACGGAATTCTTCCAACAATGACAGGTTTTGTTGTTCTATTGGTATCTAAAAAAATATTTTATTGGGATAACATTGTTTACGAACATCTAAAATCATGACATATATACATTTGTAAAAAATTATACCAAATTATATTAAAATATCACAGGCACTGTGAGTAAATATCCTTTTCGAAAAATGAAAAACAAGAGTTTAGATTGTTAAAAATGTAAGACACACAAAGTTCACAACGCGTTGTTGGAACATTATCACATTTCCTTTTGTTCATGGCAATTAGAAATTTAAGAAATCAACAATATAACATTTGAGTTAACATTTTTATTTAAAACAATTGATCATACTACATCTAAATGCAGAATGGGTGCCAAATATCTAAAGAATATTAAACAGCAACTTTGGTATTATGAATACAGATTGTTATAGATATTAAAAGAAGACCACAGTGAACTATATCCATGTTCAAGTACAATACATTGAAATAAAAGACATTTAATGTCATTGGCTCATCCTCTAAATTTCTTTATCCAATATCATCCCGTTTTGAATGGACTCTTTGATTTGTAATAAGTATCACGGTCCCCACAGCAAATCAGATGATCAAACACAGCGCCCAAATATTTGTAAGAAGGCACCCATTTTGTCAAAGAACGATTTATTAATTCGAGAACCTTTGAGTCAATTAAGGCTTCCTATAAGGATTATTAATATTTGTGGATTAAAGGTAGCTAAAATTGCCATAACCATATCCCTGAATGAGTTCACGTGTTGAATACATGTTTTGGTCAGAAAGACAAAGTTTTTGTAAAAAAATTTGTAAAAGTAAATCGATATATCAAGCACTGTGAGTAAATATCTGCAAACTTGAAGAACTGAGAATAAAAAACAGTTAAAAATTCGAATTATTCTCAATTTAATTCAGCAGTGTAGTAGTCATTTCTTGTCTATGGCATTAGACTAGAAATGTCCATATAAATTTGTGTTATATTTTTTATTGCTAAAAGGTGCTACTGTATTATGCTTGTATTTAAAATCCAGAATTCTAAGTTCTTCTTACAGAATATTGAACAAAATATAAACTTTTGGCAAGATTTATGTCAAATAAAACGTTTTACGGGTTGGTTTGTTTGTACTCCGCAGCCATCAATTTCTGATGCTTATAGCAGAGGGAGGCCACGTGGTGTTGGTACATGGACCTCCAGAGGCTAGCTTAGGTAGCCAACTGGCCTCAGGGGTGGGGGGGGGTCACAAAAGCTATAGTTTTCAAACTAGGTGAGTTCTTTTACGGCAGAGGTGTGGCTCTCCTCTACGGGACACGCCTTTAACCAGGCTTCCGAACCTCCGCTTGGCGTCGCTACCGTCTAGCAGTAACACTGTACGGTGGCGACGTACTCCGTGGAAATCAGCAACTCAGTGGCAGACGACGATGTAAAACATTTAATATAATATGAATATTCCATGACCTGCTTATATAGCCAACCCGGTAAAAAATCAAAAGTCATTCGGGTTTTCAATGTCGCACGCCAACCACCAAAGCATTCATCAGTTGAACTGTATCTATCCACTTCAAAGTACATACACATCCTTATAGCTAGCAAATTGAAAGAGAAAAAATAAATAATGTTCTTACCGGTCCAATATCATCAAACGTGAATGGATCTCCATTTTTGTCGAGTATCACAAAGCCCACAGCAGGTGCAAACGGCTCCTTTTCAAACACAGCGTCCAAGTTGGACTTACTGAAGGTCGACTGTCAATGAACGACGTACATTTGAGAACCTTGAGCGTTTAAGGCTTCATATATGGATTATTAATATTTGCGAATTAAAGAAGCTAAACATTGGCTATAAAGTATATGAATGAGTTCATCGTGTTGGAATACATGTTTTTGGTTGTGAAAGACAAAGTAATCATGTCCAAAAATTTGTAAAAACATATCTCGATTTATCAAGTACACTCAAACTTGAAGAGAGAGAATAAAATAGTTTTAATTATCTGAATTATCTGAAATTTTGATTCAGCAGTGTAGTAGCATGAAGAGACCGGGATATATTCTAGAGTTGTCCATAAATTCCAGTTATCAGGTTTGACATAAACAGGTGCTACTGTAGCCTTCTGCTTGCATTTTCAAAAACTTGACTTCTAGTTACAATATGCTACAAAATATACCTTCGTACCTCAAATAAAACGTTTACGGGTGATATTGAGTATTCAAAAAATATGCATATAAATGTAGAATCTCATATAATTACCTGTATCCCAAAAAATCTTTTAGTGGGACCTTGACAAAAGTTTATGAGAAAGGATTTTAAAAAAACATTGTTCAATCATGTAGCTCCCTTCTACCCATCGTTCTTAGACTATGCCTGCAGACAAGATTTAAAAAAGAACATGACTTTTCTCTTCAAGAATGATGGTAGTCAGAACCATCACATATTTATCCATTTTATCATACTCAAAAGTTTATATTCTACTGTATGTTTTGTTTATCTATTAAAGTTGAGGAAACATGCATTGAGAGGGCACTGTAAATACTTGCCTTTTTGAGGATTATTAGTAAAAAGTAGTGCTCAGTTACAATTTTTCAATTTTGGAATTGTATCAAATCAAAATAATCACATCTAAAACCTGACTATTGTTTTTAGGGTTCCATAGCTTTATTACTAATTTTATTACCAGGCTGGGGTAGTAGATGACTGGTGTGTGAGTACACAATTAAATGTTTATAACGCGCATCCATGATGGGGATGCAAGAATATTTTTCATAAATGACAGGGGGTATTGTGCAGTAAATGCCCAAAAATGCTGATGTGATTGTTCCATTTCAGTAAACGATCCCCTTGAGGAGGTTGTGTACTCACGGCCCCGCTTGCCTGTTGCGAAAGCCCTCGGCACTGAGCCCTGCATGCTCATCTGAAAGTTGGTGTCTCCGAAGGTGGCGGGCTTCCCATCGGGAGGCAGGTTGTCTGAGAGCGCCACCCATGTTGCTGGTGAACGCCTCAAGGGCCGCCCTTGCTGCCCGCGATCTGAAACAACAGGCAACACGCGGTAAAGAAATGGCCAGTCAAAATTACGCCCCAATGTAAACTAGACAGTAAGACGCAGCTATTTCCATTGATGTGCAGGAAATAAGTGCCTAGATTTCTACATTTAGTATTTATCGGTATGAAAATAGTAGGGCTATTGACTGCTAAAACACAAGGCTGCAATGTTGCATCGAATGATTTTCTAAAAGATAATAGTATCATTTGGACGGAAAGATGACATTTAACATTGGGGATATAGGCTGGTTCAAAACTGAAAGTGTGTTCGCGCCTGAAGAAAATCATTCAGTGGTTAGCATGTCTGCCCATACACGAAGTTTTTATGGGTTTGGCCTGAATATTGGTGGATGAGACCGTGAGATTTATTATGCTGTTTAATGAACATAGTTTCAGAATGCACAGAACACATCATATTGTTTCTGTGCAAGCAGGTTGGTGCCACTGAATATAAATGCAGAGGTGAAGTGATCAATCACAGCTATTCATCAGATGGATGTTCTGCGGGTCCCATTTTTTGCGGACCTTTTATTTCAAACAGGTCAAGTTCATAAATTATGTTGATCCAACTTTGACTCACGGAACATGAAAACAACGCAGAGGTCAATTTGCTTGACATCTGAAACAACAGCAGACGACACTGTACTGAATCGAATTCTTAATGCAAACTTCAAAGGCAACTGCATACAGTGGCTTTGATTTGTTGAAATCAAGAAGAAAAGAGTAATCCCAACTAGTCTGCAGGGCTACATATCAAATTGATTCTCTGGCTTGGATTCAACACCCAACCACAACCACTGTGGCACCTAGATTCACCAAGCACTTAAGGGAAGGCAAATTATACCACCCCTGTCATATTCGTAAATGTTTGACCTTTGATTCTACTCAAGTGAACCTTTAAAGAATCATTTAACTAACAAAATGACCTTTCAAAAATGAACTCACATATTTGACCTTTTGTCGCATCTCTATTTGGGATGTTAGATTCTGTTATGATTTTGACCCTGAACCTCAACCACTGTTTGACCTAGATTCACGCACTTAAAGGAAGGCAAATTTACCAACTCTGCCTTCTCACATTTAACCTTTCTCTCAGACTACGTTTGACCTTCTTGGTCGCATTTGGCCTTCCCTCCCGTCTCCACCGAGTCCTCCAGAGCGTAGTCCGGCTGGATGTCCATGGGTTTGTCCAGAGGCCCGCGGGGGACCATGCCTCGATGCCCTTCGACAATCGCCTTTGGCTGCATCTGGTGAGGGGTAGAAAAAGTTCTGAGAGCAAGCTCAGATTATATCAAATTAAAACCGAGCAAATTATGAAGTCCAAAAAAGGTACCAAATTTTATGAAATCATATTGAAATTTTCTGCGCTTTATCAAGTGAAATTTATCTTCACTTGATAAAGCATTGAAGATGCAAAATTTGTGATTTTAATAAAATTTGGCACCTTTTGACTTCATAATTTGTCTGGTTTTGATGATGGTAAAGATGTGCTAGGCCATATCTATGTATGAGTAAGCAAGTAGTGTCTACAAAATTCGTATGGTAAAAATTGGGGGAAAAAAAAACTTTCTTTCAATTACGTTTAATTGCTTTCAGGGGGGATATATTCTAGAGTTGTCCATAAATTCCAGTTATCAGGTTTGACACTTAAGCAAGGTTAACACCTGTAACCTTCTGCTTGCATTTTCAAAACTTGACTTCTGATTACAATATGCTACAAAATTTTTTCCCCTTTCCGTCCCTTTTAATGTCAAAAAAAAACGTTTACGGGTGATATTGAGTTTTCCCAAAAATATCATATAAATGTAAAAATCTAAAATATAATTACCTGTATCCCAAACGTTTTATTGGGATCTTCAAGAGCCCCGCGATGGTTTTTTAAAAAACTCAATGGCACCATTCGGGTTGGATGTCGCCTACAAAAAAAAAAAAACATGGCTTTTGAAAGTGTACAAAGAATGATGGTAACTTGCAAACTTCAGCAATTTGAAAAATTTTGTGGAATGTATTACCCGAACAAACAAAATTTTAATCAACACTAAAAAAATTTTTAAAAAAAAAATTTTTAAAAAAAAAAATTTTTTTTTTCCCCCTGGTTTTATTAAAAAAATTTTTTTTAAAAAAATTTTCCCGCTTTTTAAAAGGGAAAAAAAACCCTTTTTTTTTTGGGTGGGGTTAAAAAACCCAAAAAACATTAAAAATTTTTTTATTTTTAAAAAAATTTTAAAAAAGTTTTCCCCCCCCCCAAAAAATTTTTTTTTTGGGGGAAAAAAAATTTTTAAAAAAAAAAAACCTTTTTTTTTTTAAACCCCTTTTAAAACCCTTTTTTGGGGGGTTTTTTTTTGGGGGGTTTGGGGGAAAAAAAATTTAAAAAAAAAGGGGAAAATTTAAAAAAAAAGGGGGGGGGGGGGGTTTTAAAAAATTTTTTTTTAAAAATTTTTTTTTCCCAAAAAATTTCCCCTTTTTTTTTTAAAAAAAAAAAAAAAAACTTAAAAAAAATTTAAAAATTTTTTTTTTTTGGAGGGGAAAAAAAAAAACAAAAACAAATTTTGGGGGCCCCTTTTTTTAAAAAAACCTTTTGGTTTTGGGAAAAAAAAAAAAAAAATTTCCCCCCCCCCCTTTTTTTTTTTGGTTTTTTTTTTAAAAAAATTTCCCAAAAAATTTTTTTTTTTCCCCCCCCCCAAAAAAAAATAATTTTTTTAAAATCACTTTTAAAAAAAAAATTTTTAAATCCAAAGTTCAGCTTGTTAGAGTTGCGACTAAGCGTTAATAAAATCTTGATTAAAAGTGCACAATACTGCACAATCAGCCACACATGTGATATTGTGCATGAGTATGCTGTATTGATTTTATTAATTTGCAGCAGGTATATTGATTTTTATCATGTTGGCTATATACATTGCTGCTAAAGCTGAAAATAATGATTTTACTGATATTCAATGCACTTAGCCAGCAGAAAAACCATGACATATTTTTCAATTCATCATATTTCATTTTCAGTGCATGAGAATATGAGAGTTTTACATGTTACTAGAGCAGATGACGTTTAAAAAGTTCAGTAAAGAGATAGCATTGGGGATGGATTCACAAATGACGCCATTGCGTACTGTGGGTGGCGTGACACGTGTCAAGAGTGTTCTATTAATGGCTTCAAAAATTAAAACAAGCCAAAGCTCAATATCATCAAAATTGATATATGGGCACTACTAAAATTTCAGCACTTAAAGTCAGAGCGCCCAAAAATCGAATCGCCGGTGTCGCCTCATACCTCACAGTTGTGTAAAGTTTGTTGGCTACAGCTTTGGAACATTGGTAAAAGCTCTATTTGGATGAAAAATCCACTAAGTCTCTACATCCAAACAAAGTTACATCACGCATTGCTTTTACAACAGCTACTCAAGGTTTGCTGAATATTCAAACACAGAACTTCACTGTTTTTTATATTATGGACATCCATCAAATAGGATCGTCTCCCAAAAAATGATTGCGTTAACTGTTAGGGACTACACTGGCTGCCAATTTTATCCAGATTAAATTCAAAACTTTATATTTTTTTTTAAATGTTTCGAATGGATGGGGCTATTAATTTTTTCAAAGCATTTTGGAAAATCAAACCAAACTCTAAGATCTGCACCCTCCGTCATAAAGACTGAATGGTCCCCTTTCAATAAAACCTATTGAGAAAGTTTCAAAAACGCTGCCCAATCATGGCCCCTTCGGCACCCACTGCTCTTAGCTATGCTCATCTGGATACTTTTTAAAAAGAACTTAAGCGGGCTTCCAAGTCTGGGGGCAGGTTGTTCAAAAGAGTCAATGATATCATGTTGTTCTAATTTTTGCATTGTTAACTTTTATATACTCTACTGTATTTTTTTGTTTATCTGAAACAGCAGAGCATGCTTTGGATACAGGCACTGTAAATCAAAAATATATGTGTATTCATTATTATTAAAAAGTAGGATCAATTTAACGATGTCTTTTCCAATTTTGGAATTGTATAAATACAATAAGATTCATATTTTTCACATTTAGTATTTTTCATAGTTTGGGGGGTTCCATAGCAGTAAAATACTTTTTATATTGTCAGTACACAGTAAAAAACAAGGTCAGTGTGGATGGGGGGGATGCAAGAATGATAATGACGCACAATGACATTTTATTATTGAAATGCCCAAAAATGCGATGGCGTCATTTGTGAACGATCCCTTGGAGGAGGTTGTGTGTGTACTCACAGCCCCTCTGCCTGTTGCGAGCCCCTCAGCACTGAGCGCCTGCATGCTCATCTGGAAGTTGGTGTCCCCGAAGGTGGCGGGCTTCCCATCGGGAGGCAGGTTGTCTGACAGAGCCACCATGTTGTTGGTGAACGCCTCCAGGGCCGCCTGCTGCTCCGCGATCTGAAACAGCAGACGACACGTGTGAAAGAAGTGGCCCAAGATTACGCCCAATGTAAGTAGACAGTAAGACGCAGCTATATACATGTAGATGTTCTGCTAGAACGTGCCTTTTTTGCGGGCGTAAGTAATAATCGGTAGCGTAAGTAGGCTATGACTGTGATTAAGGCTGCAAGGCTAGTAGGCTAATAATAGTATCAAGGCGGGAAAGTTCCATTGCGTAAGATTCATACTGGTTCAAAACTGAAGTGTGTTCGTCAAGGAAGATTGGTGCAGTGGTTAGCACGTCTGCCCATGACATATGACTGGCCTGAATCATGGACAGCAGACCGTGAGTTCGATTCCACGATCTTCCAAATACCGATTATTTCACACACACACACTCTGAGTGTCAGATGACCTGAAGAGACCTCTGACACATATATCTATTCTCTTTAAAAATTCTGACCAATCACAGGCTGTTAATCTATTATCATCACAGGCCGGTGCTGATAATAAATGAGGTGAAGTGACCAATCACAGCTAAGTATCAGATGGGTGTGGCGGGTTCAACCAATCAAGTTACCTTATTCAAACAGGTCACATAAATTATGTTAATCCACTCTCAGGCAAAACATTTCAGAGGTCAATTTGCTTGACGTCTGATACTCAGTGTGAAAACACTGTACTGGAAGCTGAATCTGAATGCAAACTTCAAAGGCAACTGCATCAGTGGCTTCGATTGGTTGAAATCAAGAAGAAAGAGTAATTCCAACTAGTCTGCAAGGCTACATTTCAAATTGATTCTGCTTGGATTCGACTACCTTGAACCACAACCACTGTGGCACCTATTCACCAAGCACTTAAGGAAGGCAAATTATACCACTGCTGTCATACTCACATGTTTGACCTTTCTCTCCTTTTTGTTTTGTCTTTTTATCATACTCACATGTTTAACCTTCCTGCAAGTACTCATTTTCCTGCATGTTTTTCCTGCTAACAAAATGGATTTGTTTGACAAAATGTTTGACCTTTCTCTCTTTCCTGCCACACTCACATGTTTGACCTTTCTCTCCTTCACATGTTGACTTCCTATCATACTCACATGTTTAACCTTTCTCTCATACTCACATGCAAAACTGTTGTTTGACCTTTTTCTACTCACATGTTTTCCTTCCTTCATAAATGTTTGACCTTCCTGTCGTACTCACATGTTTGACCTTTTGACTGGTACTCACATCTTCGTCCTTCCTCTCATACTCACATGTTTCACCTTCTGGTCGTACTTGGCCTTCCTCTCCGTCTCCACCGAGTCCTCCAGAGCGTAGTCCGGCTGGATGTCCATGGGTTTGTCCAGAGGCTCCGGCGGGGGGACCGGGGGGGTCTCGATGCCCTTCGACACCGCCTTGGCTGCATCTGGTGAGGGTAGAAAAAGTTCTTGGAGCTGCTCGTACCATTTTATATTAAAACCGAGCAAATTATGAAGTCCAAAAGGTACCAAATTTTATTGAAATCACAAATTTTCACATCTTCAATTGTTATTTTTCACTTGATAAAGCATTGAAGATGTTTGTGATTTCAATAAAATTTGGTACCTTTTGGACTTCATAATTTGTTCGGTTTTGATGATGGTATGTAAAAGATGTGCTAGGTCATATCTATGTATAAGTAAGTAATGTAGTGTCTTTACAAATTCGTATGGTAAAAGAATAGGAGGAGACTCTAAAGCTCTTAGAGACACAGCCTTCGCTGCATCTGATTCATGTAAAATGGGCAAGATTACAGTAACACATACAATGTATTTGTAATTTTACAGCTCAAAACCCTGTTCCCATTTCGGTTTCTTTTCAAATATTGGACATCGCTTTTTTTGGCTGCATCTGGTATTATACAAATGTATCTGATATGGTAAAGTATAGATCTTGTAATTTTGCACGCTTGTGTCTCTTAATTCTCCTACCATACTGTGAATTGTCAGGAAGTAACATTCGAAACCTCAGCTTTAGTTTAATGTCCTTACCATCCGCCAGTTTAGACTTGACCGTTGGGTCTTTGATGGTGTCAAATGGAATACTGGCCGATGCTGACACTGCTGCACCCTGGTGACACAAGACAAATACAAAAGTACAATTAGGAAACTAGACAAAATAAACCACAGTCGTTGAAACCTAATACATGTACGGTTAATGATTAATGAAACATGGGTAACTTTTAGTATACTACTCAATACCCACTCATGGAAAATCCCACCCAATGAATTGATAAAAGTTAAAAATTATCGTGTATTAGGTTTTCCAAGAGTTTTAAAGCATTTTCCAAGATGTCCATCAGTAGTTCCTAGCACATTCTTAAATTCATCTAGAATGTGAGAAATTTCAGAGGTTTTCATAGGCACCAGGATTTAAAAAAAACAAAACAAAAATGAGCTTTTAAATGAGTCTTTAGGGTATGCATCGCTTCCTTGATACAGTACAAATTATGAATAAGTGTACCCCCAAACCACGAATTGAACCGTGAAAATCTGCAGTTTCACACCACTAAACCACAATTTCTTCTTTGCAATTGCAGTTAATTGCTATCATTTGCAAATTCAATATTTCCAAGAATTAACAGAATTCTTAAGGAGGATCATGAACTACTGCAATGTTACTTCCCAAATCTTCATGAATTATTAAGTTGCGAAAGATATGCAATCACCCACAAACATGCAAACGAGATTGCAAATCAGGTATGAAAATTGCGAATAAATCTCAAAACCGAGAATGGAGTACACTAATTCGTAACTGGTACTGTACTTCCAACCTCAAAAGACCTGCTACAGTGTAAAACAATGCAGCCAACAAGATTTACAGAACAAATTACGAAGTCCAAAAGGTACATAAATTTATTGAAATCACAAATTTTCGCATCTGCAATGCTTTATCAAGTGAAAAATAACATTTTTCTGTGTATTAAAATAACATTTTTCACTTGATAAAGCATTGAAGATGCGAAAATGTGTGATTTCAATAAATTTTTGTACCTTTTGGACTTCGTAATTTGTTCTGTTTTCATATAATAGGGTACGAGCAGCTCCAAGAACTTTTTATACAACAAGACGAACCTTTGCCTCGTCTGGCGTGTCCTCTCCTCCAGCATTGAGCGCCTCGGTCAGAGTGAGGATGCCCGTGGAGTAAACCGCCGGCGACTTGGGCTTGTCTGACTTGATGATGTCCGCGATCTTGCTGCTGATGTTTGTGATGCCCTGGAAAAGGTGGCGGTCACATGTAAATGTAAATGTGGTTATTTATAGTCGCAATTAACGTGCTCTAGCGACTTTACATATTTACACCAGGTCATTGACAGCATCCTTGTCACACTATATCTTTCTCAACTCCCTGGGGAGCATACAGCACATCGCTACCGTAGCGCAGACGTGCTTATCAACCACATTAGCGTGCACTCGCCTGACTTGTACCTGTTTAACGTGTAGGTACCACGGAGCAGTGTGAAACCTGCTAGGGATGAGTTTGCTCAGCACTCACCACCAGACCCGACCGGGAATCGAATTCATAACCTTCTGGTCACAAGTCCAACTCCCTATCCACTCGGCCATGGAAGCACATGCACAAGTATTCTACACAGTTCAAACTGAGATTAATCTAGATCCGAATCCCGAGACCAGAGTTTTTGTTTTTTTCTTCAATAGAATGCAAAGAACTAAAGATTTGTGCATCCCTTTTTTAGCTCTTTGCATCGGATTGAAGAAAAAAAAAAGAATCCTGTAAGATATTTATAGTTTGTTTTGTGGTTAAGTATGCCAGGACTCATTGTATTGGCCCTCGGACCCATTGTTCAAAATATGCGAGTCCTAAGGGACTCATTTTTTGCCAATTTCTAGATTAATCATGGGGTTAGTTGGCCCTGGTTGATTCCAACTTCAAGGCGAAGGAATACAAACCACCTGGTTGCCCTGTGTCGCCTAATTTTAAACTGGGCTGGTTAGTTTTAAACATTTTTACTAGTGCTTTAGACGTGTTAACATGATTAAGTGCTGGCAACTTGTTATCAAATCCAGCAACCTTTTATAGTGTTCTACAGAATTGCCAGTCTTGAGCAAATGTCCATGAGTTTCATACCCTAGTGTTCTAAAACATGAGTTATCGATATCATTCGACTAATATTCAGCAATATCATCGGATCATAAGTGAGCGAACTTACTGCAGCTTTGCGCTCTTTCTCTTTCTTCTTTTTCTCCTCTGCTGGAGACAGTTTGAGTTTGGAGTAGTAGTCTGACTGGCTGGTAGAGCTGGAGGTGGAGGTGGTGGAGGATGATCCAGAACCAGAGGCGGATCCAGAGGAATCCGCTGATCCAGAAGACGCAGATGAGGACGATCCGGTGTCTTCTGTTGTGCTGTTGGACTCTTCCTCTTCTGTATCCTGATAATTAATTGAATGA
>CM032665.1:28324752-28346036 GCA_019095985.1 Streblospio benedicti
AATATTTTGGATATTTCCTTATTATTTTAGTATATGTTTTGAAGATAAAAAAAGCATATATTTGAATAGAAATAAAAACCAATAACACATACAATACATGTACATGTACAATGTACACTATGAATTTTACTTACCAAATATTAAGTACCGGTAACTTAAATGGAAAAGGTAATAAATTGTGCAACGATTAAAGCTTTAAAAAATAGAATAAAGCCTTCAAAAAAAAACTTAAATTCTTCCAGATCATCGATGTCTGCTATACGCAAAAAGTAAATGCAGTGACTACTACTTTCGCCACTAAATGGCGAATATGATTTCAAAAGATTCCATTGAAGAAATGAGATAGAATTCAGTACCTTGCTTTGGTTTCGGCATGCGTGAGAAAATTGAGAGTCCGCGCATGACGGTGCAGGTGCCAACATCGTCACACACCTACCACATACACGGTTCTTAATTACGATACAAACGCATGTGGTGCTGGGATGTGTGATGGACTTTTACAAGACTATGAATCGTGTCAATAGTGACATTATATTAAATAGTAAAGATATAAACGTAAATGTGGTTTTTATAGTCACAATTCACTGTTACATTGAGCTCTAACCAATCCAATCGAATCCAATCAGAATCAATTTGATATGTAGTTCGAACAATCTTAATAGTATCCCAAGTCATGCGCATCATTGTATTAATCATACAAAATGTTTTTTTTATCTACGAGTTGCTTTGAATTGTCAAATTGACATTATGCATTTTCATTAAATAGTAAAGATATAAATGTAAATGTGGTTATTTAGAGTAAAAAAATCACCTTTATATTGAGCTCTAACACTATTATTAGTATGCCAAGTCATGCGCATTATTGTATTGTTGATACAAAATGTTTTTTTTTCATGTATGAGTTGCTTTGTTTGATCAAAGTGACATGATGAATCTTCAATACTTTACTCAAATGCTAATCGACCAAGTGTGACTTCTGACATCTTGTACCAGGTTATAAAGGACCCAACCCAATGCATTACAGCTACAACATATAATCTATAGATCTACATAGACAAAGCCAGGTGAGTTTGTAATATGAATTATTTTATCAGGTGAGTTCTTTCGGCGTATCATGCGCCACAAGAACGAATCCTGACAAAATAATTCATGTTACACAACGAACCTGGTTTTGCATTTATCATTCTTTTCTAAACAAGTACAAAACTGTTTTAAAAAATGTGAAAAAGTAGTCCGGCTGAGTACAAGCATAATAACCATGGTATCACCGCTCTTCGAAGAGGGTTGATAACCCTCTCCAGGTTATCGCATACTTCTGGATCATGATAACCAATGAAATTACATGAAAAATAATGATAATAATGTTTATTGTCTGCGTTACCTTAGCGATGAGTTTCAACTCTCCGTCTGCACCATCTCCCGCTGGGGGCAGAAAGTTGCGCACAAAGTTGATGTCGATGTCACGGAATGTGAACTTGTCCTCCTCTGCTAGGGCTGTGCCGTCAGATGACGCTTCACGACGCTTGCGACGGGAGCTAACTGTGGCTAGTATACAGCAGAAGCTCCAATTAACACCACTTTTACATGTGCCAATAATGATGGACACTTTTTACGTATAAAAAAGTCACGTATGGAAATAAGTAATTGGGGCTTTAGAGTTCCAACACTTTTATTGTTACCCTTTTTGTAATTTTTCATGTTTGTACAATGATTAGTATCAGATACTATTTCCCCAATATTTTTGTTCAGCTGTGATTAGTATTATTCAAGTTTTTTTCACATTTTGCTTGTCTTTTTTATATTCAATTTATTTATTAATTTGTTGTAATGTGCATTTTTAAACGTTGAATTATGAATAAACAATATCAAATCAAATCAAACGTATATTGCCAGGTAAGTATACACAATGTATTTCAGCTGTCACGCAGTAATCAAACATGCTCTGGATTAAAGACTAAAAGGTAGCTACTTGAGATTAGTTGAGTAGAAACTTTATAATTACAGGGTTGAGGATTACATGGAAAAATGCTTTTCATTAGCAGGACAAGCAGCTCTCAAAAATCTACCCATCCTCAAAAAATTGTACTCGTCCTCCTTGCACAAACTCTATATCTGCATGCAAAATGGACCAGAATTTGCTATTTGTCATAAGGATGAGATTGCTAGAACTTTTTACTTGTCCTCCACAAGATTTAACTCATCAATACAAGCAGACGATTAAACACTCGAAAGATTTGACCAAAACATTGATCTATGGAAGGAAAGCACTATAATAATGTTCAAAGCCACGTGTGAAAGGAAAAACCCAATGCACAATTTTTTCCTTTTTTTTTCTTTTTTTCTTTTTTATATTTTTAAATCTTTTTTTAAATTTTTTAATTTTTTTATTTATTCTTTTAATTCTTATTTTTTTAACGCACTTACCAAGTTTGGTGTAGCCAAACGAGAACGTTGTGGGTTTTTCTCTGCCATCACATCCCGCCTTCACATCCACCACCTCCAGAGTTATGGGGTCCAGGGGGGCAGCTGAAGCAAAGAAACCAAGCATTATCCCTTCACGCTGGCTTAGATTGATGAATTGCCAGCTTGTAACGTCACTTTCTTTCATGTCTCATAGGCAGATCCAGGGTGTTGGGGCGCAGGGGCAAACGCCCCCATTTTCCCACCAAAATACTTCATTTTTGTAGGGTTTTTGGCACGTCCGCCATCGATCCCCTTGAAATCCATTAAGAGCACCCCCCCTTTTTCCAAAAACCTGGATCTGCCACTGTGTCTAAACCTGACTTTACCTGAACTACATGTAAGTGCTTAACTGTATGTTAAGGATTTGCAAATTAAACGTCTTGTTTTTTTGACATGAAACAAAAATTACTATACAATAGATGCTACTGCAGATGGAAATAAAGGCTAATAAAATATGCTAACGTTTTCCAGATGGATGTCTCATTGAGCCAAACCCACAAATACTAATAGTGATTAGACTGTGGTGAATTTTAGCTCATTTCAGACTTCATTCCAGGCTGTAATAGGTCTCAACTCAAACTTTTTCAATCAAAAATAGACACATTAACCAAAGGATAGACATTGTGCAATGCGAAAGAGATTGTCATAAACCGACATTCATTCATCGCATTGATGCTGGCAGCGTAGTAGATTAGAGACATCCATTCCGGTGAATTTTAACTTATTTTACGCTTCATTCCAGTCTATAATAGGTGTCAACTCAAACTTTGTCTATCAAAAATAGACACATTAACCAACGGGCAGACATTGTCATAAACTGACACCGCTTACTTTCATTGGTGCTGGCGGTGTAGTAGCCTCCATAGGGCAGACAGGACGTGTTGAACGACAGAGTGGCGAACCCTTCCCCTAGGGTGGTGGTTCCCGTCACTTTCACCGTGTACATTTGACCGTAGCGGAGATAGCCGGCGGCTAGAGAGAGGTAGCCCCGCCCGCCACCTGTCAATCAAAGCAATTAACATAAATTTGCTATTTTAGCCCCGCCCTCCACCTGTCAATCAAACCAATTAACATAAATATATGTTTTCCCAGTGCTTCCACCTTTCACAAATCAATTAACATTTTTATATATTTCTGAACCAACAATAGATATAGCTGAAGACAAGCTTTACAACCCTACCATTTGACATTTGGTTGCACTCAAACTCACCCCGAGGTGAGACCAGAATGATACCATCATCCCAAGCAGACTGTTCAGTCTTTGCTATATCTATCGTTGGTAGAAATATGCTTGCTAAAAAGATATAATGAGAGAAGTTTGACATTTAACATTTTTGTTATCTTCAACCATATTAGCCCAGAACAGGTACATTTTAACATGCAGTTAATGTAATATTGTAGCTCACACTTCCTGTATATTCCTATAAAGGAGCATAGAGCAACATACATTGTACGTTACGATTTAATTTTAACAGATGACATGACATTTATAAGAATTTCGAAAGTAAAAAAACAAAAATTCTGTAATATCATGACCATAAATGCTAAGATCGAGCCATTTGGTACATTTTCATGATAAATTAATCTATATAACATAGCCTCTCAAATATTTCTTGGAATAATTTAAAGAACGTCAAGATGCTGAATGCGTTGTTTTACATTGCACAGATCTAGTTGTGTTTAGGTCAAACATCACATAATCAGTGGACATGTCTCCATGAATGCAATCTTCTGAGTTATTTAGCTTCTGTTTTTTAGGTCCATTCACTCTCTTAGGCCATTCTCTAGATATTAATATGTTCATTCAACTCACCAGCAAAGATATCCACTCCTTTTCCAGTGGTGAGCCGTGATTGGCCGGTTGAGTCAGTGATCAGCCAATCATAGACGAGCTTTGGCGGGGTCGTGCCCTCGATATGCACAACTAGCTGCAGCTCCGCCTGGGGGTTGATCTTCGCACTATTGCAGTTGGTGCCATCGCATCTGGTGGAGAATTTCATTTAGATTTAGAAATTTGGATTGAGAAGACAATATAGCTTATATGAAACGGAAACATCGTTATCGTTTTGGATCAACAGCTGTAACGAGTTTGTGATTGCTGGTACGAAGTCAAAGGGAGACCTTGAAAAACTTGGCAGGGTAACATCAAAGAAGACTTAAAGGCATGGGGATTGAAGATCAAGATGGTGAATTACAGAGATTCATGGAGAGAAAAATTGGGGACCGCCATAAGCCCGTTCAACTCCCTCCAAAGATACAATAAGGACTTTAAACACATGATGATGATCATCATTATTAGGACAGTGAAGTAATGTGAGATACTGAACGTGATTTTCGAAATGATATGCATGATTTAAAGCTACATGTACGACAGGACTAAGAATTGAACCTTGTAGTACCTACATGTAAGTACAGTACATGAATCTTGACAAAAAATGGTGACATTTGAATCAATATGTTTAAGTCCCACACCTTTTCTGCAAGCTTGTCACTTTCTTTCAACTCTAAACCTGGTTTTAGTTTGACTACATGTAAGTCCTGAACTGCATGTTAAGGATTTGCAAATCAAATATTTCGGTTTTTTGCACATATACTATACAGCAGACACTATGCATATATTAGCTATACATGTATGTAGTTCAAACTTGATATGTTAAGACATAACGACAGTGACTGTGACGGTGTTACGAGGCCGGTATGGAAGCGTTCACAATTGACGTCAACTGCATTTTTGCACTTTCTGACCCCCCCATCGTCAACTTGGACCCCCCCCAAACAACTTGAGGACACCCAACCCCTGTCAACTATGGCAGTGATGTCAATTTCATGACATCCTCACCCATATACCTCAAATACAAAGCATTTATTTTATTTCCATTCTTTATACATGTACTACAACCTTAGATATCAATTTAACTTTGATATATCCTTAATGCAGCCCCCACGGTCAACATGTGAGGTGACACCCCACCAGACAACTTTCGTCAACTTTTGCTGACCCCCCACCCCAACTTCAAAGTTAACGTCAATTGTGAACACTCCCTATGCATATTGCATAACTCCGAGCGGTGCAAAACTTGACTTTGAGCGCGGGTCCACTAGTGTGAAGGTGTTACATGGACCTCAGCATCATGGGAGGGGGAGGGGGGGTATATAATGTATCTACTGGTATAGTCATTTATAAACCATACTATAGACCAATATAAACCCCCCTAGTGATGTAGAGGCCCATGGGTTTATGAGGCCGATATGCATAACCATGATTTTAGGGAACCATTCATGATTTATGAGGGGGGCCAGGGACTTGGTAGTTGGGACTGTCACTGTTTATGAGGAAATTTTTGAATCTTGATCAACTTTACATGGAAAAAAGAGGGCAAATCTCGGACTTTGTACAAAAATCTTCAGAAAGTCCTAAGCCCCCTCTTCATAAATAATGAACAGTCTTTTTGGGATTGCCATCTAGGAGATCCATGCGATTATATTCTGCTTAATTCTATATCATATATTGAATGTTGAATGTGTAATTGTGATTTAAAACTATCAAGAAAAAAAAAAGAAAAAAAACAGTCCCTCCGACTTTTGACGGTGGCGCAAAAACCTCAAACTGTCAACATATGTGGCTCCAGCCCCCTTGCAATTTGTCTTCATCAAACCACCAAGCTGATGTTGTTACTTCTCCATCCGAATCCAGACTGATACACAATTTTATGGCATGCATTATATTATGCAACTCATTTATTTTAGTTTTCATTGAATTCGAACTCACTTTTAACTTTGTGTATTCATGTGCACTTTTTTTACAGGCAAATTATTTAGGGGTGAAAACCTGGAGAACTATGGTCCCATTTGTGAAGGTCTCATCTTCCAGGTTTCCTCATTCAATGCATATTGTCAAGAATTTTGCATCAGCATTAATTTTTAAACCATATTTACCCTGGACCTCGGTCATGTTTTTGCAGAGCCTGTAAGTCACAACCCCGGCCAGTTCAGGCCCAATGAAATACAATATGAATAATTTGATATACATTTTTAAACCATTTAAACCCCCTTTATAGGCTCCCAAAACAAAATTTTCCAGCTGGTTAACTATGGAAAACTTTATTTCATTCTCATTTTTGACGAAAACCTCTGAAATATGCCCGCCAATAGACCAAATTTTGCCCATGGTTTGTACAGCCCTCCCTGATAAAATGTCAGAAAATACAAGAAGTAAAATACAGAAATCTTTTTTTTGATTGCCATTTAGATTCCATCATTTTATGTTAATTTATCTTATTATTGAATCTTGAATGCTGTTAATTATTCCAAAAAACGATAAGAAAAAAGAAAAAAATTAACAGAATTTATCACTTTCAGTGACCTTACTTTAAATACCTTCACTGTCTGTTACGCACTGGCCCGGCCCGGCCCACTGATACTCAGCTGGGATTGACCACTTGACATCATTTATATTCATCCAGTTGGTGAACCACGAACCGGGGTCACCGGTCCATTTCAGGCGGCCTGCAGGGAAATGTAGGTCGTCAAAGAATGAACACTTCTCTCATCTTAGGTTCCTTCATTCATGATATACACCATAAACCAGTGGAACTCACTAAGTGAGTTTGGTTTTCGCACATTTGGTGAAACTTTAGCAGGCCGAATGACATGTCAAATTAGTTTTTTTACGTTTTGAGTGTAACAATAACCTGGAGAACTATGGTCCCATAAACCACTTAGGAGAGTTCTCCAATCCAGGTTGGTAGTTTCAATGTATATTGTCAGTACAATTTTGCATCAGCATTAATTTTTTAAAACTTCTACTTGCCATATTTACCCTGTGAATCAAATTTGTTTTGCAGAGCCTGTAAGTCACAACCCCGTGCCTACATTGTCTTTACATAGATGAAATACAATATGAATAATTTCATATACTTATTTTTCTTCCTTTGCTTATTTATCCATATCCAACCAAAAACATATATATTTTCTTCTATTTATTTAAATTTTGAATAAAAAGAATAAAATTTTGTAAAAGAAGAAAAGATAAAAGATATAAAATGAATCCATTTGCTATATACCAGTTAACAAGAATATTGAATATGAATAATGTTACCTGATCCTGTCCCAAAGCATCCGTTTGGTCTGGCCACATAGTAATCAGCTGCAGCTGTAAACACAAGAGAGCACGCCACTTTTATGCTTTAATCTACAGTACGTGCTACATATTTGTGAAATTTTGTGCACCTTCTCATAAGAAAACAAAAGTTATGTGATGAATTTTATTAATTGTTAACACTGGTGCTTTTTTATAAAGGTAACCATGATGTGGGATTTCAAAATGTTGATAAACTTCATGCAAATAATAATTCTAAGAACTTTACTTTCATTGACAGATTCAGGAGCGAAGGGGAAAATGTTATTTTCGTAAGGTTTTTGGTATCTACACAAGCTTTTACATGAACAAAACTAAACATTCTGGATAGGCAAGGGACAGCAAACTCAAATACATATTGATAGCTATAACCTGTGATAAAAATCTAATGTAGATAAAGTACAAAACGAAAATTTCATCACATAACGCTACTTTTTTAAAAATTTTCTACATCAATTAAACGTTATAGAATTTTCTTGGATGTGTTGTTATTGTGAAAAAAAATTCGTAGACAAAGAAGTGAGATATAGACAAAAGCGGGTGAGTTTGTAATATGAATTATTTTATCAGGTGAGTTCAGGCTCGCCGTGATGCGCCACAAGAACGAATTCTGATAAAATAATTCATTTTGCACAATGAACCCGGTTTTGTATTTACCATTCTTTTCTAAACAATTACACACTGTTTTAAAAAATGTGAAAAAGTAGTTTGGCTGAGAACAAGCTTGATAACCATGGTATCACCCCTCTTCGAATAGGGGTGATAACCCTCTCCGGGTTATTGGGTACTTCAAGATTATGATAACCAATGAAATTACATGAAAAAGAATGATAAAAGAACTTACGCCCATAGTCTGGGATTTGTACTGGAGTCTCCCCAGCTGGCCCGTTGGTACTGCAGTACCAGAGGAACTGGATCGCTGTCATGTTGTATGATTCATCTGGATTGATGGCATCTGGATCATGGGAGGCACTAGCATCCAGCACAAGCTACAAGAGATCACTGATCCATGAGATGGCAACAAGTGTTATTAAGGTGTATTGGGAAAAGTTCTTTATTTTGGACATTGCATATTATATCCATTTCCAAGATGTGAATAAAAAAGATGTTTGTTCTATCATTTATAACATATCTATTTCATTACTACTATTTTCTTATTATTCTGTATTTTCAAGAATCAATGTTTAATTTCTTATTATTCTTATTATCGTCATCAAAATAATTATGAGATATCATCTTTATGAGTACTTACTAATACTTTCACAAAAATCTAATATATTTTGTATGAAATCAACGCTATTTATAAAGTTCTTCTGCCGTAAAAATGTACTGGTTTACATCAAAGTTTAGAATTTTTACAGATTGGGTTAACTTTGCTCACTTACTGGAACTCCAAATCCAATGAGAACTTTACTTCCACCTTTGATTTCAGCAAACATCTTGGACTCAATGAATTCCAGATAAGCGTAGCCTGCAATATCAGATTTATGTAGTAGACACTTCTATTCTAGGGAAAATAGCTTTAGAGATATGATATGATATAAACTAATGTGGTGACTATTTTGAGAGGGTGGTATATACAATTTAGTGAGAGTTAAGATTTGGGTTTTTAATTCATTGAGAATTGAGATTTGACCTTTCAATTCATTGAGATCAATTCATTGAGATTTGAGAAAATGGGCTTTTGCATCAAGATTTGTCATGTTAACGCATTGAGATTTTGAGATCAAGGGGGTGGGGGGTGCATACATATTAAAAAATGGGTCCTCCTCAAGACGGGTCCTCATCATATCTTATCAAGTAGAATTTCAGTATCCTTGTTCAAAAGTAGGTGGTTTATAGTACAGAAATGCAACAATAACTATAGCATATAAGTGATCAATGAACTAACAGTAAGTACTTACTTTTTGCTCGTTTGTTGATCAACGACAACCAGCGGCCATTTTGAATGCGCTCGATCGTCAGATTCATGGCAACCTGAATGACAAGTAAATGTAAAAATACATTTTTTTTAAATATGATTGAAAATGTATTATGTATGGCAAGAAGATTAAAGAAGAATGATAATGACAAAACACATTACATGTACCTTTTTAAGACCATTTGAAAAGCCATTAGCTCCAATTCTGCGACCACCTGGAAAAACATCAAACACGTACCGGTAATTATTCAAAACATGGACCTGTAACAATAATGAAGTTTATCACAATTATTATGACATCGTAAGTATTTTCTCAGTGTATTTTGCACCTCTTTTCATTAGAAATAGTTGCAAATTTGATGCAATGAAAAAAATGTCATGATTACATCCAGGGCCTGTTGAAAAGTTATAATATATGTGGCAATGTAGTATTTGGCTACGTCACTAGCAGATATGGAGATAATCCGAGATTGCAATGGAAGTGACGTGGCGAGAGAAGTTTCTAGAATGAATGATTGAGACAACTATTTCTAAAAATGAGTTGTGCTTTTATTTTGATATTACAAAACCAGGAAGACTACCTGGTTATGATACCTGGAGCGATAAACAAACAGACAAGGATTTTCTTACGTCCCGTGACAAGATTATGAATCTAATACACAATTTGAGAGCCGAATACCAGACACCGCCGGTAAAAAGAGCAAGATTTGTATAATATTTTATCTGCATTAACAGGGGTGTGCACTATAAAGTATTCTAGTAACTTGGTAGACAGTATATGGATTCATGTTAGTTTGTCTCTTTCATTTTCTTCCTGTTAACTATTCTAAAATGATCAAAAGTTTTCTTTACATATCTTTATTACATGTTTCAAGTGAACAGACTCCTTCTCAAATACAAATGTTCAACATTTTTATTTGAGAAGGAGTCTGTTCACTTGAAACATGTAATAAAGATATGTAAAGAAAACTTTTGATCATTTTAGAATAGTTAACAGCAAGAAAATGAAAGAGACAAACTAACAGCTAATAAGATCGATTCCGGTACCTTCCGTGGGCGTCATGCCCCTGGGCACCTCCGGCACCTCGGACCCGTCCTTGCCCACGGATAAAAACGCCATGTCGACGTGGACGCGGAAGTCGGGGATGGAGCAGTTGAGGGTCACGTACAGCAGCTCACCGGCTACCAGCCACGCCTGAGGCAAAAAGGTGATTGGTGATTTGCCTCAAATCTTGAGCATGAAATACAATACAATACAATACAATTTATATAGCGTATATTCCACTAAATGTTCATGTACGCTTGTAGGCCTCCTTAAACAA
Organism: Streblospio benedicti; assembly: GCA_019095985.1. NCBI lineage: Eukaryota > Metazoa > Annelida > Polychaeta > Spionida > Spionidae > Streblospio > Streblospio benedicti. Next base: position 28,335,596 of record CM032665.1, read on the forward strand.
ATGGTGCTTTATTTGGGATTGAAAAGATACAAGAGTTTTGGATTGTCGAATGCACAGTGGAATTCCATAATTTAGGTGCTGCTGTTTTAAATGCTCTATCACCATAAGACTTGGTTCTTGATCTAAATTCTTTAAGCAATTGGTTATTTGATGACCGCAGTAATCTAGGTGGTGAGTATTGACATGTGAACTGTCTATTTAAGTGCGTGAAATGTGATGGAACCTATCACTGGTGACTGGTGATCTGCTCATTACAAAGGCTGTGATTGGTGATTTGACCTAATTCTTGAGCGTGAATGGTGAATTGCCCCTGCATTTAAGTGTGTGAAATGTGATGAAACCTATTCAATTACAATTCCTGGGTATTGGTGAAAGACAATGAAATGTATTAGTGACTCAGCCCGGCCAGGTGATCTAGGAAAAAAAATTGGTGAATGGATTTTCATCAAGGCTATATATAATACCCCCTCATGCCTGGTATGGGATGAGGGCAACCATAAGGGTCTGTCCCACATGTCTAGCGTGTTTAGGGATTGTTTGCAAATGACGTCACCTGGTAGCGAAAAGTGACGAAAGTTGACAGGGGGGGTTGGGGGTCTAGCACTTGGGGTGTGTCACATTTTGAAAAAACAAGTTGTAGTTATTTAACAATATTTGAACTTACTTTCTGACATGTTAAGGGAGTTGTGATATATATACTAGTGGAAATCACATTGCCATGTTTGCTTTATGTCCTAAATACATTTGTAAAATTATATCTAAATCACTAGGAGAGGGGGTGCTGCAAAGATGACGAAAAGTGACATGGGGGGGGGGTGTAAACATGGGCAGATTCAGGGGGCAAAGGAGGCACGCCCCACCCCCCTTTCCCCACCATAATACTTCCTTTTCATAGTTTTTTTTAAACATCCGCCATCGATCGCGCGTAAACCCATGAAATCTCTAAAGTGCGCCACCCTTTCCAAAAACCTCGATCTGCCATTGCATGACTTGCGTGTTTAGGGATCATTCGTAAATGACGTCACTGGGCCGGGGGGCAAAAAAGTTGACAGGGGGGTTTAGCACTTGGGTGATGTCACCTTTTGAAAAAAAAAAGTTGTAGTTATTTGATTATTTACCAATATTTGAACTTACTTTCTGACATGTTAAGTGAGTTGTGATAGATCTACTAGTTGAAATCACATTCCCATGTTTGCTTTATGTCCTAAATACATTTGTAATATTATGTCTAAATCACCAGGAGGGGGAGGGGTGCTGCAAAGATGACGACAATTGACAAAGGTGTCGGGGGAGGGGGTAAAAAAGGCCAAATATGAGTGACGTCATTTATGAATGATCCCTTACTTGTAAATATCCAACCTAACTACCAACGTCAATGCTAATATGCTTATGTACACAGACATAATCATAAATACATCTTATTTTTTCAAATACTGTATAGTTTTTCAGTGATAAATACGTAGTCAAACATAAATCTGTTACAAATGCGTGTCCCTTTCAAAGATAGATCTAGTCTGATGTCAACATCCAATTTCTTATTTTCTCAAAGTGTATGTATATGGGCTGTCCATGAAGCCCAATTGTAAAACAAGGTGCTTTTTTAAGCTTTTCTCTAATCAGTCCGTAAATTGGCGAAAGCATAGTTTCTAATTGACTATGTTTTATCCATATGCTGTTTTACATTTTAAACTGTCTGTGATATTTTACTATGATTTCATTAATGCGAAATAAACTTAAAATAAAAGATGTGAGAGATAAATACTTTAATTCATGACTTCTTACTATATATTCATGTATGGATGTATCTAAAACTTTCCTTAACCTCTGTCCAATCTTCACAAACATGTTTCCCAGTGCTTCCAATATATTAATAAAGTTTCACAATTGCTGATAGAGGATTTAAAACCAACACAAACAAAATCTTATCAATTGAATGCTTTCAGAAATAATTCCTAAATTCGGAATACTACATGACTTGAAATAAAAAAACGCCACAAGAAACATAAAGGAAAAGAAGTTCTAAATAAAATCTATCTTGCCTCTTCTGACTTCTTGTATCTTCGAGGCTGGTCTACGGTGTATTTTGGGGAGACTTTTGGGGGCTCACATGGATAATCCTGGACCTCCATGGTAAAGCTCTCTTCAACAGCTTCATCTGAATTCTGAAATGTATAAACGTTACTCAAGATTATAAATCGGAAATACCACATCACTTTGATTACCCATCTACACTTATATATACATATGCTTTATTTAGTAAGTGTATAACACTTCCATAATCGCCGACACTTATGGTATATGCTACAAGTAGTGTGATAATCTTCATAGAAATTCACCATCAACTACACTTGAACAGTATTCATTTTATGAATTGCTGTACTACATGAAGTTAGTTCCCAAAAACATTCTACTGCTAGAGAGATTGTACTTATTTAAAAAAACTAACTTCCATATGATTTGTCCCTCCATAACAAATTGATCGATAATGTTTAACAATAATAGGCAATGCTTTAAGAAAAACGTGTGTCATTGTTCATTACAAAAATTCTGGATTTTTCCAGTATTTTCACTAACAATCTGAGTACTATTTCTTCATATTTTCCTGATATTTGAAAACATTTCCATCTGGCGTCTGTTTGCCAGTGACATTTTGATGCTTTTAAATTGATTTTTTTGTTATTCATTACAACTGGCCTCTTGCAGCAAATGAAAAACAATATCGATGAACGAGAGCAGAATCGTACCTTTACACTTCGTGAGATAGGTCTTGCCACGATCTTATAAGGTCCTGCACTGGTGGGTCTCCAGGGCATCGTCCACTTGAGATCAGAACCTCGAATCATCCGAACATCGTCGATGCTGAACTCTGCATATGTTGAGCGGGCACAGAGAAATTCCGAGGTTGCAAAGAAGAGGTAGATGGGTGGAGTACACCTGTTCTCGCAGATGATCTCCATCTGGAAGCACACTTGTCCTGGATCTTTCTCCGTTTCTAGGGTGATAGTGAGATCATCATTCACGTTTGCCAGCTTTTTCGATATACCAAATGCCTTTATCTTTACCAGTTCTATGATGTTGATGCGTCGAGTGAAAGTGACTGTACTGATGTTATTGAGAGCCGTTACAATGACATTGCCCAGTGCAGGCTTTGTAAAGGTCACAGTGACCGACTGACCATTCTTGACCATCGTCTCTTGGCCGTTGGGGAGAGTCCATTGAAACGAGACAGGTTGGCCTTGACTTATTGAGGCTTGAAACGTAACAGGAATGCCCATCTTCACATTGATCACTTCATTAGTGACGCCATCTGTAGGACTGATTAGGAAAGTCAGATCTTTAACTGGCTCCTCCACAAAAACCTTCATCATCGCAAGCTGAACGGGGCTTATAGGATTGCTGCTTGATACAGTTATCAGACTCTCACCCACTTGGTAGAAAATACATACGGGCGGTTCTTCAAACGCATTGGAAAGATCTGCAGTAGCAAGTGAGCTCACTTGGGTGCCACATTGAACCGTAGTCCTGGTATTCGTCGGTTTGGTGTCACTTCCTCCTTCCAATATCACTGGTATAGAATGGCCAACTGACCAATACAGGCTACTTGTATTTACTGTTAGCTTGACTATAGGAATTACCACTTGTATTTTGGCATGAAGCTGCACTTTTGACCAGTGATTAGCCATCTCTATAGACGGGGTGTAAACGCCTGCTTTTTCATACGTATGCTGGATGCCATCGATTTTCAGAGTTTGGGGTTTGTAGGATTTTAGTTCCACTGCTGTGCCATCAGCCCAGTTTACTTGCAGAGTAAAATCTGACCCAGCTGTTAGCGTTACGTTTAAAGCAAACTCTTTTCTCACTTCTACATTCATGAGAACACCATCGTAATTGCTTATCAATGGTGTCTTTATCTCTTCTATCACATCCACGGTAAAAGACTTCGAAAGAGAGCTTACTTTATTGTCAAGCTCGATATCAATGTCTTGGCTTCCAATATCATTCACATCAAAATCGGCTACTACTGTATGCGGAAATGTCACTGGTCCATTTTCATTCACAAAAACATCTGTAGGCATCTGTGATCCTACAGTAGCTATGACGAGAGCATCAACTTTTGCTGTCGGTCGTACCGTCTGTGTCGTAAAAGATAGCTCTCCTTCTACAATGGCGTTCTGGACTATGACACTATTCTCAACAGAATCCTGTGACAATTCATTTGATACCTTGGTAACAATTGTATACATGCCTGGTGTTTTATATGTATGTTTAAACTGCTGCTCTACTTCACTGGAAGCTTTCTCATCTGATGCCTTTACACCATCGCCAAAGTCTATTTCATAGAGCAATGCAGAACCGAACGTGACACACACATCAAAGACAACCTCCTGGCCTGTCTGCACGACAAATTCACCGCTAGGAATAGACTTTTGCTGCAGGCCGCGCACCTCTTCCAAAACTGTCACCACTGTCTCCAAAACGAGACTGGATACCTTATTGCTCAACTGGAACTGCAAAGTGAACAAGCCTGCACGTTGACACACCCCAACTTTGATGACATCATCATATAAGTAGGGCTGGAATAGGGAGGTCTCTTCCGTCCATTCGTCCTGGTCGTCTAATTTTGAGTGAATCGTGACATTGGTCGGGCTATTATCAAGCGTAATGACAGACGTTCTCCTCAAAGTGATTACAACTTGCACATCCGCGCCGGAAAACAAAATTGGCCCACTGTTGATCAGACTAAAGCCGCCTTCTATGACAGGTCGCTGTACAACAACATGGCCCGTAACTGCCATTTCAGATATCAGGTTCTTCACATTTACAGAAACAGTGACATTGGATGCGGTTCTCATAACGATAGACAACTTTAGTGGTTGATCACAGTTGCTGAATGTCTCTCCGGCATTGTTAATCGTCATCAGTGGCTCATTTCCGTAATTCACTTCCAAGACAAATAAAGAGCCCGCTACACATGTCAGTGTCACTTCTGCAGTGTCTCCTTCTTTCACATACGGTGTATCGACAGTGAGTTCAGCTCCGACGATGGCTTCGGCAATAACCACTGTGGTTTCATCCGAAGACAGAGAGGACACCAGGTTCTTGCAAGTGACAGATATCAGCCCCTTGTCGCCGGGGTAGAATGTGTGCAGGCTGCTAATGCAAAACGTTCCCGATACAAGTTCAGCAGCGGGTACGAAATCACCATCGAATGTAAAGTCACAGAGCGGATCTGTTCCAGCAGGATTTCCTTGTAGATCGAGACATGCAGAAAACTGGGCCTCCTTGTCGACTTCATACTGTGCAGCTAGATCCTTGAACGCCAGGACTCCAGCTAGCGGCTGTTCGACAGTGATGCTAGTTGTGACGTCATGCATATCATTCAAGATAGTTTTACCAGTAAATCTAAGATCATATTTGCCAGGCGCAGTAAATGTATGCTCTATCGTCTTGGGCTGTAGTTTAGAATTTAAGATCCCAAAAGTTGCCTCACCGACAGTGCCATCACCCATGTCGTAATCAACCGTCACTGAGGAGCCCGCCGCCACATTAAACGTAAAAGTCACAGCCTCCCCGACCTTAACAGCATCTACAGAGTCAGCACTGGTAGAAACATAAAAGGCCTGTATTTCTTCATGCACTGTTACTTTGATAGTTGAGCCCTGCACTTTGCCAAAGATATTGCTCGCGCTGATCGCAATAACCACTTCCACACTGCCCACTTCAAAAAACAGCTCAAACGGTGTAACATCCGGCGTTGTCCAGTCTCTCTCACCCGCCCATACCTCATCGGAGGCTGTCTCGCCCGTGGGGGCCGTCCAGACGATATCGTAAGTAACGCCAGAACCCCGCGCGCACTTGGCATTAAATCTGACAGGAACACCGACCTGTATGATAGAATCAACAGCCTCCACACTCACATCTTCAATGGCCACGCCCACTCGCACGTGAGCGACCACGCGACCTGATGATACGTTGTTCCTCACTGTGAAAACGGGAGAATGATCACCGTAGTCAAGCAAGTGGGAGATGGCAAAACTGCCTTGGGTTTCCATTGTTGTCGCTTGATAGGTTTCCAAATACGACGAGTCTTCACTGTACTGGGCATCTATGTAAACGTTAGTTGGATACTGTTCATCTTCTGTTGCTGTTGCTGGTGAATCGCCTGTTGCTGTTGCACTGATAGCAGATTGTTCAATTGTGAAAACTATAGGAGTTTGAGAGTCTGACACATTAGTGGCAGTCGCGCTTAACTCCTTTTCTATAACAGGATATTCGACCACCACCAGCCCTTCTTTATTTTCACTACTCACATGGTTAGAGGCCGTCACGTTTATCACGTAGAATCCTGGTTCAGACCAAGAGGTTTGCGAACTCATTTCAACTGGACCTTCCAGCGACTCAGAATTGAGATGTACTGAGCTTTCCTGATCTGGTATAAAGAAGTGAAAGGTGATGTTGGTGCCATCCGTTACATTGGCCCACAGATCGACATTTTGATTGGGAACAACATACTCGGGATAGGAATTCACTTCCAAAGATTCCACTGCTTTTTCAATTGCAAGATTGGTGGAGTGAGAAGCCCACCCCACTTGGTTGACCAGTGTCAATTGAAGGTAGTGCCAGCCTAACTGTTTACAAGGATCAGCATCACACCCTGCGATATCCAAAGTGACACTACCTTGAGAGGGACCTTGTAAAACCGCTTCATATGACTCCTCAACATAAGGTTCTTCTATCTTCACTGTATCAATAGAGACACTTGTCTTCATAAAGGATCCTTCCTTGACTTCGAAATTAACTTTGACTGATGATTCTGTGGGAAGCGATGCAATGACACTCTCGTTAATGGTCACCAACCCTGGTGCAATCTCTACAGTGAACGTGTAATTCTGCTCAATATGATTAGCAAGATTAAAGCAAAGGATGTGACAGAAAGCATCGCCCGGCTGCGAAAACGTGTAGGTCAGATTGTACGGTGGACTTGGGTCTTCTTCGTATATCAATTTCATCGTTCCATTGGGGAAAGACGCTGAGCATGTGACATAGTCACCAGAGTCGAATGTATAATTGAAATTCACAGGTTTGTTGACTTCAGCAGCGGGTGCAGTGATTTCTAAGTTGTTTATCTGATGGTTCAGCCCGCCTTTAAGCGAGTGAGATTTCAAGCTCACGGTATTGCTTAAGATAACCAACATGTCGTACACTCCTGAAAGAGAAAGGCTTGGATAAATATAAATGCAACGGTGGTAGCGCTAAGCGACCATTCAGAATTTATCACAGGGTGGGGTAGGATGATTTTAGGGCGGGCCATGAACATTTGTCACAATGTTTGGAAGGGGGGGGGGGCTAATGGGCTATCAGTTTTTTCACACACTTTTGAGGGGGGGCTATCAATTTTTTCACAAAAAAAACCTATTTTTAGAGATTCTGTACTATATTTTACTGTTTTTTATATTATGGGTTGGACATCCATCAAATCAGATTTGTGTTAACTGACAATTAGTGCTTTAACGGTCATCAATTTCTGTTGCATGAAATCGAGGGGGGTTACCATTTTTTCACAGAGATTTGAGGGGGGGGGTTATCAAAATTTTCACAACATTTTTGGAAAATCCTCCTACCTCACCCTTTCATAAATACTGAATGGTCCCTAATCATTCATATTGGCACTGACTCAGCTAGCCTATGCTATGCATGTGCCATGAAGCAGTTTGTCAGATCCCATAATCAAACCAGACGGCATATCGCACACACAACCTTCTGGTCTAAAGGCAAACTCAAAATCTAAAAATCCTTTTAGGCGATATTAGCCGTCCCAGTCTACTGTGTCATTTATCAATGCCGCAATCAAAATTCATAAAGCTACCGGCACCTGCAGCCAATCAGAGCAAAGCTCATTTGCATATAGCTGAGAGGGGATTCATAACAATTGTGCACTTGGTGATAAGTTTTTGAAATTTGGCACCATGATAGGTATGGGCGTGAGGAATTTAGAAACCACTGGCACCAAGTTGCCACTTCTTGCGATAGACCTGACCGCTGGAAATTCAATATGGCCGCAGCCAATGGTAGGCAATGGTGTGTTTTTATTTCTATTTGCACTATGAGCATGGGTAATACCACTTTTCTGATGTTTAATTGTACAAGGAGTTAATTTCTGATGATATTGTAACATTTAAAGTTCATTTCTGATACTATTTTAACATGTTCAGGTCATTTCAAGGTCAAATTAATACATATACCTTAAAATGAACTCATATATTCTAATTTTTAGAGATCAGTGGGGTCAGGGGTCACCCCAATACTAAGTATTTGATCTCTTTAAAGATATCATAACTGGGGACCTGCCATAGCTGATTGTGTCAAACGCTGTCTATTGCTGTCAATGGTCAGGTTTAGTGTAAAACAAACTCGTGTGACGACCTCACCTTTGGTTGGGTGTATATAAGGGAACGATCATAAATAATCATCCAAAAAGGTGGGAGTGTCGTTCAACTTTTCTGATTCCTTTGGGGTGGGGGTCGCTGAACTTTTTTTTTTATCTCGCTACGGTATATTTTTTCAAATAATTTCTTTTCGCGATTGTCCAGAAATGCAATGACTATGTAGATGACTTTTGCTTTAGCGGGTGGGGAGGGGTCACTCAAAATTTTAAAATGTTAATGGGGGATCGGCTAACTTTTTCTTCGAGCCCTCCCCAAAAAAGGACGACCACACCACCACCCTGGTATCGTCATTTATGATCGGTCCCTAAGACAACAGTTCAAAAGTGAATCACTACGGCCGACTGACCTATTTTGTTTTCGTAGTCGTAGTCGATGTCCATGGTGGTAGTTGGGTCTGAGGGGTCAGCGGTGTACTTCTCCAAACAGATGCCGTTGCTGATGACCACAAACGCCGAGATTCGGGAGCCGGCCGTTACACTGATACTTAGCCCTGTCGGCTCAGCGATCGCTGTGTGATAAATCATAAATGTGAATGTAAATGAGGTGGTTATAGTCCTCCTCATCCAAGTCTTGCTCTCACGACTTTACACTTAACACCAGGTTATTAGCACATTTATTGATCATCAATTGATCATTTCTCACATGCTTGCATCAACAGCACATTCAGCGCACAATGCTAATCACTCACACAATCACTCACTCACTCTTTCAACCCAATGACCTGTACCTAATTAACGTGTAGGTGCCACGGAGCAGTGTGCAACCTGTTAGAGGTAAGTTTGCTCAACACTCACTTAACCATCAGACCCGACTGAGAATCGAAGCCACGACCTTCTGGTCATGAGTCTAACTCCCTATCCACTCGGTGGCTGAATAGATAATATATATATATTTTTTTTTTGGGGGGGGACAGGCAGCTTGAAAATATCAGGTACATTTAGCTCAATGTTGGCAAATGTAAACAGTTACTGTGTGCGTGCTCAGGTTGAAAGTTTCCAACAAATTAAGTGCAGGTGTCTGAAAATTACATAAAGATAAATCTTCCAGTTATTTTCTAACTTCTGCTTTTTCGTAGCATTTTACAGAAAAACTACATAGAACAAGTAGCCGTCGGGAACGCCATAAATGTCCCCCTCCTAGATCAGGCCCTTTTAGGTCAATCAATTTTAAAATTAGTAATTCAAATACATTGTACATACATGTATAAATAATATCGTAGAAAGGCAAGACATCTAATCAGAATGAAAATAAAAACACATCGTATTTAAACTTTATCAAAAGTGGGCTAAAGTACACCAAAATCTAAATTCGTTATAATTTGTTTTTAAAAACACATATTATCTTCATCAAAAGTAGGCCAAAGTACACCAAATTCTAATCAGGTCTGAAGAGTAGTACAAAGAAGCTAAATGTGAAATTTGGTGATAATAGGTTGAATACTTCTCCCTTTAGAGTGGTAACAAGATATTAACATGTATCGCTAATAAGTTCATCAAAAGTCAGCCAAAGTACACCAACATCAATTCAGGTGCGGAGACTAGTATAGTGAACAAAATTATCAAGTTTAATGACCATGGTTGAAATACTTTTCCCAGTACAGAATATTCCGTAAATTTTTCAAAGGTAGGCCAAAGTACTCAAATCACATGAGGAGAGTGATTGGTCATACAGAATGTCAAGTTTGGTGATGATAGGTCACAAACTTTTCCCAGGAGAGAGATAAACACAAATTCGTAATAATTTTTTTTAAAACACATTGTAACTTCATCAAACGTAAGCCAAAGTACACCAAAGTCTCATCAGCTCTGGTGAGTAGTATAATGAAGGTAACTATGAAGTTTGGTGACCATAGGTCAAATACTTCTCCATGTAGAGTGTTAATAACAAGGTTTATTACGTAACGCTCATACATGTAAGTTCATCAAAAGTAGGCCCACCAACGTCAATTCAACTGTGGAGACTAGTATAGTGAACAAAATTGTCAAGTTTAATGA
>CM032665.1:28355553-28367383 GCA_019095985.1 Streblospio benedicti
CAGCAACAACACAAACCCTTTTTTCCCAGTTTTAAAATTTTGGTTCCAATAAAATTTTTGGGGGCTTTTATTTTGTTTTAATTTGAAAAATTTTTTTTTTAATGGAAATTGAAAAAATTTTTAAAATTTTAAATAATTTAAAAAAAATTTTAAAAATTTTTTAAAAAAATTTTAATTTAGATGCATTGAGGAGAAAAGGAAAAAATAAAAAAAAATTTTTAAAAAAAACATTTAAAAATAACTTAGATTTTTTAGCTATTTTTTCCCACAAAATTTGAAGAAAGGGGAATTTTTAAAAAAAAATATTTAAAACAGCAAATGGGGAAAAAAAAGCGTTTCCCTAAAAAAATTCTGTTTTTTTTGGGTAAAAATTGTTTTCCCCCTTTTTAAATTGGGAAAGAATATTTTTTACTGTTTTTGGATCAAAAATCAAATTTAAAAAACGATTTGGGGAATTTAAAGAATGTTTTCGCAAAAAACTTGGTTTTTTACAGAAGGGCAAAATTAAAAAATTTTCCTGTGGTTTTTGGTTTAACTTATTTATTACTACTTTTTTTGGGTTTTTTTTTAAAAATTTTTAAAATTTTATTTTAAGGGGAAATTAACCACTCTCCGTTCCGCCTTAACCAGAGACAAGTAAGGAACTCCTTTTTTTTTAAAAAGCCGGGGATTTTTTTAAAATAGAAAAGAATTGGTTTGCTTAATGGTACCTTAAACCTTTATTTTTTTTTTGGAAAAGGTTTTTTGGAAAAGGGGAAGTTTAAAGAAAAAAAGGGCGGTTTTTGGTATTTTTTTAAAAAATTTTTTTGGAATTAAATTTTAAATTTCACTGAAATTGGCCAAGAAGTCCTCCCACTGTTTCCCATAGTTGAAGACAAAGTTTATTTGACTATATCAAGTCCTTAGGGCCACTTGATATAGTCAAATGAGAGTGGAATTGGTGTTTTTGGGCCCCCCCCCAGATCCTGACGAGCCAGTGCTCGGTGGTGTAGGCCTCCTCCATGTGCTCCAGCTAAGTTTTTAAAGGCCCGATTCCACGTTCCCGATCAGAATTGCGGGGCGAGGAAGTCAAGCTAGGACGGAAACATTGTGGGAGAAAATTTGATTTTTTTTAATTAAATTGGGTGTTTTTTTTCTTTTTATATGCTTTTTATCACAAAAAAAAAAAATATATACAAAATTTTTTTAAATAAACGTTTTCAACCTGGGTCCTATTCATGCAATCAATTATTTTAAAAAATTTAGTTGCTTCTCTTTAAAAATTAACACCAAATTCAAATTTCAAACAGAATTAATGTTTTAATCGTTTTTCAAACCCCAGTATTATTTTTTTTTTTATTTTTTTGAAAATATCCTGGGGTTTGAAACATTAAATTTAACATTTTTGAATTTATGTTTATTCTTTTTTTTTTAAAAAAAAGCAGGTAAATAAATTTAAAAAATTTAAACATGAGACCCCCTGCATTATACCACATAACAAAATCAACTGGGCACAAATTGTAGATGAATTTTAAATTATTAATGGAGTATAAAAAATTCTTTTAGCGCGGGATTTTTAATATATTAAAAAAACAGAAAGGGAAAAAAAAGGACGAAAATTTTTCAATTTTTGTATCATCGATGCTTCTTTGGGAAAAATTGATGATAGAAAATTTGTGATTTGAATAAACTTTTCACCTTTTTTAAATTTATAATCTGGGTCTGTTTTTTCTATTGATGGGAAATTTTACCCCCGAGGGCCGACCACACCCGAAAAAAAACTAATTTAGCAAAGATGGCAAGAAATGAATTTTGTATGTGGCACTCAAAGGGGCACGCTTTTCTGTAAACATTTTCATTGATACTTGCATTTTTTTTTACGAAACATTTTTTTAATTCTTTAAAAAAAGAAAGGACCCAAAAAACCTGCCTCAGAACAAAAAACCTACATTTTATGCTTTTTAATCAATTCATAAAAAACTTAAATCTTGGGGCCCAAACACATGGGACAGCTTGTAGCCTTTTTTGAGCCCAAACCCATCCAACTAAAAACCCCTGTCTTTGGGAAAGAAGTTAAAAAAAAGAGATAAGTCAGAGAGGTATTTTCAAAAACTGAGGCAAACCTTTAAAAGGACCCCCCGGCCACGATTCAAAAAAATTTTTTCCAAAAGGGCCTTTACCAATCTATAGTAGTTTCTTTAGTAAACATTATTGTGTTCCACCCCAAAATTAACTGAATTTCGTTGAGACAAGAGAAATAAAATTTAGGAAAAAAAAACACACTGTGTCTTTTTGTATTAAAAAAATTCTTGGAGTGGTTTTGACCCTATTATTTTAAAAAAAAAGGGTTGGTACTTTATTAAAAACACAAATTTTCACATCTTCAATGCTTTATCATGATAAATGTGATTTTTTTAAATTTTTGTACCTTTTGGCCTTGATAATTTGCCTGTTTTTGGCCCCCCCTGCAGTTCCCCGAAGCGGTAGGAGATTTGTACATGAGGCAGTTTAGGAGGGGGGGGCGCCCCGGTTCACCGGCTCCTCTACCTGAAACAACAACACTTTATTGTCAAGGAGACTACAATAAGCACTTTTATCTTATAGGCAGACTACAGTTAACACTTTTATAAACATACAGTGATTCATGAAATATGGTATGCAGCATGTGAAGTCCAAATTTTTTTATTCTTTCTTCTATTTGCTGTTAAATCTATGTTGTTCTAAATGTTCTATATATTTTTGTTTACTTTTCAACATAGTTTCAATACCATCAGTGTCATTTTCAAATTCAAATTTCAAAATATTAGTTCCAAAAATATTAGAACTAATATTTTGAAATTTGAATTTGAGAATGACACTGATGGTATTGAAACACGTTGAAAGAGTAAAAAAAAAAAATATATAAAACATTTAGAACAACATAGATTTAATTTAGACTGCATTAGAGCAGCAGAAATAGAAGAAAGAATAAAAAGAAAATACTTTATAAACAGCAACGATGGTATGACGAAACAATGCGTTACTTTGATTCTCGTTTATTTGTCTACTTGTTTTCTCTCACATTCCTTTTACAATTGAAGCAATATGGGTTTTACTGTTATTGATTCTAAATAACAAATATATAAATACAGTATTCAAATAGGGGAATAATTCAAAGAACAGTTTACAGTCATAAAATACATCGCGTTTAATGACAGAAGGTGCAAAAGTTGAAATTTTACTACGGGTCTATTGAGTTAACTATACTTATTACTACTGATCGGATCTTTATGAAACTTTAAACGTCATTTAGGATTAGCCACTGCGTCCGCTTGAACAGACAAGTAGAACTTTGTTGATTTTTTTAGCAGAACGAGAGAGGATTTTTCACAAAATAAGAACCCTGTCCTGCTGACTGGTAGCACTTTACCTACTTATCATGACAGTGTTTTTGGTGTGTAGTTTATATGAACAATTGTATATGTATTTTTCCCAAGTTTGTTTGTGAATTCAATTCTCTCACTGTTCTGGCAAGCAAGCTCCTACCACTGTATTGACATAGCTGAAGGCACAGCTTCCATTTGACTATATCAAGTCCCGTCAGGGCCACTTGATATAGTCAAATTGAATTAGTGTATATTGATTCAAATATATGGATACCTATGGAAACCTGTCATTTTGTCTTTGGCAAGACTTTCGCTCTTGAGACAAGAGCGAGTCTTGCCAAAGACAAAAAGGACAGGTTCCAATAGGTAGCTATATATTTGAATCAATATTTATATAATGGAACTCAATAGAAGTTTACATTCTGTACATTGGTCCAACCTTGTAGATCCTGACGAGCCAGTGCTGACATAGCTGAAGACAAAGTTTCCATTTTGACTATATCAAGTCCCGTCAGGGCCACTTGATATAGTCAAATGAGAGTAGAATTGGTGTTTAGCCCCCACCTTGTAGATCCTGACGAGCCAGTGCTCGGTGGTGTAGGCCTCCTCCATGTGCTCCAGCTGGAAGTTCTTATGTCCGATCTCCACATTACGCCCGATCAGAAACCGCGGGCGTGCGGAAGTCAAGCTTGGGGACGGAAACATTGTGGATGTAAAATTTGATTATTTTAATTAAATTGGGTGTTTGTTTTTTATTTATATGCTTTTTATCACAAAATAAAAATATATACAGAATTTATTTAAATAAACGTTTTCAACCTGGGTCCTATTCATGCAATCAATTATTTAATGTCTTTAGCTGCTTCTCTTTCAAAAATTAACACTCAAATTCAATTTCAAACATGAATTAATCGATTTAATCGATTTCAAACTCCACAGTATTATTTTTATTTTATTTTTTTGAAAATGATCCTGGAGTTTGAAATCGATTAAATTTAACATTAAAATTTGAATTTGAGTGTTTATTCTTTTTTTAAAAGAAGCAGGTAAATACATAAATAATTGAATCATGAGACCCACTGCATTATACCACATAACGAAAATCAACTGGGCACAAATTGTAGATGTAATTTTTTAAATTACTGATGGAGTATAAAAGTTCTTTGAGCGGCTCGCTTTATAATATATTAAAACAGAAAGGTTATAAAGAAAAAGGTACGAAAGTTTATCAATTTTCGTATCATCGATGCTTCTTGAAGAAGAATTGATGATACGAAAATTTGTGATTTGAATAAACTGCACCTTTTTTAACTTTATAATCTGATCTGTTTTACTATTGATGGAAGTTTGTATCTGAGAGGACCGACCACACCCGAGCAAAGCTAATTTAGCAAAGATGGCAAGAAATGAATTTTGTATGTGGCACTCACAAGGGCACGCTACTGTAAACATTTTCATTGATACTTGCATTTTTATTACGTAAACATTTTTTGAATTCTTTAATATTAAAGGAAGGACCCAAAATCCTGCCTCAGAACAAAAGCCTACATTTTATGCTTTTCAATCAATTCATAAAACACTTAAATCTAGGGACCCAACACATGGTGACAGCTTGTAGCTTCTTGTGAGCAACAATTGGACCCATCCAACTAAACCCATGTCTTTGGAATGAAGTTAAAAACAGAGATAAGTCAGAGAGGTATGTTTACAAATCTGAGGCAAACCTAAATGGACCACCGGCCACGATTCAAAATATATCTCCAAAGGTCCTTGACCAATCTATAGTAGTTTCTTTAGTAAACATTATTGTAGTTCCACCCCAAAAATTAACTGACATACGTTGAGACAAGAGAAATAAAATTAGATAGCAATAGTTTAATAGACAAACAATACACTGTGTCTTAGTATAAAAAAGTTCTTGGAGCTGCTCGTACCATATTCATATTAAAACCAAATAAGTAGTACAAAAATTTATCGCGAAAAATCACAAATTTTCACATCTTCAATGCTTTATCATGATAAATGTGAAAATTTTTATTTTAAATTTTTGTACCTTTTGGCCTTGATAATTTGCTCTGTTTAGCGCCTTACCTGCAGTTCCCCGGCGTAGTAGGAGAGTTTGTACATGAGGCAGTTGAGAGCGTGGGGGGAGCCGGCCGAGTCCACGCTGAACTCGATTTTTGTATGTGGCACTCAAAAGGGCAGCTACTGTAAACATTTTCACAGAGATGTGAACATTTTTTATTACGTAAACATTTTCACAGCCATGAAAATTTTAATTTTAAAGCAAAATCTTACTAATAAATACCTGCCTCAGAACAAAATCTAAATTTTCTACTTTTCAATCAATTAATAAGGGCAATTATTGTAAAATCTTGGGTGAAATGAAAAAATAATTGGAAAAAAATCTAGGATATTACGGGAAACAATTAAAACAGATCACCAAACTAAACCCATGTCTTTGGAATAACTATTTAGATTAAAAACATAAGGGAAGAGCACGGGATGTCAAAGGAGAGGAAAGTCAGGCATTCTACAGGGCAAACCTAATGCCCTGGACTTGTGTGCCCGTGATTCAAAATATCTGGTGTGATTCACCCCGACCAATCTATAGTAATATCATTGTATTTTTCTTGAATACTTGTCCCTGTAGTTCCACCATTATTTACTGGGAAAGCACAAATTCATTCATTTTCAATATTTCATCAGTTTCACTTTCATATACCGTTCACAAGTCGTGTTGCAGGTGCAATGCGTTGTGTATTACGACAAAAGAAACTGTTAGTCTCGCTCATCGAGGCTGCCTGCTGCATAAGCGACACCACGCACAAACTGGGCCTCGCTGATCGGAGACAAAAAGCTCTTTCAACACGTCATTCAAATCACAAATTTTTGCGACAGCTTCTTGTTTATCAATGCGTAGTTCAATAAAGTACATTTAATAATTTTAACGGCCATTTGGCCTTGAAAAAACATCTGTTTTTTAGAAAAAAGTACAAGTTTTACATATTTCTCTGACCCCTAGTAAAAGCGTGGGGAATAAACCCATGTCCCGGACGTGAATGAAGTTTCAGGGGTCGAAAATCGTAAAATACGGGAAAAACGTAAGTTCACATCTCTGCACTAATGGCTGTTAAGCATTTGACATGTAATTTACATTATTTTTCTTATTTTGTCATATTTACAAACAAAATTTACGATATAAAATAACATACAATTAACAATAATTTTAAAAACATTAAAATATTTAAAATTACAGTAGTAGATGGCAGGGGTGGAAAAAAAGTGGATCACTTATCAAGTTCCACCCCATGTATAGGTTCTAATCACAGTTTAACTATTCACAGTTATTTAAACAATATTTAAACAATTTGTGTAATATGCTAAGAGTGTTACAACGCAATTTAAGAAAAAAAGAAAGCAATAATGAAATACATGCTAATTACATGTCAACTTAATTAATCATATTTTTCTGTACAAAAATTCTTGAATAGATATTTATATGTAACATACATTTTGGCTGCTTTGATATTATTGTAAATACACACAACCCCCCCCCACTCACCCGTATGTCCTTGGGGTGCTCGCCCTCAGCGATGCGGACCATCCACAGGAACTTGTTGATGTCGTCTCCTGAGTACCCGATCACTCCGCCGAAGATCACCAGCACGTAGTCCACGTCCAGCGAGCGCATTATGTCATACGCAGCCGACTCGTTAGACGACATCGCCTTGCCTGCATGAGTACATTATGTTTTAAACTCGATTTTCTGCCCTTAATATGCAACATAGCCAATCTTATACAACATCGCCTTGCCTGGGAATAATAAACTAAGTTACAAGCTGTGAAATAATAGAAAATTTTCTGTGTTGCATCCGTTAAAATAATTGAGTAGATGGATTTAGATAGATGCTTGTTTCAAATTTGATTTTAAATCTTTTAATTTTTGAATTTTAATTTTTGAATTTATTAATTTTACAATATTTCGCCTTGTACAGGCTTCTTCAAGTCAGTATATACTGACTGTACAAGGCGAAATATTGTAAAATTAATAAATTCAAAAATTAAAATTCAAAACTAAAAGATTCAAAATCAAATTTGAAACAAGCATCTATCTAAATCTATCTGGTCAATTACAATCTGTGAGTACATTATGTTTAAACTCGATTTTCTGCCCTAAATATGCAAGATAGCCCATGTTACATGGCAGAAATGAATGTGGCAGACCCAAATTGCCTGACACAATGTCGACAGTGAAATTATTCGAACAAGTAACATATTACTCTTACATTAGTTTGAATTCAGCAGACTTGCAGACTGTATAAAATGTCTATCCATTATTTGGGGCATGTTCACTTGAACATCTCCATTTTCGAGGATATTTCACTTTTCCTGAATTTTACAACACAGACACTACAAGAAATGAATATGCTGTCAATTCAGGCATCATTTAATCAACGATTATGTACCTTGCAAAATGTTTTTTGTATTTACTTCATCATTACTACATCATCATTGTCATGCTTTAAGGAGTGCTTTGTTTTCTTCTTTTGTTTGTTTTCTTCAAATTCATCTTATTATTGATCATCATTTATTGGATCTTCATTATTTGTTCATGGGAACAAGTTCTTATTATTTGCCTCACTTTGAATATTGGGGCATTTGCATACATATCAACTTGACACAGACATTGAAATCTATTGCATCATAAGATAGTCACAGATTTTCATTCGACAAAAGCGATATTCATAAACATGCTCAATAAATCTGCGCAGTTGCCAGTCGAAAGGGAAACGATTCCCTGAAACGTAGCACTTTGGTGTGAAAATGTAAGTTTCTGAGCCACCAACATTATGTTGGTATCTACATAATCATGATACATTCATCTTGAGTTATACTTGTACATTTGAACCAATATTTTTGAAGCTACCTGAAGCTTTCGGCCATCTTCACTGTGGGAAAAAGGCCATGTGAAGATGGCCGAAAGCTTCAGGTAGCTACAAAATATTGGTTCAAAAGTACAAGTATAACTCAAGATGATTAACAGAACTTGAACAAATGATAAAGTTTGAACCGTGCGCGTACCGACGAGTGCGATATGGGAGTTGTTCCACGTGTTGTTGTCCACGAGCGTGGTGCGGTTCGCCATGCCTGCGATCTGGTAGCCGTAGTCCCACCACGACATCACCCGCGCCTTCTCGTGCGTGTTCTGACGCAGCCAGTAGTACGCCTCACGGAAGTCGTCAAGGATGTTACGCGTGCTGAAAAACACAACAGTTGATAGAGGATGATACAACATTTACATGCTTCAAAACGTGGTTGATTGGATGGATTGTTTGAACAAGTTCATTATGTGTTAATTTATGTAAAATTGTACTTTGGCTATCAAAATTTACCTATATGTAACTGAATATTTATATGTCTTACTTTTGTCTTTCTCAAAAAAATTGATTTATTTTAAATATTGAATTTATTCAAATTGATTTGAACAAAAATATAGGGATTATTGCATTTTCTAAAAATGGTTGATAGAATATTTACGTGTGCGTTTATGGCAAAGCATTGGTTGATACAGATAGGTGTAATGATGGGTGGTATAAAATATGGTTGCGGTAGGATGGTATAAAATAGATGAAAGAAGATGTTTGGGTAATAGAGGATTTTATTGTATGGGAAAATATAAGTGGACAGAGGATATTAATGATGAGTAAACTTCAATTTATTCGAACTTGAGTCAACTTGAGTCGTTTCTTTGAGTTGGTAAAGAATTTTACTTATGCCACAGAACATAGAGTGAAGGATGTTACATTTCATGATTGTGGAAGTAACAAATCTTGGTGGATAGCCTAGATAAGATGAACCATGGTTGATGGAGCTTTTTACGAAACAAAAGGTGATAGAAGCTGGGCAATGCAAGAAACATACCAACTTGCGCGCAACGCTTCTAACTATACTATGTGGACCAAAACAAATCAAAACATTGGAAATAAATATGATGAGATGATTGTAACAACAGTCAGGCAGCACAAAACTTCAGTACCATCTCTATCAGCAGGAACGGGATACGCCCATATCTCATTCCTGCTATCAGATGGAAAGAAAAATTGCAACAGTTAGAACTTAATTAGGTGGCATGCCAACACTTACGCTTAAATTCAACTTAACTCGCCACATAAAATAATGCATAGCACCACTAATGGAACGGCCCATATCGATGGTAGCAATTACATGCAAACACTTGATGCTGAAACTTGCATCCGCACAAACCACAACATTTCATGCAACGTGAAGCTTAACTAACAGTCCTTAACAAAAATCAATCACAGGGCTAGAAATTCGCTTTATAGAGCACTATCCAGAGGCTGGTAGCGTCATCTCACAAAAGCTAATACTTCAGCTAGCATACTGCTTCAATCTTGGCACAAAGCGTGGTAACAATTCTGTCAGTACCACGATTCCAGCAGCTAGCAAATCACCAACATACCAGCGCAGCGCCGATTTCGAGCCCTGATTCATGTTACACCGAGGATATTATAAGTATCCTTGGCTCCACCGATCGCGGCTTTTGTTCGGCCCAGCGATGGTGTGTGCGTCTGGCGGGTGCTGTGGTTGCCACGGTAACAGCAGCACCGGTCACCTGCCAGAAGCGTCGTCGCTCTGCCTGGCTTCTACTGCCGCCTGCGTCACATGACGGTCACATGACCGCCAGACGGAGAGGTTATCGCACCAGGTGACACCGGTACAGCGGCAAACAGCGACTTGGCACGACGGGATGGACGCTTTTTTCACGTAAGTATGATGTACTTTTCACAACGAGGCCGATTATTCAGAGAAGATTTGTGAGGGAAATGGGAAAAAAACGCCGAAGTGTTGATTAACAGAGTGATAATTTGGGATGTATTGCTGAGAGTTCTTGAGCAATCTATTGATGGCTAAAAGTTGGAATTTGTATTTTCACGGATTATAATCCCTAGACGATTGAGTTAAACCAATGAAAACGCAGGTATTTGCATAAAGAAATCCATGTAAAACACAAGGTTGGTTGCCATTAGAGCAATCATGCTGTATCGGGCCTCGTATCAGAGTCGATATGGACAATCAGTGAAAAGTGTCAAAAGATGAAATTGGCTTAGAATTATAGGACAAGAAAGGTCTTCCTCAGACTTCCGAACAAGTAGGAAAAAGAAGTAATTTCACTTTCTCAAGCCATCATTTAGCTGAAGAAGTTGTCAAATTTATGCCGATTTCCAACCATCCGAGGCACCAAGGCTTAACTTGCACGCGCGTACAAACACAACATGCGAACATCAAAGTCTTAACTGTTGCAAACTCTTAACGATGAAACAAAGCTTAATCGAACACTTATTGTAGTACAGTACGAACGATTGGACACTTAACAGGCATGGTATGAATGCTGGTTGAATTGATGTTAATTTACAACAGCAAGTGCATGCGCATGCATGTAAATATTTAAATTTGCATCAATACATTTATTAGCCTTTGTCAAGGCGCAGAATATCATTTAAAAAGATCTTTGAGAGTTGTGATCATTGCACTAAGAAACAGCCGCAGTCTAAATGTCTCAGCTAATAGAGTCAGTCTATGATATGCTATTGCACAAAGGCAAAGGAGTTGTGTTCTGTATGGGTGTTTTAATATGAAGGACACTAAATACGAATAAGTAAATATTAAATATCATAGCCTTTAGAAAGGCTGACATTAATGTTAGCTCTATTTTCAAGGATTTCATTTAGTGGGATTTTTCTTACAGAGATGTGAACCTGTCAACGTGGAAAATCTTCAATCCAACCCTTGAAAAATCTTAATTTTTGAGCAAAAATCTTAATCATGGAAAATGAGAAAAATCTTACTAAAATCTTAATGTTTTACCGTTAAGTAAATACTTGAAATGGCAATAAAAATTGAGAATATTAATTTGAATACTATTTCGGGTACTAAAATAACTAAGTATTTGATGCTTGTATACAGTACAAGTTAAATTAGTGTACCCCATTCGCGGTTTTGAGATTTATTCGCAATTGAAATATCTGATTTGCAATATGGTGATTGCATATCTTACTAAAATTGATAACATAAAGATTTTTTGCTAAGTAACATTGCACCGGTTCATGATCCTTCGCAAGAATTCGCTTAGTTCTTGGAAAATATTGAATTTGCAAATCACCGCAATTAACTGCAATTGCAAAGAAGAATATGCGGTTTAGTGGTGTAAAACTGCAAATTTTCGCAGTTCAATTCGCGGGTTTGGTGGTACACTAATTCGCAATTTGTACTGTACCTACCAATAATAGCAGGGCTGCATGCGTACACGTGTCTAACATGGTCATGTTGACCCTCCTCTCATTTCTCAAGGAATAATCATTCTGAACTGTGACATCTATACTCGTCTATACCTACACCTTGTAGCAAGCTTCCACCCAAGATATGCCACTGTACAAACAAATATTGATCCTTGAACATCTTTT
>CM032665.1:28367483-28447033 GCA_019095985.1 Streblospio benedicti
AATTAACATCCATTCAAAGCAGCATTCATACCATGCCTGTTAAGTGTCCAATCGTTTGTACTGTACTTCAATAAGTGTTCGATTAAGCTTTGTTTCATCGTTAAGAGTTTGCAACAATTAAGACGTTGATGTTTGCATGTTGTGTTTCTACATGCGTGCAAGTTAAGCCTTGGCACCTTGGATGGTTGGAAATTGGCATAAATTTAACAACTTCTTCCAGCTTTGGTGACTGTTCAAACTTCAAACTTTTGTTGTTTAATGGGCCAGAGGCCGTAATGACAAGTGTAACCCCCACACCACTAAAAAGCTTAGGGTTGTAAAACCTGTCTTCAGCTATATCTATCGTTGGTAGAAATATGCTTGCTAAAGACGTGAGAGAGTGAAAAATGTATCCGCAAGCACTGGGAAAATATATATCATTCAACAGCACTAAAAATGCTGATAAGACCTTCCCAAAATTTCGTCCTCATGTGGGATTCGAGCCCACGACCTATGGGCCAGATGATAACTGACCAAGTATGTAGGCTGGGGTTAAGAGACATCGGTTTGTCGAGTAACCTTTTTAACAGCTCGCTGCTTGGGATGATGCTTCCTCAACCTTGGGTCATGAGTTCGATGTAAAGGGCCATTTATATAGGTTAAATGGAAGCTGAGGGTTGTAAAACCTGTCTTCAGTCCATCTATCATTGGTAGAAATATTGTCATTCATAAAGACGTCGCAATTAGACTGATATTTTGTTTGAAAATGTATCCCGCAAGCACTGGGAAACAAATATATATATTGGGGAAAATTTTTTGAACCTCAAAACAAACTGAAAAATTAATTCAACAATTCCATCATCACAATTTTCCATCAATGATGTTATTTACAATTCTGTATTGTATAATACATGGACGATTTGGGCTACTGGACTTTTACCAATGCTCTGTCTTCTGTACAATCGACAATAAAACCTTTTCAAGAAAAAATGGAATTCTATAGACACACTGAGAAATCAATAATTTTATATCTGTCTACTGTGTCCCATACAGTCCTACGCCCCACATGGTGGTGGCCACCACTCCGGGCACAGACCCTTGTACTGCACAAACTCACACACTTCTACAAACAGCTCGTACAGAGGCTGGAAGCAACCGAACAGTAGACCTAGTACATAGTCATTCATGGAGTGGAATCCCTCAAGTATGTTGACACCACTGTAGTCATCATTGCCCACCACTGATACCTTGTATAAGGCAGAGGAGAGTTTGCTGAAGAGAGCTGTGATGTGAGGGGGTGAAGACGTGTGGTTTAGTGCCGCCTGAAGACTGCTGCCAAACGCCAGTGGGAAGGATGAGGGCTGGGTGGGCCTGGTTTTAGCAGCTGGTAGAGCTTCTGCAATTTCACCTGTGCATTTCCTGTTTTCTTGTAAGAATCTGACCACGACCATATGACGTCCCAGACCTTAGCAGAATCCTGCTTGCTGATGTCACTCGCCAGGTTGTGAATCTCAATGATGAGACTCATGTTTCTGCTCGCACTGCTTGGTTGGGGACATCCAGATGTGACTCGGTCCCAGCAGGAGTTCAGTTCTGCTATGTTCTTGACAAACGGTGGCATGACGTTGTGAAGGTCTGAGTAAGGAGGAAGTCTTGTGTGGAACATGATGAGGCAAGTGGCTCCCTCTATGTAGATGTTGTGGTCGTGACATGGTGATAGATCAGGCTTCTTCTGGTGACTGAGCCACTTGTCTAGCTGTGAGATCCTCATCACCTGCTCTAGAACGTCTTCATACTCAGTACAGAGGCTCGTGGTCCAGTTGTACAGGCCGTCCTCAGTGTGTCTGTCATATGTATCCACAACATCATTCAGCTCACTGGATATATTCTTGACAATCACACAGTACCTGCTCATGATGTTGTCAGTGAGGTATGTCTCATGCTTATACTCATCACACCACCCGGCACTGAGTGCCTTGTACACGGGGTCGTGAGGGTCGCTGTACTGATGGTTCGGCTGCCACAGACTCAGCCCAGCAGCACCAGTGTAGCTCAGGATAGCGTCTGCTAACTGAGCTCTCCCCAGCCAAGTTTGATCCGTGGTGAATAATCCTCGTGTGTTAGCATGATGTCAGTCACATATGGACACTGGAGATACTTGCGGTACATGTCGGCCATGTTGATGAAGGGTTCATGGGGTCGGTGGTGGGTCGTGTTGTACGTGCACCAGAAATCTGCTATCATCTCATCCTCATCTTGATATCCTTTTGTGATGTGTTTCTCTACTCTTGGATACGCCTTTTTCACGTTGTCTTTACACAGCTTCAGTTTGTGTCTAGATTTACACACACCATGGTATGTATCAATGTTATCATGATACAGACCCACAAACTCATCATAACAGTATATGTATTCCCTGACACCATCGTCAATGCTTCTCTTGTGCATCATCATGTGCTTTACACTGGACCTGCCAATATCTCTACAATCCACATGAAACACACAGAGTGAGAGAATTATCATGTTCATAAGAATCGCCATTTGGAGATATTTGTGTGACAAGTTTGAATGCTATATTATATCCAAACCGGCCTTAACCAAATAAAAGTTACATTTATCCAGTTTGAACCGGTCTGTCTTACTTCCTCTTTCTGCGCCTTGTTATATCAGAGGCAGTTTCCGCTTGGTTGATCACCCAGCACAAGAAAACATGCTGCATAATATTTGAATAGGACAGTAAAAACTATATATAGAGAGCAAAAGTACAGTAGAACCCTGGTATCTTGATATTGCTTCTCTGGAATTTTCTGTTATCTCAATATTTCATTTCCTCTCAAGCATATTATATAAGACATCAGTAAGGTAAATTTAGGGTGGTGGAGGAGGTTACATTTTCTATCACAGCCCATGCAAAAGGCACAGTAACCTTATACAGTGGAACCTCTAAATAATATACATGAGACTCGCTTCAAGTGGTCTCAATGGACAGCTTGTCTCTGTATGGAGGTTCACGGTGGTCTCTATATGAAGGCTTGGGACTGCAAAAAATGAAGTGGTCTCTGTACAGAGGTGGTCTCTGTACAGAGGTGGGCTCTGTATGGAGGTTGTGAGTGTATAGAGGTGGTCCTATTGGAAGGTTCCACTGTAACAATGAGTTGGCTTACGTTGAGTCAAACGATTTAAATGTGCAATCCTTTACGACAAAGTAAACATTACAAAGGCTAAGGCAAATTTCTTTTATATGTATATCATGGAATCAAGCATATATTGTTAGTGTTTTTCAATAAGGATATTGATTTTCACCAGGTTTATCTTCATAAGGTTGCTAGGATATATGATATTAAATAGCTGAAACAAGTTTCAAGATTCTGAATAATATCCTACCATATAAAAAACACTATTTAAATTCTTTAACTTTACTTTTATTCTTTCAATTCTTATCCATTCAATCCTTTTTCTTCATGTCTCAATTCTCAATTGTTTACTGTTGAGTAAATGACCTCATTTCTATAAACAAGATGGACTGATAGTCATTTGCGTATTAGAGGTATAAAATCCAATGATAAGTTATTGTTAAAATGAAATTCTTCAAACATATCTGTCAACCTCGAATTTTGAAGCATGTGTGAATGTTGTATCATCCTCTATCGACGCATGTTTTTCAGTTCCCGTAACATCCTTGATGCGTTTCCGCGAGGCGTACTACTGGCTGCGTCAGAAAACGCACGGTGGAAGGCTGGGTGATGTGGGTGTGGACCATTTCTACCAGATCGCGAGCATGGCGAATAGGACTGTCACGCTCGTGGGACAACAACCCGTGGAACGGTCCCGCATATCGTACGTCGGGTCCGCCTACTTTATGAGCATCATGATTTAATTATTTTCATGTATTTATTTATTTATTTTTCGCCATACAACAATATTAATGATATAAAATTCATGCAATTTACAATAATCAACAAAAACACTAAATATTTAAAAAACATAAGTAGTACAAAATGGCTGGGGGAGGAAGGCAGTAAATTACTTATCGTTCCTCCCCATGTAGAATCAATGTTTATAACTATAAAATCACAGCAGTATTTGTATCACAGAATGAAAAAGTTACAGAAACAACAAGTCACAATAGGCCTATAACTTTTGTGAAATACAGATTTTAATAAAGGTAACATTTTGATTAATTATAAATTATATTTCCCTGTACAATAATCCTTAAATAGTTTTTTTATAAGTGAAATAAGTTTTAGCCATTTTAACATAAGTAGGTAAAGTTTTCCATAAATTAGCACTAACATATTGAAAAGTAGTTTTAGAATAATTAGTTTTTATTTTACATGTAATTATGGTATTACCTGCTTGTCTTTTTAAAAACAAATTCAAAAATTCAAATTTTAATTGATTTCAACTCTTCCAGGTTCCTTTTCAAAAAAATAAAATAAACGTTTATTTTATTTGAAAAGGAACCTGGAGAGTTTGAAATCAATTAAAATTTGAATTTTAGAGTTTGTTTCTGAATCATGAGACCCACTGCTTTATAGCACATAACAAAAATCAACTGGACACATTTATGAATATTGTTTATGTCGAATGAAAATATTTGACTATCTAATGATGCCATTTAGATATCAATGTCTATAGATGTCAAGTTGATATATGCAAATGCCCCGATATTCAAAGTGAGGCAAATAATAAGAACTTGTTCCCATGAACAAATAATGAAGATCCAATAAAATGATGATCAATAATAAGATGAATTTGAAGAAAACAAACAAAAATGAAAACAAAGCACTCCTTAAAGCATGACAATGATGATGTAATAATGATGAACTAAATAAAAAAAAACATTTTGTAAGGTACATAATCGTTGATTAAATGATGCCTGAATTGACAGCATGTTCATTTCTTGTAGTGTCTGTGTTGTAAAATTCAGGAAAAGTGAAATATCTCAAAAATGGAGATGTTCAAGTGAACACGCCCCAAATAATGGATAGACATTTTATACAGTCTGCACGTCTGCTGAATTCAAACTAATGTAATAATAGTAATATGTTACTTGTTTGAATAATTTCACCCGCTCGCTGTTGCAGGCAATTTGGGTCTATAAAATTCATTTCTGCCATGTAACATGGGCTATCTTGATTTAGATAGATAATCTTGTTTCAAAATTTGATTTTAAATCTTTAATTTTTTTATTTAATTTTTGAATTTATTAATTTTACAAATGCTTCTTGAAGTCAGTATATACTGACTTGAAGAAGCCTGTACAAGCGAAATATTGTAAAAATTAATAAATTCAAAAAATTAAAATTCAAAAATTAAAAGATTTAAAATCAAATTTGAAACAAGCATCTATCTAAATCCATCTACTCAATTTTTTTTAACGGATGCAACACAGAAAATTTCTATTATTTTACAGATTGTGATACTGGGATTCCGTAAGAACGATGTTGTTTATTATGTTTTGGCAGGCAAGGCGATGCAGTCGTGTCGTCTAACGAAGTCGGCAGCCTATGACATAATCTTTCGCTGGACGTGGACTATGTGCTGGTGATCTTCGGGCGGAGTGATCGGGCACTCAGGAGAAAAAATCAACAAGTTCCTGTGGATGGTCCGCATCGCTGAGGCGAGCACCCCAAGGACATACGGTGAGTGGGGGCGTTGTGTATTTTATTTTAATGTCATTATTTTTTAAATGTTTTTTACATACTAAATATCTATTCATGAATTTAAACAGAAAATATGATTAATTGTTGACATGTAATTAGCATGTGATTTCATTACCGACTTCATTTTTTCTTAAACATATATTTACTATTTTTTTGGTATATTACACAAATTGTTTAAATACTGTTTAAATAACTGTGTATGTTGTTAAACTGTGATTAGAACTTATAGTACGGGTGGAACTTGATATTGTGATCAACTTTTTTCCACCCGTGCCATCTCAACTATGTCATCTTTAAATATTTTAATGTCAGGGTGACTATGTTAATAATATGTTATGGGACTGTGAAATTTTGTCTTATTATAGTCCATGACACAAAATATATTCAATTAATTTTGACTTAAAAGTTCGTCTTTGTAGATAACGTTATTTAAATGGGTTTTCCAGGAGGGACTCAAAGTCATATTAATGGTGAACCCGGCCGGCTCCCCACGAAAATAGATACATTCATCAGGGCTGAGTGTTACATTAACATGAGTTGCTGCCATGTTTTCCAGGAAACAGAGCAAATTAATGCCCCAAAAAAGTACATGTGCCTGTGTAGTTGGTATAAACAGCAGATGCCCTCAACTAACAAATAAAAATTAAAACCTTTTCGGGAACTATCAGGAAGCTATTAAAAAAAGGATATTTATGAAGTGAAAATTTTAATATATATACCAACAGTGTGTACATAGCAGAATGCTTTTAAAAATAGAAAATGTAAAAATTCATCGAAATCTTTCACATTCAATGCTTTATCATGAAAACTTGAGAAGCATCGTGATGAGAAATTTTTGTGATTTTCAAAAACTTGAGAAGCACGATGATGCAAAAATTTGTGATTTTTATAAAGTATCATTATTTAATTTTAAAACCTGTTCTGTTTTAATATGATATGGTACGAGCCGTCCAAGAACTTTTTGACTACTGCAGCAGTAATTTTGAAAAATTACAAATTACAACTCCAATGTCACGTACACAGCTACAATTTATGTCCAGTTGAGTTTTTAATCAATGGTATAAACCAGTGGGTCTCATGATTCAATTATTCTAATGTATTACCTGCTTTTTAAAAATAAACACTCGTGATTCACTTTCAAACATAAATTTAATCAGTTTTGAACTCCATGTTCCTTTTCAAAAAAAAAAAATAAAAATGAACCTGTGGATTTTGAAATCCATTAATTTATATTTGAAATTTGAATTTGAGTGTTAATTTTTGAAAGAAAACAGGTAAAGACATTAAAATAATTGAATCTTGACACCTCCAATTTTTTACGCCGGCCTTACGGCAGAATCAAATGCACACAGTTGCAATATTTTCAGCGATGACCAACAAAAAAAGAATGAAGAAGTCTTATGAAATAAAACTATGTGAAAAATGTAAATTTTGCAAAAAATTTAAAATATTTGAAAATGACATCTCCCAGTGTATATTTGTATGGCACATGAAATCGGACGCCAAGAATGTGGAGATCAATTTTAGTAATTGCAAAGGAAAAAAGTATTAAAGAAATTAGTGTTACCCCATTTGCAGTTTTGACATTTTCGCAATTTACAAAAGTTTTTCACATGTTAGCGGGATGATTGCATATGCTTTGCCAATTGATGAGCACTGATGATCTAGTTGGCAACATTGTAATGGTTCAGGACATCTTATAAACATTGTATTAGATTCAAGGTTCCGCTTCAAAGAGTATTGAGACTATTGCAGAAAATGCCAAAAATAGCCCTAAAATGGCCTTCTGGAAGATACACACATTTGTCAAAAAACGCCAAAATTGACACGGTGATGATCACTGCGATGTAAACACTATATTACATTTTGATGTCATGGTTCGCCTGTAGGTGCAATCTTTATGTTGAATATTCATTTGTTCAAGTTCTGTTGTTGAATCGTGAGTTATACTTGTACTTTTGAACCAATATTTTGAAGCTACCTGAATTTTCGGCCATCTTCACATGGCCTTTTTTCCCATGAAGATTGCACTAGTCATCACGATGTAACAAGTACAAGTATAACTCAAGATGAATGTATGATTATGTTGATACCAACATAATGTTGGTGGCTCAGAAACTTACATTTTCACACCAAAGTGCTACGTTTCAGGGAATCGTTTCCCCTTCGACTGGCAACTGCGCAGATTTATTGAGCATGTTTATGAATATCGCTTTTGTTAATGAAAATCTGTAACTATCAAATGATTCAATAGATTTCAATGTCTGTGTCAAGTTGATATGTATGCAAATGCCCCAATATTCAAAGTGAGGCAAATCATAAGAACTTGTTCCCATGAACAAATAATGAAGATCCAATAAATGATGATCAATAATAAGATGAATTTGAAGAAAACAAACAAAACGAAAAACAAAAGCACTCCTTAAAAGCATGACAATGATGATAGTAATGATGAAGGAAATACAAAAAACATTTTGCAAAGGTACACGTAATCGTTGATTAAATGATGCCTGAATTGACAGCATATTCATTTCTTGTAGTGTCTGTGTTGTAAAAATTCAGGAAAAGTGAAATATCCTCGAAAATGGAGATGTTCAAGTGAACACGCCCCAAATAATGGATTGTGACATTTTATACAGTCTGCACGTCTGCTGAATTCAAACTAATGTAATAGTAATATGTTACTTGTTAGAATAATTTCACCCGTTCATTGTTGTGTCAGGCAATTTGGGTCTGCCAAATTCATTTCTGCCATGTAACATGGGCTATCTTGCAAAAGAAAGGGCAAGAAAATCGAAGTTTTAAACATAATGAACTCACTTAAAAAGACCAGATAGATTTAGATAGATCCTTGTTTCAAATTTGATTTTAAATCTTTAATTTTTTATTTTAATTTTTGAATTTATTAATTTTACAATATTAATTTTGAATATATACTGACTTGTAGAAGCCTGACTATCGAAATATTGATCAAAATTAATAAATTCAAAAAATGTAAAATTAAAAAATTTAAAAGATTTAAAATCAAATTTGAAACAAGCATCTATCTAAATCTATCTACTTAATTATTACAACGGATGCAACACAGAAAATTTTCTATTATTTCACAGCTTGTAACTTAGTTCTAGTTTATTATTCGATGTTGTATAAGATTGGCTATGTTGCATATTAAGGGCAAAAAATCAAGTTTAAAATAATGTACTCATGCAGGCAAGGCGATTCGTCATGCAGGTCGTCTGCAGCCTATGACATAATGCGCTCGCTGGGCGTGGACTACGTGCTGGTGATCTTCGGACGGGGTGATCGGGTACTCAGGAGGCGACATCAACAAGTTCCTGTGGATGGTCCGCATCGCTGAGGGCGAGCACCCCAAGGACATACGGGTGAGTGGGTACAAAGGGGCGTTGTGTGTATGTACAATAATATCAAAAGCAGCCAAAATGTATGTTACATATAAATATCTATTCAAGAATTATTGTACAAAAAATATGGATTAATTAAGTTGACATGTAATTAGCATGTATTTCATTATTGATTTCTCCTTTTTTTCTTAAATTGATATCAATTTTGTAACACTCTTAGTATATTACACAAATTGTTTTAAATATTGTTTAGATAGCTGTGAATAGTTAAACTGTGATTAGAACCTATACATGGGGTGGAACTTGATAAGTGATCCACTTTTTTTCCACCCCTGCCATCTACTACTGTAATTTTAAATATTTTAATGTTTTTAAAATTATTGTTAATTGTATGTTATTTTATATCGTAAATTTTGTTTGTAAATATGACAAAATAAGAAAAATAATGTAAATTACATGTCAAATGCTTAACAGCCATTAGTGTTATGTAGATAACGTGAGCGTCTGCCGTGTTTTCCAGGAGTCTGACTACTTCACGCCCCAGGGCGAGTTCCGCGTGGACTCGGCCGGCTCCCCCACGCTCCTCAACTGCCTCATGTACAAACTCTCCTACTACCGCTTCGGAGAACTGCAGGTAAGACGCTAAAACAGAGCAAATTATCAACGCCAAAAGGTACAAAAAATTAAAATCACAAATTTTCACATCTTCAATGCTTTATCAAGTGAAAAATGTTGATGACATGACATCGATGATGCGAAAATTTGTGATTTTCATAAACTTGAGAAGCATCGATGATGCAAAAATTTGTGATTTTCATAAACTTTCGTACTTATTTAATTTTATAACCTGTTCTGTTTTAATATGATATGGTACGAGCCGCTCCAAGAACTTTTTATACTACATCAGTAATTTTGAAAAATTACAAATTACAACTCCAATGTTTCGTGCCACCGCTACAATTTATGTCCAGTTGATTTTCGTTATGTGGTATAAACCAGTGGGTCTCATGATTCAGTTATTCTAATGTATTACCTGCTTTTAAAAAAAATAAACACTCAGATTCAAATTTCAAACATAAATTTAATCAGTTTTGACTCCAGGTTCCTTTTCAAAAAAATAAAAATGAACCTGTGGAGTTTGAAATCGATTAATTTATGCTTGAAATTTGAATTTGAGTGTTAATTTTTGAAAGAGAAGCAGGTAATGACATTATAATAATTGAATCATGACATCTCCAATTTTTCCTGCCGGACGCCGGCCGATTACGGCAGCATCAAATGCACACAGTTGCAATATTTTCAGCAATTTGCAATAAAATGAATGAAGAATATCTTATGACATAAAAAATAGTGTTGAAAAATTACATCTCCATTTTCCGCAGCTTGACTTCCGCACGCCCGCGGGTTACGATCGAACGCGTAACGTGGAGATCGGACGCAAGAACTTCCAGCTGGAGCACATGGAGGAGGCCTACACCACCGAGCACTGGCTCGTCAGGATCTACAAGGTGGGGGCAGGAACTACAGTAAAAGTTGCGAATTAGTGTACCCCATTTGCAGTTTTGAAATTTTTTTGCAATTTACATATCAGATTTGCAATCTACTTCACCTGTTAGCGGATGATTGCATATCTTTCGCAAATTGATAATTCACGAATATTTGCGAAGTAACATTGTAATGGTTCATGATCCTCCGTAAGAATTTGCTTAGTTTTTGGAAAATATTGAATTTGCAAATGACCACAATTAATCGCAATTGCAAAGAAGAAATTGCGGTTTAGTGGTGTGAAACTGCAAATATTCGCTGTTCAATTCATGGTTTAGGGGTACACTTATTTGTGATGACTACACTGTACATCCATCTGATGAAACCAAGTAGCTATCATGGCGAAACGTCATGTCTCCACAAAATAAACAGAAGAGAATGGTAATTACTATATTATTAAGCACCTTAGTTGCTATTTATAAAGTGTTGATTGTAGTATCCTTGACAATAAAGTGTTGTTGTTTCAGGTGAAGGAGCCGGTGAACCGGGAGCGCTCCGCCCCGGGAAGTGTCCACACCAAGCCAATACGCCGCGCTCCATCCAAGAAGGTAAAACACCACAAACAAGCAGGAACAGTTTGTATTTTATTTTCTTCTTCCTATGCTATTATTGTATCTAATCAAAAAGTTGTCCACGAAAAGCTTAAATAAAACCATTTTTGAACAATTTTTGTTATTAGATACAATAAAGGATAGGAAGAACAAAATAAAATACAAAATGAGACAGTAGCATACATGAAATTAATTATACAACCATGAAATGTTTCTGCACTCTTGGTCAAACAGGAAGAAATTTTTTTTGTTTGCTGTCATGATTTTTAGTCAGGTATACATGTACATATATTTGAAGACAGCTCATTGGATTTCTTTTTTATATAAATGCAGTGACTACTTTTTAGATAAATCCCTTCTAAAATTGCCGTATTATTTTCAGACAATTTTCCATGTTCATCTTATGAGACTTTCTTATCTCTCTGTTTCGATTGGTTGGATTCTTCATGTATGTTCAAACATGTGCAGGGAAAAATAAACTTCAAAATTAGACAATTAAAATAATGAAGAAACACACACATATCTTTTTATATAGTTGTATAACTGTAGGTCAATTGCAATAAAATACTTATTAAAAAAGTAATAATAAAAAAAAATGAAAAAATAATTTAATCATATATCTATATATTTTTATTAAAAAAATAATGAATAATTTAATCATATTTCTAAAGAAAAATTATTTTCCTTGCAGACGGTGCGCAAGAGGAAAGGCTCCATCAAACACAAGCCCAAGGTGGTGAAAGGCAAGAAGGCGGGCAAGGCGACCAACAAAAAGAAGACCACCAGCAAGAAGACCAGTCGGTAGAGGCCCAGTGTGAACCAGTGAATCATCAAGCCCACAAACATTTTTATATATATAATATATTTTTTTTGTGACGCACAACTAAACCAGCATGGGGCAATGTTTTGTCGAGAGGTCTCGTCTAATGTCTGTGTTTTCTTTTATTCAATATTGCAAAATTGTGAATCGGTTCCTAGCCATTAGCAAGAAGTTTCATTAGTATTATTTTTTTCCAGCTTCATTCATCTCATTTTAAATACTGTTAGAGATATAAGTAAACTATTTCTTGTTTTGTCCAAATTCGTACTTAATTACCGATTAGCATTTGATCGTCATTATTTGTTTATTATTGGAACAAGTTTTCGCAATTTGCCTCGCGTTGAATATTGGAACATGTGCATTGATAAGTATTCGGCACAGACATTGAAGGGACTGCCAGCATTAGGTCACCTCAGCTTTTCATTTTAACAGTATGTTACCGATATGTTGCCATGTTGAAATTTAGTTCTAATGCGTTTCTTAGACACAGTTGGCAAGAACTTGTGGTGATGCTTGAAATCGTACAATTTACAGGTTCTATTACCATATTGTTTTGAAAATGTGTTGTTGGCATTTTGTGTGTTGAGTGTTATAGGTAAAGTTTGTGTATTCGTCGAAAGATCATTGTCACTTTCGTTTTGCTTTAGACATGCATTCCATTATTGTAAACATGCTCTATGCAGATCTTTTTAATAAGTAAAAATGTAGAGCTGTATTTAAGAGACTATAGTGCCAACCACACTATATTGTGGCATCATTTATAAGACTTGAGCAACAGAATTTGATATCGTATCTTGTTAATGTTTGGGAATTTTCTTCCCGCTACATAAGGCAAAATGAATTGATAAGGATAAAATTACTTTTTAAAAAAACCTGGTCACATTTAGCAATTTACAAAAAACATTTATGATGTGTTCTCTGAAAACACTTGCGTAATTTTACGTAGTGATATACGCAGTCACTTTCGACCCTCAAACGGCCCAAGCATCTCCACCCGAAGCCTCCGCTCTAATGGCTGCTTGATTTGCATGCACCAAGTCTAAATCTGGTTAAAACTTTGTTAAAAGAGTTGTTCTTCAATAAGTTGCTTGTCTTCACATTTTGGGCGTCGTTATACAAGGTTTATGAGGTGATATTTATTGTAGTCGTTCATTTTAATCTGTTTTTTTGTTAGATGATTCTGTAATAATAGTTTTGTGCAACAGCCGTGTGATGTGTCTGATTCTTTGTTGTTTCATGGTGGTGCGAGGAGGAGAAAATCAACAATCATCTTCATATTTAAAATTCATCATGTGATGTGTGAAATTGTAATATAGTCATAGCAGCGAGACGCAAAATGTTGGCGTCGTTTTAGATGGTGTGTGAAGTGTCAGCAGCAAGCACTGTGACCATGCTATAATCATTATTGTCGACGGTGATCCTAGCTCTATAGTATATCATTTTGTTATGACGTCAGTAGCGTAGCAATCCTTATCATCAGTGGTAAAATTAAACAAGAAATCTGGACTTTAGTGGACTTGGGTACGAAATATTAATTTCCATTTAAGTCATGTTTTACGCGTTTTGCCAACAATTTGAATTTGACAAAAATGGGTGACTTTTGAGCAGCTTTTTGAAGTGTCCGTAGCAGCTGTAGGAATCATAAGCTGTAGGGTTTGTTTCTTTCTGGTGTGTGTGTTTGTATGCAGTATTTCTTGCGTCTTTTTGCATGCAGCAGTAAAAAAAAACTGTTTGAGACATGATCACTAGTCTCAGATCTCGTTTCTACTCCGGGCCAAACTATTGGATGCAATCTGACAATGTCTTTTAACATATGCGTTGTTGGTGTGGCACTCTGTAGTTTCGCTGCATGCTTCAAGATCGCTGATCGAATGTGGTAGTTTTTATTTGCCTACGGGAATGAAGCTATTTTTGTATTTAATTTTTTTTGTTCCAAAACTATGTTGAGAATGGATGTTGAAATTACCAAATGTAATTTGAATATTTTTCACAAATAATTTAAGTGGTAGAATCATAAATATTCAGGAATTTATGTACATGTAAGGTTCAAATATGGATAACTTGTGCTCTAGTTCATGATTATGATATGGAATCATGCAAAATGGTGTTTAAAAGTATAATTATCTATGAATTTAGTGACTCGTTTTGCTCTTGTGCACTGGAAATAGACATATTTTTGTTAGTATTTTACCAAACAAAGAACGATCCAAGTAATCATGGAGCATATCACATAAACCAAGAATCTACATGTTATGAATTGTGTGGAAAAAAAAAATACACTCAAATTTAATAATAAAACTAAGTTGATTTCCCTGAAACTGAAGAGTTTTTGTATTCTGCAGTGTTCAAAATCTTGTAGTTGCACGATGTAATTTTGTTCACATTCAAGCTTATTACAGAGGAACCAAGTGCCCCCATGTGATGAGAGTATGTTACTGTATATATATGTTAATGAATAAAAGTTGCTGAAGAAAGAGTGGAATTTTTTTCATGTTGTGATCAGGACTCATTATTTTTCAGTGGGATGCAAAGAGTTAAAAACTGCATCCCAACACCAGATCACACCCATAAGATATGTTAAGTTTGTAATCAATCGTCGCAGGCTTTGATCTGTAGTGAAAAGTTAAATCTCACTCCGTGGAGTTAAAAAAACAACTTGAGAATAATTTAGAATGATTTATTTAAAGGGAATATAAAATCTTCAAATATGTTGGAATAAGATTTATAACTGGAGCAAATTGCCAATGTGCTTGTATTGAGGTGGCTTTCAAAAAAAATTGTGATTACTTTAAATAGATCTATGAAAATCTGCTCTCATTTTTTTTTATATGATATACTTGTGTATACAACCATTTAAAAGCAAACCATAAAATCTAAACCATATCAAAATCTGGACTGTTGAAATTTCAATGCCACATTCATGTAAAATCCCGTCCCCTAAATTGATATTTTAATCTAAAACCCCATGGGAGTTTGGAGGCTCATGTGTGGTACTCCTTTCAAGTTTGAGATCTCTAAGGAGTCCAAGTGTACGAGATTCATCATGTGTGCAAATTACATTTTTTCTTTTATTTTTTCTTTGAATATAATGGGGGAAGAGAATTCCATGTGTTGTATTTCATCCAGACCTGGTTCAATGAATCCAGCCAGGCAGGACCACATTCCTTTTGGAAATCTTGAACCTCTGCCCAAAAGAAGACTTTTTCTATCTTTTGAAACCACTGCCATGATCACAGTGGGATCCACGCGAGGATAGCATGTGTTATGAACGCCTGCAATTTTAAAGTATTTTCTAGATATTTTTAAAAGATACTGCAAATGCTTTAAAGTTATATTATGTTTATGTTCATTTTACAATATCATTTTGAAAGTCAATTAAATCTGGATTAAAAATATCAGTCTTTGTCTTAAACAAGCGGCAGGTTATTTAAAATAAACGTACAATGAAATATTTGTAAATATTTCTTTTGTAAATCAATTTTCTTGATTGAAGCTCATAAAACATTAAAACAAATCACACATAATATAAAAAAGGAGGTAATTATATGGATGAAAATAAAGCAGATCCTCAAGAGCACCAGCTAATTATTAAAGGGATGGGGTTAACTTATTGAACACTAATTTGAACTTCCCCATCCTCTTTGAAATAAGTTTTAGCATCTCCCAAAGAAATTCACAAAAAAATGAAAAGGCCATAAAATTATAATGTGTAGCATTGATTATTTGTGATGGTAATGTACCAGTACTAATTTGGATTACAAACAATTAGTCCTAGGTACTGCTACTAGAGAATTTAATTTTTAAACCAAAACATTCGTCCACTTCTTCATGAGTCCACAGTAGTGGAGCTCATGTGCGGGGTACAATTTGTAAATTCATATTTTATGATAGTCAACCTGAGCTAAGAAACTCAGGTCTTCAAAGAGATTGTATTTGAATTACTAATTTTAAAATTGACCATAAAGCTTTGCTTCTGTCATACCATTACAAGAGGGAAAGAAAATTATATATAAAATTTTATTATATAAACGTGTCGTTTTTTAATTAATATTTTTAATCATATTCAAATAAACTGGATTAGTAAAACAAAGATTATCAATAAAACTTAAAATTATGTTTTTAATTTTTATTAAACACCCAGTTAATCTATAAAAAGTATACAAGTACTCATATATTATTTTATTGGTTTTGATACATAACGTCCTCAGCAAGTTACATATATTTGGTAAATGCTTTTTATATTTCATCGAAATGTCCCTATCGTCCAAGCACAACGCACCCTTGACATGGTTTCATTTGACGAAATCCAAATGATTCTCCCGCAGTCCTCCCCAAATGAATGGGGTCTCCAAGAATACGTCGACGTACAAGTGTAGTCTACCCGACTGCAGTACAACTCGCCGTGCCTGCAGTACCTGTCTACCCACCTTCATGCTGCTATGTCCAGTGTTGCCAATTGCAAACCCACGCGTTTTTCGTAGCCATTTATCGTGACTCCCTCCATGTACAGTTGATACTTAAAACTACAACAATGACCGGGCTCCCTATCTGCTACCTATCATACCAAGTGGCCATGAAACTTAAACTACTGCTGTTTAAGTGTGGAAGAGAAGAAGATTACGAAGAAAAAGAACTGAGTTTGAAAAAGAAAAAATTATCAGGGCATGGGGCAGTCAAAAAATATTTTCTCGAAGTAATTTGTTTTTGGTGGGGGAAGGTGGGTGGTTTAGGGACCATGCAGTATTTATTACAGGGTGGGGTAGGAGGATTTTCCGAATATGCTGTGAAAAAATTAATGCCCCCCCCCCTCAAATCTATGTGAAAAATTGGTAACCCCCGCCCCCTTAATTCCATGTGATAAAAATTGATTTAAAAATTGATGACACACACACCCCTAATAGTTAACGCATGCATTGCCAGTTAACGCAAATCCTATTTGATGGACATCCATAATATAAAAACAGTAAGATTTATTTCAGAATCTCTTTAAAAATAGCTAGGGTATAAGGTACTGCCCATTATTTATTGCCGGGGGAGAGTGAGGATTTGGTCTGATGTTCATGTACAAAATTCATGACACCCCCCCCCCTTATTTTTATTTTTAAAAAGGCAAACCCCACTATTTTTTCATGTACAAAATAGGTGATGTGGATGTGGTCATAACGTGAGCACTTCCATTTTACCCATGAAATGAAGGTAAAATAAAAAATGAAAAAAAAAACTTTAATATTACCCCGGTACAAAATAGACAACCCCCCTCTTGTACTTGGTACAAAATTGATGACCCCCCCCCCCTTAAAATATCTGTACCAAAATAGAGTATTTATTTATCTAAAATAGTCTCCAATTCAAACATGTAAAGTTTGACATTATGATTTTCTGTTAATAAAATGTATATAAAACTGAACCTTTTTCATAAAATATTGACAATTTATCTTTCAAACATCCTTTGTTATTAGGTCTAACGTGTGCGTTCCCTTGGAGATATATGTACAATCAACTTACGATTGGATGTGCCCATAACGTGAGCACTGCTCATAAAATGAGCATTATTTTTTACCAATAAAATGAATTAAAAAATAAAATGAAAAAAAATCTTTTAATATTACCCTGGCACAAAATAGACAAGGTCTCTTGTACTTGGTACAAAATTGATGACCCCCCCCCCCTTAAAATATCTGTACCAAAATAGAGTATTTATTTATCTAAAATAGTCTCCAATTCAAAAATGAAAAAGACATTACTTTTCAAATAATAAAATCGGATAATAGTACATTTTGAACCACTAAAATGAGTTGTTAAGAACTATAGAACCTGGTAACGCATCATTTATTTGTATTAAAATTTTTTTTATGCAATCGTGATTAAACATGTCAAAGCATAAAAAAACTTTGTACAAAGAACCATATATTTATAGGCAAGGCCAAAACCCCTTGGTAATAATTATCTCAAAATCAGAGGGAAACCTATTCTCCTTTGACATTTAAATAATGAGCACTCCCTAAATCGTTGGTTTTATATATATATACATGTATGCTATATTTAGCCTGCATTTGTTTGGATGCCGTGGCACATGGATGGAAAAAAAATACATAAACAGAACGAGAATTTCAAAATTTTATTGATATATTGATAACAAATGACCGATTTTAGATGCTCGATTAATTAGATCTATATTACAACAAACTACATTTCTTACATTTGAATGCTTGTTTAAGAGACGATTGGTAACCTAATGTGAATATGATAGTGAACCTAGGGGCTCAAGGGTGAAAGTCCTAAAATGTAATCTTTGGATATTTCCGTGAATCTTAGCTTCTAGTGAATCCCCGCTGGTGTCATCTCCAGCTGTTTACACTGAAAACAAAACAAAATAAAAATTTCTATACTTAACGTACTGTAACTTTTTTTCATGTATCATATCTTTGGTTTTTATTTCTATTCAAACATATGCTTACTTTTCAAAAGATTCGCTAAAAAAAAATAATAATATCCAAAATATCTGTTTTAGATGATGTCAATCAACATCTGTCGTTTTTTGTCATGATTATTCTACAATGCGTTCAGTTGGAGTCTGACATTTCTAAGGTGGACAACTTGAGACTAGGTGCGAAGAGGAAACAAGAACCCCCACCCCCACCCTCCCGTCTAGATCATGGACATCAGCATCATGGGAGGGGGAGGGGTATATAATGGTCTACTGCTATGGTTTACAAACACTATACCATACAGCATAAGTATATATGCCTAGTTCTAATATACTGTATGGTGTAGCTTAGTAGACCATTATATACCCCCTCCCCCTCCCCTGATGCTGAGGCCCATGATCTAGATCTCCCCGTACGTTCCTGGCACCTCCTCGTACATTGAAGCAGGGTATGAAATAGAGCCTACCCGGCGGCCCGGTGCCGGCTGATTTTGGACCAGGCCGGCTGGTCTCTAACGTTCACGGCCCAGTTGGTAGGCTATTTTCAGGCAGTTCTCAATATAAACGTAATTAAGGGCCGTGCACTTTTTGAAGTTGCCAGCCCTGTGGTCCGTGCACAAATTTTGATGAGTTTCATACCCGGCACTGAAGCCCTCCTGCTGAGGTCCCTGGACCCTAACTTACTACTCACCCTCCACGTCCTCGTACTCTATGCGGAAGCCGGCCTTCACCACGGAGCCGTCCGAGGTGAACACCACGCGCGTCTTGCCGCTCAGCGTCACGGGGGTGGGGCGTTCCGTGCCGCACGTGTTCACGTTGTACGTTCTAAAGTGGAAAATTAGCTATGAAAGATGTACCACACTGTTATAATTTACACATTTTTGTGTTTGTCTGTATGTCTAATTAAGTTAAAATGTGCTTTTTAAATGGCTTCAAAGTGTTTAAATGCTTTGATGATATGGACGAAAATCGGATTTTCTTGAATTTCCTATTAAACTAAGGGTAGACATTTTGTTTTAAAAAATTATCATTTTGAATTTTTCTTTTAGTTTTGTTTGTTGAAAATAGGAATTTTAATGTTCCTGTTTGACACATGAAAACTGCGTATTGCTTATTTATAATGTGGTCCTGCTAGTAAGAATATGTGTAAAGTTGGAAAATTAGCTATTCATTTTATATCTTAAAGTGTGAAAAAATAAAAGTTACATTTTTGTGTAAAGTGGTTGGTAAGACATGCCTATGGCGGTTCCAGTGCCGTTGTTTATTTTTTGGCCTAGTAAGAATATGTGTAAAGTGGGTCTACGGCTGGTTTTAAAAGTTGGCCCAGTGGGTAGGCTACTTTTTGGGAGTTCTAAATATGAACATAATGAAGGGCAGTACACGTTTTTGCCAGGGCCGGCTGGTTTTAAAAGTTGCTGACCCTGTGGTCCGTAAGTAAATTTTGATGAGTTTCATACCCTGAAAGTGGCAAACTAGCTACACTTTAAGTGTAAAGTGCCAAATTAGCTACACTTTTTTAGTTACTTTGTTCAGAAATTAATGTTCCTAGGATGACACATTAAAGCGTATTGCTTATTTACAATGTAGACCTGCTAGTAAGAATATGTGTGTCAGTGGCTTTAGGTTGATGTGGCAAATAAATGTGTCATGCAATTTTTTATTAGTTAACCTGAGTATAGAAACTCAGGCCTCCAAACATCTTTTGTATCACTTCTCTACGAGAGGTCGACTTTTTTAAAATTTATTTGTGTGAATAATACTTTGTCTGATTGTATTTTATAGTTTATTTTGACGGATGTGATGAATATTTTTATATTGCAATGACATTTTAATATTTGATCATTTTATTTTCAAGACGCTTTTTCCATCTGACTAATATCAGTTTTAATTTTCTTCATATTTTCTATTAGAAACCCAGCGAACCTATAAACAATATGTTATCACTCATGTATTATTTTATTGGTTTTGATACATAATGTACTCAGCATGTTAGATCTAGATATATTTCAGTGGCTTTAGGGTAATGTGACAGCTCACTGCTGTGTCGTGCATTCTTTATATAAGTGAATACGGTAACAGTTTTGTGGCCTTGTGGCCATGGTTGTTTTTTTATGTTTTTTTTTTTTTTTAAATTCTCCTGCAACACTTTTTCCTGGGAAACAGTGATTTTTCACGCATTTTGAGTGTTGCACCGAAAAAAATCACCTTCTACGGGTTTATTTGTTCTTCGTGCGCTTGCTTTCATCAGTATTGGCACCAAAAAAATGACATTTACCATCATTTTCTCGTAAAATGATTGATTTTTTTTTTGTGACTCAACAAAGACATCATTTCGGTTACATTGTTGCTGTGTGCATTATGTTTCATTTTGTTGATTAGCTGCGTTATTACATTTTCCGTGTAAAGACGGAAAAAAGCTAGTTCTTATATAATTAAGCAAAGAGGGGTGTGGCCATTTTTTTTTTAGAAATTCGCCTGCAACACTTTCCTGGGGCGCTTTCACGCATTTTGAGTGTTGCACTTTATGGGAAATCACCTTCTACGGGTTTATTTGTTCTTCGTGCCCTTGCCTTTCATCAGTATTGATGAGAAAACTGACTTACCATCATTTTTCGAGTACAAATGATTGTTTTTGTTTTGTTACAAGCACTTTCGCTTTCATCTTTCATTGTTGCTGCGTGCGTTATGTTTCCCTCTTGCTGCGTGTGTTTGTCTCTGTTGCTGCGTGCGTTATGTCTCTGTAGCAGTCGGGGTGTCATGCTTTTTTTTTAAATAGTTAACCTGAGTATAGAAACTCAGGCCTCCTAACATCTTTGTATGTATTTGAATTACTAATCGACTTTTAAAAAAGCTTTGTCTGTCTTGCCGTCATCTGAGTGAAACAAAATTTATATGAAATATATAATATAAATATGCCATTTTCAAAGTAATCTTTTTAATAATATTTAGTTAAAATAGATGTATAAAGAAAAATACATAAATATCAGTTTTAATTATCTTTATATTTACTGTTAAAAAACCCAGCGAACCTATAAACAGTATGTTATCACTCATGTATTATTTTATTGGTTTTGATACATAATGTCCTCAGTATGTTACATATATTTGGTAATTATTGCCTTTTGATGCCTTCACCCCACTTCGTCTGCCTTGATCTCTACACGACGATAACTATATTGGTTCTTGTTCTTGTACTTGTAGCTTTATGTGAATATACTATGCTGAGGGGTGAGTTTGGTATATTAAGTTTATTTTTACTTCTTTAGAGTATTCTTACAGCACCGAAAAAAAATCACAAATGGACTTCAGAAAAAAAAACAAAAAAAAAACAATTAACCCTTTTAAAATCAGCTTGCCCTAACTTGACAAGCCGCAAAAAGCAGCCAAGAGATTGAAAGCTGATGTTAGAGGGGGTCATATAGCAAAAGTATCATTGGTCATTTAAGCGCATGAAATGTGATGGGACCTGTTATTGGTGACAGATGATCTGCTCATTGCAAAGACTGTGATTGGTGATTTGCCCTAAATCTTGAGCGTGAATTGTGAATTACCTGTATTTAAGTGTGTGAAATATGATGAAAATGTGATGCTACCTGTTCGATTACAATTTCTGGGGATTGGTGAAAGAAAATGAAATGTATTGATGACTCGTGATTTAGGAAAAAATGTTGGTGAATGGATTTTCATCAAAGCTAT
Source organism: Streblospio benedicti (assembly GCA_019095985.1). NCBI lineage: Eukaryota > Metazoa > Annelida > Polychaeta > Spionida > Spionidae > Streblospio > Streblospio benedicti. The sequence continues at coordinate 28,389,530 of CM032665.1, forward strand.
GTTACTGACCCGTCCTCGCTGCGGATGGAGAGCACGTCGAAGCACACGCGGTCTCCGCCCATGACGACCGGAGCCTCCAGCTCCATGGACTGTACGATGAGCTCCAGCTGCTGCAAGCAGAGGCGGGGAGGAGGTCAGGGTAAATGTAAATGTGCTTATTTATAGTCAAAATGAACAGCTTTTGCTGTTTTCTAGCGACTTTACATCTACACCAGGTCATCGACATCCTTGTCACACTATATCTTTCTTAACTCCCTGGGGAGCATACAGCACTGGCTTCATACAGCATTGCTGCTGTTGCGCACACGTGCTTATCACCTACATTTGCGTTCACTCGCCTAATCTGTACCTATCTAACGTGTTGGTAGCACGGAGCAGTGTCAACCTGTTAGAGGTAAGTTGTCTCAACACTTACCATCAGACCTGACCGGAAATCGAACCCACGACCGTCCGGTCACAAGTCCAAGTCAGGATGGATCCAGCTATTGGTTCTGGGTAATTCCATGAAATTCCACATCCCTTAATTTTTTGGCATTATTTCCCAACATCCCACCTATTTCTTTCCTCACATCTCACTTTATTTGAAATCCACATCCGTCTTTTTGTTGGGCCATTTTCCACAATGATCGTTTCAGCCCAAACCCCCATCCCCTAAACCCACCAACACTACCCACACCCCTATAAAACTAGTTCAAGTTCCTCAATCAGTTGGATTACAATTAACGCACAAAAAGGAGTTTCATATCTAAAACCTGCTCACCTTGCCTTGGCTGGGCTCGATCTCCCAGGTGCAGATTTCCCGCGGGGGGTAGAGCTCTCCACGGTTGTAGCCCGGAGACTCAATCACACCCTTGCCTGGCGTAAAGCATCGATTACCAGATCAACAAGTATAGTAGAACCCCCCTATTAAGATCACTCGTAGGAACAACCTAGGGTGGTCTCATTTGAGAGGTTGTCGTTACACGTATATGAAAGTTATCGTTCTAATCATTTTGAAGGATTTGCACCAAGAAAAGTGGTCTTTTTACAGAGGTGAGCTTAATTGGAGGTTCTACTGTAGCTCAACAATCAAATTAACTTGAAGTAAACTCAACTTTCTTTTTGTTGTAATACGTCGCAATTTAAAGTGGTGCAGCTTAAAATGGACTAATAAATTGGAGCCATTTTGGTCAAACTCATTTTTGTGAGTTAAAGTTTTTTTCTATCTTGATTATTCCCGTAGAGGGTCTATATAATGAGTTCTATATATGTGGGTGTGAAGTTCTCACCCTTGAGGGTTTTTTTAAATTCACGATACACCCCAAAATCACTTTCCTAGTAGCTGTATTGTCAGAAATGTGGCCATTTTAAGGTTTTGGTGGCCATTTTGAATATTATCGTACTCAAGGGTGAGAACTTCACACCCACATAGAACTCATAACATATAGACCTCTACTTAATCAAGATAGAAAATTAAACTTTAACTCACAAAAAGGGGTTCAGGCAATATTTGGTTTTTGACCTCCGGACTAGATGAAATAAGTAAATATAATTGTGAATGTAAATGTGGTGGTTTATTGTCCTGATCCAAGTCTTGCTCTCACGACTTTACAATTTACACCAGGTCACTGATTACCTTATTGATCATCAATTGATCATTTCTCATATCTTGCATCGGCAGCACATTCAGCGCACAATGCTAATCACTCACAATGCAATGACTTTCAACCCAATGACCTTTACCTAATTAACGTGTAGGTGCCACATAGCAGTGTGCAACTCCTTTACGGGATGAGTTTGCTCAACATCCACCATTAGACCCGACAGTGAATCGAACCCACGACATTCTGGTCACGAGTCCAAATTTTTAATGATCGGCAACAGAAGCACATAAGTGAGTTACTCACCTGCTGCGTGGATTGTGGCCTTCAGGTTCTTGTTTTGAAAGTACTCAGCAAACGTGTGGCAGGCAGAGTCTACAATCACAATTACAACATTACAAGTTACAATAACGCGAAACGTGTCTTAATATGAGATAAACAGATTGTACAATGTTGTAGACATATAAAACATAAGTTAATGTAAATGCTTAAAACTGTGTAATATTTGAAAAGTACGCGTATTGACCATTTTGATTGGGAAAAAAGACAAGTGAAGATATGTTAGGTACATGTATGCACCTGTTTTAGGATATTTTTTATAAGGCTCCACTGTTAATTCCATCAGAGGTTCACGTGGATCTATCTTACTAGTACTGCAGACTATATCAATAATTGCTTATAATGGTTAATATTTATGTTGCAAATTTGCGGGTGCCAAGAATCAACAAACTTCAGAGCGGGGTTTAATCCCTCAAGGTCACATGACGATCCGAAATGACGTTTTCTTTGATCCCTTTGTTTGTTTAGGCGTGGCGAGGATTTCTCTGGAAAAGCTGACTCTCCTATAACCTATAGAGATACCATAGATTTTGTGACGTTCAACAAAAGTAGAACTTTAGTGGAGGGCGTGTGTTTCTATGTATGAACGTCTTTGTTGAAAATCAATGTCACTTTGAAGTTTCTTTTAAAGTGCTAGCCTTGACAGACACACGTTTTACTTTTTTTTTGAGTTGCAAACGGTTTATGATTGCGTTATAAAGCAGTCAAATATGGTAGGTATTCACGATTAGATTCCAATGTCTCCAATAGCCATGCAACAATAGATGTGTAAATAAGTAAAAGACACATCACATTGTCTACAACAGTGAGCATCGTACGTCAAGAACAAAATACTTGTGTACAATGTGGTTGGACACTCAGATATATATCATTGCAAAAACATGATAATTTCAAACGGAGAAATAATAGTTGACCAAACCTGCCCCTTATTTCAAAACGTTAGTGGTCCATAAATGTTTGTCAGCTTCTGATGTTGTTTGGAATAAATATTGACTTTAGAGGTCTGATGAAATCCTAGCATTGTACGCACCCGTTAAGTGACCTATAGAAGTCTTAATACACCCTCCAGGTTTCTATTCCCTAATGTGTTGAGTGGTCAAGCTGGTCAATAAGCTTTAGAGCTGTCAAAGGCAAACACATTTACGCTATTTTTAACTGATCCACTTGTCATGAGTTCTTCCATTGGCCACGGTGTTAACCTGGTTGAAATTTGCTTACAAAAAAAAAATAAAAAAAAAAAAAAGAAGAAAAAAGAAAAAAAAATCTGATTTCTAAAGGATTCGACCAATTTCCTCTATATATGTTTTGTTATCGAGAGTGTATAATATTCACTGCCCGTCATTATATTGAAAAGATGAGCTCGAGTACAAATTAACTCCTGGGGTGTGTACATCCCAGGGATTAATGGTTTAAAAGTAACGCTGAAACTGTTTCACAATGTGTACTTTCTCCCAAGTACATGCACCTGTTCGTGTGTTAATGTATTCATAGGCAGAACCAGCCCCCCTCCACCCCCCACCTTTCCACCAAAATACTTCATTTTTATAGGGTTTTTCATGAAATCCCTTAAGTGCGCCTCCCTTTTTCCTAAAGTGCGCCCCCCCCCCCCTCCCTTGCCCGAATAGAAGTGTAATATCATGACTCCATCTAATGAGGTATGTTCCCCCCAAAGCTAACATCTTCTCACCGCTTTCCTCTTTCTTCTCCAAGAGGTGCTCCTGCTCCTTTTTTGCAAACTCCGTCTTCTTGACGAGCTCCCTCTCTCCTAGGAGCTTCTTCAGAAGGCCTTCCTGCGCAAAATAAAGTAGGGCACTAGTATTGTTTGCACGTGTGGAACTGATATTCAGCAGTTGTAACTCTGAACCTGTGCACACACACCTAGCATGGCACAATATTGAACGTATGGATCTCAATCTATAACACCAATCAGGCACTGCTCGTCTCTAGATCTATTTTTTATCATCTTTTTTTTCCATTTTCCATTATCATAAACAAATTTTTAAATGAAATTATTAGCTCAGTAAGAATATTGACTAAACTCCCATGCATGTGTCAAAACATGAAAATGTGTCCAGACGGCACGACATTATTAGCTATTACAAAAGGGCACGAAACACCAATGACCAGACCTTGAATTCATAATCAAATTGTAAAATGTCGAGTTATATTGTATTATAAACCCTCTTTGATATTACGCTGTGTCCTTCAACCAAGTGGCCAATGTCAAATCTTTGTTTGTGTTTATTTTTTAAGCATCAGATTAAACCCAACACGTCCTTAGTCTCAATAGCAAGGCACAATTGCACCTTTATCTATTAAAGTATATTCACTTTTACTTTCCATGATCTGTCACTTTTGAAACCAATGAATAAATAAAAACAAGCCAATCTATGAATTCGTGATATAAGTGGAAAAAAACTGTCTTTGTTCTTTGTACACCTATTTTAAAGCTAAGATCTTCACACACGCACCCTCTATCTCTACCCTTTTGTCTGATCTTAATCAGTTTTTTGCCCTCAAGTGTCCTTAAGCCTAAATAACAATAGGTTTGAAACCTTCTTATCACTTTTTTTTACAATACTGGTAGTTTATCACTTTATAAACTGCGCAACTATACAGTGAAAAGTAACCGCACCGTCGAAATATTAAAGTTGCAGTACACTTCTTTCCATTAAGACCACCATATGGCCCGTTTTCAATTTCCTTCAACGAAGGGGTGATCCCTTTGGAGGAAGTTTATTAATGCCGTGTACTTTTGAACGGTTAGAACTAGGAAACACACTCTTATTTCAGAGGCGGTCTTATATAATGATGATATCGCATGACATACAAAGAGTATTTATAAACGAGGCAATATTTTAATCAGTAAATTTAAGCATTGTTCTCAAGACGTTAATATAATCTTTTTAAGACCTTTCTTAATAGTATGTATGGTAGCCAAATACGGACAATATTTGATGACAATGTTTTTAATAAAGCTTCTGTAGCATATAATAATGTATTTAGGTATCTCCTTGCTATTCCTACGGGTGTTAGCACACCCGTGTTAATGTACAATTGTGTGAACCATTTTAAAGTGTTGGATATAGAAAAGCCATTGGAAATTATAGATGTAGGATACTTAGCTGTGATAATTGTATTGCGCGTTAAATTGTTGACAGTGCATTTTTCAAGTTTTATTCTAGTCACTCTGTAAATTGGCGAAAACATCTTGTTTTTAAATAATTGTGCTTTTAACTATGCACTCACATATTGTATTAATCTGTACTGTGATCTATTACTAAGCATCTTGTGCGAAATAAATGATATTATTATTATTATTTTGACCCCTATATGACCCCTCTTACCAGGTCCTCATTGGCCAGACTTCGCGCATGCGCACAGGCACAGCAGCAGACGACAACGACCAGGGCGAGACGAAACAACATGCTGCAAGTGGAGACAAAGATCTGGGGTTAACGCGGAGCTAGCTGTACATGGTTTAAAAACAAACAAACATCAATTTGATGATTATATTGCCCAGACCAAGTGGACGGGGGCCATTGCTGTAATCGTTTACACTCGCGAAATTCATGGTATTTTTAAATATTTCACTCTCGATTGCAAAACCGTTTTTCTTTGTTTTCTTTCTAAAAACAAACTGGATCTGCTATTATAGTGATATTAAACGGAGTGGGTGCAGTTGGAAGCACATTGAGGGGAAATACAGAGATTCTGTCATATCTTAGCTATCCATGTAGTTTCTTATTCTCTGCTACATCTGATTTAGTACGATAGAAAAGCAATTTTTTAATCCTCTCAAGTTTAGATAAAACGAGACACTTCGCTTCCCCCCTGAAACGATGTTACTTCCAAAATGGACGAATATAAAAATAGACACCAAAAATATCGAAAAAAATCTGGGTCCAAAGCACTTATCCAAAGACAATCATTTGAACATTTAAATAAGGTTCGTGGCGGCAGCACAGAAACAAATATTAGCAGGACCTTGCGGTTAAAGCTTCTTTGAAATCCAGAGAAAGCTGGAGTTTACTGTTTGACATTCTACACAGAAAACTATTGGCTTTTAATCAAGTTGTCTTTGTTGAGCTATATTTTTTTTTCTTCAAATCCATCTCATTTCTGTTTTTTCCCTTTGTATTTTAAAGTAAATTGAGGTTTGTTTGTTACACATAGCAATCTAATTAACTCTAATATGTACATTAGTTCTGCTTAGATACAAATTATAAGACTAATTTAAAAGTTCATCTTCAATAAACAGATTTTGTTAAGAGTCTCATATTTGAAAAGTACATGTACGCGCAATTTACGACTTTGATTGAGAAAGACATCGGAAAATTTTGCGTTTAGATTACAGCAGTACACGTAGTGACTACATTAAATGTCAGCGAAAAGATTAAGATGTTTAACAAAATTTGAAATGACATTTCGAAACAACATACAAATTTCAATGATAATCCATCGGCATGATAGCAAAGGTTTTGATTTAATTAACCCGCAAACAAGTTTTTAACATAATATTCAACAAAATCACAACCAAAGCTTTTAAAAGTGCGTGACATGTCACATCCATACTCTAGAAATGTGTATTAGTTTCATTGTTCCGATGATTTTATTCTGGGTAATTTTTGAACAACTATGATAAATGAAAGAAATAAACTTGCTTGTCTTATTGTATTTTCTTTTATAAAGGATTATTTACCGATGAAAAATAAGTTGTTTAAAAGACTACATTTATTAGGCAGTGCAAAACAATAAAGTTTATGACCTGGTTCGCAAACAAATGACAAAAAACCACGTTGTACATAACCCAAAATCAACATCTACAAAAGCATTATAATAAAGCAACATGTGTTTGACAATAAAAAGAAGCATTACACCCCAAATTAATTATTTCATTCGCAAAATGGACTTAAAAAAATGAATTTTTATTTCATTCAGCAAACAAATGGACTTGTTATGAATTATGTCCATCAAAATATTAATGACCGAAAACAAAATACACGCATTGCCAAAGATCCTGTAAGAATAGTTTCTCATAATAAGCGTCTAAACTTTAAAATTAAAATCTCTATCAAATTAAAAACAAATTGACAACACGAATTCGTATGAAAATCATAACGCGAATTTGACACGAAAAAAACACCTAGCCAAACAAGAAATAAAAAAGGTTTAAAACATATCAAACCAACTTTGTCATTTTCACGAATTTTTGCTACTCCATTAAAATATACAGAAAGAAAAAGTCCGTCTTACCTTGCAAGTGAAGTTACTACCGGCAGATCCCTCCTCCCCCAAACGGACTACTTTTATAGGCACTTTCGGTTCCGGTTGGTTGAGCACGGTATCTATAGGAGGCAGTAGCACCTTTGTTTGCGCAGGTCACACTTTCTCTACACCAGATCCATTTTTTTTTGTTACTATATAGTGAAATCCCTCTAGTAAGACCAACCGGTAGACTCAAGGATCACTTTAACGAGATTCGTTTGTGTCTCTTTCTCAATGTCTGGCCATGCGACAACTATACATGTAAATGCTCACATTATAAAAGTGGTCTCAATTGAGAGGTGGTTGTAGACATGTTACAGTAGTTAGTACCTCATATTATGAGGTACTAACTATATTATTAACAAACTCTCTATTGAGACCACCTTTATTTAAGACCACTTTTCACTGTCCCAACCCCTCATAAAGCTACTAGAACGAACCTTTACATAGAGACCACCTCTCTATTGAGACAACATAACACTGGTCCCAAAGGCGGTCCTAATAGAGAGGTTCTACTGTATTTTTATTCTGCTTATTTTTTTTTTTTACATGGGGCTCGTGCTAACATGCCAGCTATCACGAAGGTTGTCTAACCATGAGCTCCCGTATTACTCAACAGTCCACCTGCTAATCAATGAATTTTGTGCGTTATTGCTGTCTGCTATGTCCCGCCACATTCGTCATCATATCATCATCTCTGGACTAACGAGAGGTTCGTGAGTTATGTACGTTTTTGTACGCGTAGACCCACGCTCCACTTTCTGAGAAATACTGGATCGTCAACTGACGTGCATAACGCAAACATGTGAAACGACTGTCCTGTCCATGAGTCCGTTGTGGTTGTAGTGAGGCTCTCCCTTCACTTTGCGACCCAATACCAAATACCTGGTACTGGCTATATCCATACCTTAGCTGAGCTTCCTTTCAACTAGCAGTAACTGACAACTAACAATAATTGCTATAAATATGTGAAAATTTACAGTACAATTGCATACAGAATAATATTACTTTATTTATTCTACCTGGTACGAAACCTGGATATGTGTATTCCGCTCTATTTTTTAGTTATCATGCCTTTAATACCTCTGGTGGAAGCTGTGTACATATTTTTTCACAAGGACCAAAGGTTCTTGGAACATTAAAAAATCTTATGATTTGTACCTTTAAAAATGTGGACATTAAAACAAGACAATCGAAAAAAGCAGAACTGTAATTATCTAATATCAAACCATTATTAACTGTTATAGATAACATGGCCTATAGAGGTGTCAAAATAATGAGAATCTTCGCTGCGAGAGCCGAAGCTTCGAATCAGGAATCGAATGCTTTATTTTGTATTTACTTGTAAATTACATATCTGATATTTGATAAACAGGGACCTTGGCCTACCATTATACAGTTGTCTCTGCCGGTGCAAATGACATGGCCATCGGCTGGTCAGTTAAGGTCATTGATATCGTCTGTTAACTCTAAAGGTGGCAGGTTACTTAAACAGTATGCTACGTGATTATCAGTTTAATTACCAAATATAGATCGGGGCGGGTGGCAGAATGAAGATAATTATACCATACGGTTTCGCCCCCAATGCTGTGTGTTTTGATTATGTCAGTTACACGCCAATATTATGTATATATTTCTAGGGACACATATGGCGCCATTTTGAAGAGGGTGTTATTTAAACAGTAATAATGATAGCAGTAATACAGTGAAATTCATGGAGCGCCTTTACCAAATTGCTCAAAGGCGTTTTACAATGGATGACACATGAATTAGAAACTGACAAGTAATACAATAAATTATAAAAGTACATTAACATAAATTGTAGTAAAGCAATAACACTCATAAAAGATACTTCCAGAAAATAAAAGATAGTTCCAGAAACTTTCAGAATATAACTAAACCATTAATCATAAAAAATAAATAATGATTAAGATTAGATGCAATTATAAAATTTTAATAAACTTTACAAATTTTCGGCATGTAATGCCTTTATCAAGTTAAAATCACTACATAATAAGCTTGTTTAAAAAGTAGTGTCTTCAAAGGCAGCTGGTACCATAATGTGGAGGCGGCATATGCAAAACACCATATCTAACTGATTTCATTCTCGGCACTTCAAGGAGCAGCTTGTGGTTGGATCTTAAAATACGTCTCTTATCTGACAATGACAACAATTCAGTTATGCAAGAGGGAGCCAAGCCATGTAGGGCGTTAAAGCAACCCCCATTGATTGTCGTCAACAAACAGGAAACAGCGTACGTGTAACTATTGGCCCTTTACCGGTTCAACGAAGGCTATTTCTGTCTGTATCATTTCTATTAATAGTTTTGGGGTAATCATTTCTTTAATGGTCATGCATGCGTCCAAACCTGTAGGGTTTAGACTTGCAATTCATAAAATCATAAATCTACACTACAGATCACTCCAACCACCCTCGACGAAAGACCAATGGTTTTATTTTAACGTTATTGTTGAACTAAATACATGTATAACAATTGTCATGTAATTAATACTATATTTCTATGATTAGCTATATATTTTTTTACCCATGTTTGCTTGTAAATTCAATTCTACTCTCACTGTTCTGCCAAGCAAGCTCCCGCCATTGTATTGACATAGCTGAAGAGAAATCTTCCATTCTACCATATCAAGTGGCCCTGACGGGACACGAACTCATGACCCCAAGGTTGTGAGACCAGAATGATACCATTGTCCCAACTTCTAATATTGTACTAATTTAAACTAATGTAATATTGTATACATTGGCTAATGCCAAGACGCGCTTATGGCTAAGAGAACGTTATGTTTTGTTCTTAGAATTACACTTAATGAGACGCGAGTATTGTGTGACTTCACCCAGAAGTGCAAAGTACTAATGAGAGACAGAAGAAACAACTGGGAAATGGACGAATTAGATCATGACCTCGTGTTCACCTACGATTGTTTCTGTCCAAGCTATATCATGGACAAAGAACTTTTAACCTTTCTAAGGTCACTGCTTGACCGATTTCCACTGTTTAAGCAGTATTTTGATATTTGGAATAGGTGTTGCATAGACAAATACACTATTACGTCTAGTTTTGTCATTACATGTTATTGCATGTGCCTTGTTGTCTGTACAGTGAGTGGACGACATTTTGGATTGCAAAGCACTGTGAGTAAAAAAGGTAGCAGCAACAAGACAGCGTCATTCTAATAGGCAAAAGCTTGAACAAGGGAATAACTCAAGTAATACAAGTCAGGGATAACACAATCATGGCGTCCAAAATGGTTTTTGATTACAAATTGAACACCCCCTTTGAAATAAGGCGAATGGAGGGAGAGATGATCCGCAAGAAATACCCGGAGAGAGTTCCTGTGAGGATACAAAAAGCTCCAAACGCCACTGTCGGAGATCCTGGTAGACTCCATAGATGCTGCGCTCCCAAAGATCTCCCAGTTTTCCAGTTTATGAGTCTGCTTAGACGTAACATTAAGGATCTGCGCCCAGAGACAGCAATTTTTCTGTTCATCAACAACAAAACAATGGTGCCAATGAGTAAAACCATGGGCGAGGTGTTTGACGAATATCACGAGGAAGATTTCCAACTGTACATTACATACTGCGAGGAGAATGTCTTTGGACAATGATTTTCATGATGCGGTCCCGTGGAGTCGTTTGACTGTTACTACGTGGATGGCTTTAGACTGATGATTTTATGGAGTTTTGGACTAGATGCAGTGATGTATTTCAGCCTTGCTCCTGAACTGCGATATTTTCTGGATAAGAAATGTTTTAGCCGATGGTGTTCAAATGTATGGAGTTTATCGTTAATTGAAAGGTCCTATGTGTTTGATATACTATATCGGGGTAGTTTTTTTTATAGATATATTTTTTTGAATTTCCTGCAGATGGAGTTAGAGTTTCCAACTATATGCATTTTCTGTCTTTTACATGATGATAAATATGATAAAAATGGAAAGAAAGTGTTAAGGCATAGATTGTATTTTGACAATTTTGCTATATTGTATTGGTCTGTGTTTGAAAATAATGTTAAGGTAATCGGTCAATTTTGTTTGCATTATGGATGTTTTGTATTACTTAAGGTGTCCTATGTGTTTATGAAATAGGATATGTGATGAATACTGGTGAACGTAACATTTGAAAACAAAAAAGATAACTCTGTGTTGGTACATATTTGATGTAACATATTGTTCTTTGTATGAAAACAATGGATAGGCTATGTATTTGTCAATTATGATTGTATTGTGGATGATTGGTTTTTTACATAAGGTGCAAAAGCGCCCACATGGCTATAGGAAATGTACAGATGGTTTATAGTGCCTTTTGGTTTACTATTTTGTATGCAGATAAATGACAAAATAAATGCATTATTTGAAAATTCTAACCAGTCAACTTTTAGATTTTTTGCTGACAGTTGAGTAAGTTTACTTTACTGCATCATAAAATGATACTTTAAAACATTGTCACGTTAACAGTACGGGATACAAAAGATAAGATTAAACCCGTCCCATTACCATTAAATCTATGTTTTCCTGGTAACTGAGCTGGTAGCTCAGTCAAATGACACTGCTCCAGGGATCCATATCCACTGTGCACAAACGAGGTGGGTGGCGACCATTACCTGCCTCAAGAACAAACCTAAACGAAAATGTAAACAATTTTATGAAAGCAATTTCTTTTTATTGAAGCAGGAACTATTGGTTCAAAACTTGGTATCTCTTGTTATTTTATTTAGCATGTGAGCTAACAAACTAAATGACAAAATTGCAGCCAAGATGCTAAAAGTGGCTATACAAGGAAACTTAGATAAATGTTTAAAAAATCTCAACCAGAGCGAACGCCCAATTTATCAAAGTAAGAATTCAAAGATTCTTTATTATGTTGTAGACAACCTTAAAGCAATGCAATCAATGGCTGCCGGGTAAAAGGTCAGTTAAATGTAACTATTATGTAACATGTACACACAGTTTGACATGACATTAATCATCAATGTGATGGAATGTCCTGTACATAGTCTAACGTCATTATCCATACAGTCAATTATTTTGATGTTCTTTGGGGGGACATACTCAATTTTCAATCACATATCCATACGAAATCCACTTACTTAATCCCGTGGTTTATGTCATTCAATAACACTGGTTCATAAAACCATTGCTATATCCAGAAATCATCATCATATTAAAGATAAGCTTTTGTCACTTCTATTATCATTACAGTTGTCACTTGGTTTGAATCATTGTAAGTCATACAGAAAATCAAAATACTGAAATTTGCTTTCAAATCCCCCAAATATCACATATACAGTAACCATCTAAAGGAAATGCACTGAATGCAGTGAGATTGTCACTGTCACTGAATGGCATTAATGACGTCATTATTGTCTTGTTCACAAATCAACATCAGTGGTGTAGTGGTTATTGTGCCGGCTGTTCACAGGCGCTGGACCTTCATGGTGGCCATCTTGTAGGAGTAGTGGTAACCTCTCCAGCCCGACCACTGTATGCCGTGTTGCCATGGCATGTGGCCGAGCTTGACATAGGGTCCGATGAGCCGAGCCTTGAAGCAGTTGTTGTACCACCAGCCACCGGTGAAGTGGCCGATTCCATCAGCACAGTGAGCAGACGACCACCGGTCATTGTCCTGGTCGATGGTGGTGAACAGCATGTTGTTGTGCCATGGTGTCATCGAGTCGCATGCGGTGCCGCTGTAGCCGCCGATGGTGGACGGAACTTGTCGGAGCCGGAACGTGATGTACTCTGCATAACGTGTTGCCCCCTCCCAGTACATCAGGTCAACACGCAGTTTATATTCCCTGATGGTGGTGAGCTGATGCATCTGCACCAGCCCCATCCAGTGGGAACCCTGGGGGTCACCGAACCCGGCCTCATATTCAACCCACTTCTTGTAGGTGAAGTCCGTGAGGTTGTCCTGGCGGTGGAGTATGCAGCTCCAAGCCTTGCCGTCAGGAGACATTTCACAATAAACACGCGCTATCTGTCCGTTTGCAGCATTCACACCATACACTTCACTGACATCATAACCTAGAGACCTAATGTCCTCACAATCTTCAGATTCACTGGTCTCAAAAACAATCCATGTTGTACTGTCCATACTTTTGGGTGTAGATCTCACCACTGCATGGGTTGTGCTGCTTTCAGCAACACTCGCAGATTCCAGCTGGCTGAGTGTTGTAAGTAATTGGTTGATGACATCGTTCTGGTTCTGTAGTTCACGTTCAAGTGCATTGTTCTGATCAGTGAGTTCGGTGACTTTGGATTCCATTTTTTTTTCAAATCTGTCATTCGTATCCTTGATGTTTTTTTCCATCATAGCAGCCATCCTTCGGATTTCAAGAAGCATTCATTATCACACTGACTGTCCAGTAGCGTGGATTGAGCCATCACACTGACAAATCCACTGACAAATCCACTCAACATCAAAATCAACAACAAACTCATGATGATGTTCACTCTGTGTCGTGTATTAGCATAGAGTGACTGAATAAACCAGTTTGAAATCATCACTACCCGTTGAAATAGGAAATAAAGTTTCAATCATGCATTTATGCTCTGTTGATCACGCAGCTTGCTAAGTTACTATGAAACAAGTTGACCGAAATATAAGATCAGATATTCAAAGATATTCATGGAGTAGTGGCTCTATTGTATGAAGATACATGGGGGGTTTTGACCATGAAATATGGTCTTATTATGGCAGTGTTAACTCTATAAAGTTGGTCTTAAAGGTAAGTTTTAGAGTACATGGCATTAATTGGCAAACCCGTATCAAATTTAGGTCCCATGATCTTTTATATTGGTAGGCTTTATCGTGTAATTTTCCTTCCATTAATGAAAAAGCATTAAAAGGCACACATTGTTTAAAAGTGATTTTGAAAACGTGTCAGGATTTTGACACTTGCCAGGATCGGCAGATTTGACCTCCTGGCATGTGCGAGAAGACATTATGATGATGCCGACAGGAGATGGCGAAACTGTCAATGAAGATAAAAATAGAGTGTTGTGAAAAAAGAAATATGAACCAAAACCATTTTTTTACCAACACAATGAACACATTCAAGAAGATTGCAGACATCGTTTTATAACAGAAAACAGCGACTGTACCGTGACAACCAGACTAAATAGGGTGACAAAATATTTGACTATTTTCCACTTTAGAGCCTGTAATGTATGCACGTTATACATTTGTATTGTTGAATGTTTATTCTAAGAAGTTTTGATGAACCTGTTCATGTACTTTTAAAATTAATTAATTACTAAAAACTTTATTTATTTTTTGCCGGACCAGGTCGTAGCGAAGTGGATCAAATAGTTAAAATCTTCATATAAACGAATGCATTGTGGAGCATAAAAATGACTAAGATGCAAATTACATAAACACAGAAATAGACTTTCCTACAGGGAAAAAAAGTGAAACAGACTTTCAAGTTGTCACCTTGCTACGGTGCAGGGTTTTAATAGACTAAATGCTTTTGTCCCTCCTTCATTTAATATTGCTAGTGACTTACATGGAATTTTTGCCCATTCAAATTACAATGTAAATCCAGTTGTGTAAAAAACCACCAACCGAAATCGCCACTTTTTACCCCATGTGTGTTTGGATGGTTGTATACAATTATTACTTTAGAACTGTCACAATGTTATTGTCTCCAACTGACCAATAGGTCATCTGAGTGGGGTATTGGCGATGATTCATGCACGGAATGATAGAATGCTTAATTCCAGACTCTCTGAGAATACATTTTGACCCTGAATGTTGTAGGTGAATTTTATTTTGAAATACAGCAAAACCCACTCACAGCTAGGGTTACATAAAATATTCCTTAGAACACTAATTTGAATCACACCGTAAATTGAAAGAAAGTCCGAATGCATAGCTTGTTTTGTGACAATTTTGCGGTAATGTATTGGTCTGTATATTGTTGTATGCAGATAAACTATATCTCCATCAAATAACATGTAACTAATTATCGCGCCAATCCTCTAATATAGATTTTAAAAAAAGATATTGTTGCTAACCTTCCGCCATGTTGGTTAAGTGTTGTTCGTGAGGCTGGTTAAGCGAGGGGCACATTTCACCTTGCGGCGGTGGTCGCAGCAAGGCGTGTTGAGGTCTGCGGCGTCTACGGCGTTTTCCGCATGCATGGACAAAAGTACAGTTGTGGGCACGTACGCACGGGCCCCGTGCGTTAGGAATGCATCGGGACAGGGAGTGGTTTTTATTGAGGTGGCCGTGAGATCAAATTGCACAGAACGTGCGATGTACTCGCGTACAACTTACGCTCTACGCACCGTGTGATTACAAAAGTACGGGATCCGCACGTTCATGGTACAGGGAACGCACGGCCCCAGTACTGAGTTGGTGCCGACAACGTGCGGTTAAATCCTCTGCGTTTCACGTAAGGTCTCCGCACTGCCTCCGTACGGTTAGGCCATGACGTAGGGTGGCCGTAGAAGAAGTTTGGCAAGCCAAACTTCTTCTGCGGCCACCGTACGGCCTTGAAAAAACGTACGTTTGCCGCACTGTACACTCAGAGATCGTTACGATTTCTGTGCGTTTTTGGTCGTAGACTGGCTGTAGACCCACCTTGCAGTGGAATGTGCCCCTCGCTTAACGGTCGCCACCCACAGTACACAGACACGGGCCGTCTGCTCGTCAAATCACTAGACTTTTTCATGCCCTTTTCAAGCGAGCAAAACAATGCCTCGCTCGCATGGCGTCACGAGAAACGGTGATTGAGCCCTGAACTCGGCTTAAGTAGTGTCGGTCACGGCTGGGTGCGTTCACTCTGAGCTGTGAGGCTACCAACAAGGTGTGCACATGCGGTCGGGCGCAGCTCTCCTGTAGCTGATCATCTGAATATTTGCTCAAAATGGATATCAGAGATGTGACGTATATCATAGTTGGCGCCGTGCTGGCTATGCTTGGTGAGTATTGCTGTTAATTTTTACTGATATTTACTTTTTGTGCACGTTTATATTTGTTATCTGTGCTTGGTAGCTTAATGTTAAAAACAAACTTGTGTTGGGCTGATTTTTATTATGTGTTAACCGACTTATTTGATGAGCAATAAAAAAACATACTTAAGTAGGTGTTGATCTCATGTCCCTCGTTTAATGGGGGGTACCTTGCCCCCCACCACCGGGAGTATGTAGTGTTGACTGCCATGGGAACTAGCTTGACACTGAGTGACTGCACTTAAGAAATATTCATACATTGGTTCTATATATAAATATTTTACATAACAACCAATAGATGAGTAATTGTTTACATAAGAAAAAAAATAGCAAGCGGCTATACTAGTTCTATTTTTGGTGAAACCGATTAGTTTGTTCAAGACCCACCCTCAGCCTGCTTTGCGTCCCAAATGCAACCAATGCATATGGAAACATTGATGTCTGTCAATCATCCAAAACATTTTGAAATTCGATATTTCTAAAATCGAAACATTAAAGCATATAACATTTCATGTCCATATACTTATCGCTAAAGCATTGCTGGAACAGGGGGGGGGGGGGTAAGTTTATTAACATGCAGAATCCGGATATTATGTTTATTGTCATTCAATCCTAAGTCTGTGTGTTGTGTTGGAAGATACATGCAAGTGCAAAATAACTTCTGTATTAAGACCTAACTTGGACTGGGCTCGTGTGGCTTTGATAAGGAGGTGATCTTTTAATGGAGGTTTGCTGTAGTCTCAATATGAAGGTTTGGTGTACACCGCATATTATAATTTTAACGGTGTTCTTAATTGGAGGTTCTACTGCAATGAATATGTGACATAATGCCTGATTGGGACACACATATACCATTAATTATGATTACCTTGGTGTGTAAAGTACAGGTATCTCTGACTTTGACGAATAGTGTTGTTAGCAATGCAAAGGTTATGAGAAAATAATTTAACACTATTGATTAATCATAGCTGCATATGAAGTTTGAACAACGGCTCGAGTCTTTCCTATTTTTAGCCTGTAGAGGTTCCCTTTGGGGAAGCACAAAAACTCAGAAGATTTGAGAACGCATTAATTGCTTTTGTAATTTAACAATTCTACAGTTAGCAAAACAGATAAAATACCCCCCTTTTACTACAGCATGAATATATTAAGCAAAGCAGAAATGTTCCATCATTAGTCATTTTTTCGGGTAATGACATTTGTTGGCAACAGGTTACTGAACTACAGTAACCCAGTTAGGAACATTAGATCAATGGTATGAACGGGACATGTTATACAGCTGAACACATTAAACTTGATAAGGTGTGTTCATGCGAATAACGAGTTTGTACGATATAATATGGCACTATCACTTGGTTAGATGTACATGTATATGATATAATTGAACTATAACGGCGTCCTTTTCAAATTAGGAATGTAGTTGGAGTTTGAAGCTCCCTTTGTGACCCCCCCCCCCCATTTCCCTTTGTAATCTTCGCCTCCCGCTTTCGTCTGCCCCAATCTTAATAAGTTTTTAAATTGCATAGAGTTGAAACTGGCAGATCCAGGTTTTTGGAAAAGAGTGTGTGGGGGAGTGGACGCGTACTTGAGGGATGACAGGGGTTCCGAACCCGCCCTACATAGCGTACTTAGTTAACCAATACAATTTGTTGACCATAGGCAGACGACTATATGCGTATATGCTACTACTAAAATAGTATATCAGTTTGTGGTGAAGTTACCATCAAATAGACTGATAGCACAGGGTTTAGATCCGGCCCGGGGGGGGGGGGGTCACCAGCATCTGTTTTGGACAGGTACGCTCCACGGTGAGTTCAAAATGGGTGATCTTCATTTTTAATAGGGGGTCTTAAATATGGTTTATGCCAGAATAGGGGGTCATAAGAATCTATTTGAAACTTGTAGGCAACAACCAAATATCAACATGCTACTGTTTCTTTTTTTGCTTAAGTGTGGGTCTTGCTTTGATTTGAAGTGTGGAGGGCTTTTAGAAATAGGGGTCTTTGAGGGTTTAGCTGCCTACTACATGTAGCTTGAAATCCGTTAGTTTCCTGTATGTCATCTGATTTGAAAAATGTCATCTCAAAAAATCTGTTTTTGCTGATCATTTTACCCATCTGTGGAAGAAAACTCTTAACCCCAATCAAATAATTTTGTAAAATTTAAGCTTATGGGATATCTAGGGGGTCGTGAATGAACTATGTCCGAATTAGAAGATAAGAATAACAAGCAAATAGTTTTCAGTTATCAATTCACAAGTTTTGCTTTGAATTTACCTCATATACAAAACACCTGCGTTTCGATTGCCAAAAAATTGCCGGGTCTTAGAGATATTTTGTCATCATAAAGCCTAAAAATCTGTAAATTTTTACTACATGTAGCTTGCTAAATTAATGTGGTTATGAAGTTTCCTGTCCGGTGTTAGGCTTGGCCGATACAAAGTTTTGAAAAGGCAAAGAAAATGCGGACGTTTTTAAAAGGGCCGCAGTTAGATATTCTAAGACGTTTTTAGGCATGGTGTAAACTAAGAAGTTCTGGTGAACCAATGTTTTGAAGGCACCGACGAGTAGCAGAAAGAGAGGAAGCGCAGTGGGTGGACAAATTATTGGTTCTAGATACTCCTCGCAGACTGCACACAGTCCCTCAAAAATTTACATGTACCCTCACTAACTGATAATTTTGATTATATTCGTTCAGGCACCGAAGTAGCAGAAAGGTGGCAGTGGGGGGGGTCTACCCTTGGATGATGTCACCTTTTTAAAAAAAGTTTTTATTTAACAGTATTTGAACTTACTTTCTGACATGTTAAGTGAGTTGTGATGTATCTACTAATTGAAATCACATTGCCATGTTTGCTTTATGTTCTAAATACATTTGTAAAATTATGTCTAAATTATTGACATATATAATCAAATGTATTTATATGACGGCACAGTTAAATCAATTTTAAATGTCATCATGAAATCATGTCGCGCGGGGGTGGGGTGGGGTGGAGGCAAAGATGACGTCACTTATCAGGAAAGGGGGGGGGTCCTGCAAAACTGACGAAAGGTGACAGGGGGGGCAAAATGAGGTGACGTCATTTGTGAACGACCCCTAAATAGCTCTTCCATTTTGCCTCCATCGCGGCTTGTTATCACTTAAGGAACTGTGCAGACTTTATTATGAACGAGGATAGCCTACATGCATTGCTGCATAGGCCTACGTATAGCAGCCATTCATCTTGAGTTATACTTGTACTTTTGAACTATATTTTTGAAGCTACCTGAAGCTTTCGGCCGTCTTCACATGGCCTTTTTCCCACAGTGAGTAGCAGCTGTGTGTAGACTGTAGACTGACCCTCTCCAACTGTCTAAAAAACTTGGATCTGCCTTCATGTATGGCAACACAGAGTTGATAGCAACGACGTGAACATTGAGTGAAAGGATTGCTCAATATATTTACACCCGCAGATCAGTTTCATCCGACATGTTTGCCACCATTAATGTACGGGTTGTCTCTATTAGCATTTTCTCCATTTACAAAATCCATGTTTGGCATCATTTGGTTAATAGTATCGATTGAGTGCAAAGATGAGCCTATAATGAATAACAGCAGTGTACAATGTACATGCGTGTGTACTGTATTAATATTGGGGGATTCTGTCCACAAATATCAAGGTAACTACACAATGACCTATACTTAGTGCACATGATCATGTCATGTCGACATCTAAGGCGCGAGTACAAACTTGGGTGAGCTTAACGATCCACGAATTCGGCAATTTCACGGTGTTTGACACCCGGTGTGTGTGTGTGAGTGTGTGTTTGGCTGGGGGGGGGGGGGATTATCTTTTGCCACATCCATAATATTTTGGGGGTTATAATGTTTCAAAAGTCTGTATATTTTTGGGTTACATATTTGACATTTTCAGGCAAATATTGACAAATCATCATATTAGCGAGCAATTAATGCACTTTAAAAATGATATGTCGCTTATGACATTACATTTTTGGTACTAGTTCCGAGCGAGCTTCCTTATATGTTTGGGTCTGACACTATATTTCTAGGTGCTGATTTCATACCCCTGGTGGCACATGCATACCATTGTTTGGTAACCCCACCCCCACCCTCCAACCCGACTGCAAAGTAGCAAAGTAATTGACAACCATTTACTCAATTGGGTAGAAGCAAATAGTAAATAAAGCCAGATGACATGTGCTATGTAGCATCTGCATATTCTAACTGAATGCTCTTGTTCACGACACTAGATGATTGCCACACACAGACATTACGGCATATGCCAGTACATGAAATTGCAAACGTTTTGCTCTTTGCACATTGCAAAGCAAATGAGAGATCGCATTTTTCCAGACAAAGCACATTTGTTTGCTGGTGGCCCTATTGAAGGATATTATATCTCCCCTAGATCCCTACAGGGGGTAAAGGTGACTTGGCCACGCAGACGTTTTTGTGCTATCTTTGTACCTGTAAAAGTGACACTTGAATAATTTCTAATCTTTGGACACGAGCCACACCAACGTTTCTCTTCTTCATCGTGAGCATCATATTAAATAAGTGACAAGGGAACTTGCAAGATCCTTTGAAAATTTGAGACAAGGACACCCCATTTGATTTGTGATCTCATGTGCAAGTCGTGAACTTGGAGCCCTAAGTTTGGAGCCTCACCTGAGCCAAAGGGATTAGGCTACTCACGACGTCATGGCGGCACATTCGTAAAACACACGACAAACAAAGTTGTATTTGTACATCCACATGATCCATCAAATGAGAGAACACACTTGGGTGTACATGTTTATTGGCATTACGGTGCATATCTTTTCAGCAATCATTATAACATGCACCCGACGTTTAATCAATGGGAGAGACAGAAATATATATTGTGTGGGAAATTACATTTCGCATTGATCTATGTGTTACGTGTACATAACGAAAATCGGATATTTTACAGGTGAATATGTTACACATTTCTGGTGCATGATCGTATTAGAACTGTCAAACGCATACGAGGTTACCCATGGTCGGTTTACGGTAATCTCATCCACACTGTCATCGTACACATATTGAGTGCCACAATATCTACTGCGTATATAGCCGTGAGATATGACGATGCATAAAGATCACCAGGAAAAAGTACAGAGGAGCATCCTATTAAGACCACGTATATGAAAAGAACACCAGTGTAAGAAGATTTCTGACGGCCCCAAATATTCCTGAAGAGGTCAACGTGAAACTCTATGCAGAGACCACCTGAAGCTGGTGGCCTTGATGGAGAGGTTCCATGGGAAAGTATAGTCTACTAGCGTACCCCCTGCTGTCTAAACATGCCACGTTCATCACTTGCCACCGTTTCCATACACGAGCCCCCATTCTGCATGGTTTAGATGAAATATTTTTGTACATATTACAGCATATGTTGAATGCTCATTAAATTTGTGCTCAAGTTTTCATTGATTAACATCTTTTAACGTACTTGATTTGAGGTTTTTTTAAAGCAAAAGCTCGCTTGAAGCGTTCGGTCAAGTCGTACGACCTTTATCAACCCAGTCATCAAGTGTGTGTGTGATCAACGTTCAACCCTGAATGTTACTGTAGATTGCTGGGAGTTGGCAGACGACTATACAGCATGCTATGTTTGTTGATTGTACACAACTCGGGTAGTTCTACTTCATTTTAGTTAGGGAACGATCATAAATAATGATACGGGGGGTCGTCCAAAAAGGTGGGGGAGGGCGTCGTCCAACTTTTCTTATTCCTTTCACGCTACGGTATATTTTTTCAAATATTTTCTTTTAGCAATGCAGTGACTATATAGAGGACATTTTCTTTAGCGGGTGTGTGGGGGGGGGGTGGGGGGGTGGGGGGGGGTCACTCAACTTTTTAAAATGTTGGTGGGGGGGTCGGTTAACTTTTTCTTCGCGCCCCAAAACATGGACTACCCCCGATATTTTTATTTATGATTGTTCCGTTACAAAGTCCCTATTCTAAATGTGAATGTTAAAAAAACAACAAAAAAAAAACTCAGTTGGAAACGACCTTGATATTACAGATTTAAAACTCATTCAGTGAACTGGTGCTGTTATGGCAATCACAAAATTCGTCATGTCATGTCCCCGAAGCATGGAAGAGTGGGTAAAAATGACACAGAAATCATCGAGACAATACCAGTTAGATACGACCTTGACTTATCCACGTTATACAAGGCAATAAAACAAGTGAAGCATCATTCTGTTGTTGTGGGGATTATAAAGCACGTGCCTTTGTGCGCGGAAATGGCACATTGATTGCAGCTGTGGTTGGCAAGTCCCGTCTGCTTAGTGTAAACAAGAGGCGAAATCCTACAAGCCACTTAGGCGAACCGTCGATTGGTACAATGTACGGTGCTCAGAAGATGAATCGATTGGTAAATTGCAATTTAACTATTGTTGGTGAGCATAATGTAACGCTTTGATATGCGCCAAGCAGTTCACACTGTGTTGTAAATGCTCTGACAATAGGTTGAGGTTGCGATGGGGTGTGATTGTGAGGAGGGCTTTTAGTCGTAATTCAAGGTTTTGTTGTTTGAGCACTTGGTATGTTTTGTGGTCTGTTGGCTAGGTTGTTGAAGTGTCTGTTGGCTAGGTTGTTGAAGTGTCTAGGGGAGAGACTTTGCCTGCACCGATGTGTGTGTGTGTGTGTGTGTGTGTGTGTGTTAGAAAAGTAGGATTTTGGCATACACGTGTGTTAAAGAGGAGACTCAAATCCCTCGAGTGCGCCCCTCCTTAAAAAAAACTGGATCTGCCATCGCATGTGGCCATGTTCCCTTATCAACCACGACTGTGGAAAATAACGTATACAAGATTATAATACTCGCTGCTTCCACTCTAAGAAAAATTTGTCTTTTAAGTGATATATCAAACTGTCAGTGGCAAAGTAAACTCCAACCACTCACTTACACCAAGTCATTGGCAATTCTATTGCACCTTATTTCTTCCCTCAACGCTTTGGGCACCCACAAAGTTTCATCGTTCAGTCTCTTGACTTGTACCCCTAGGGTACTCCAAAGTGTGAGCGCTATTTCGCAACGTTCAATTTATTAGGCATGAGTTTGCTCAACTATCACCTACTTATTCACATTGGAATCGAGCCCACTTCCTTCTGGTCAAGAGTCCAGCCCCACATTCCCTTGGTCACGACAGCAAGGATCAGAATGCAAGACCTACCTAATTATTCGCCATGTGTCTTTTTGGTTTCATAGGCAGATCCAGTTTTTCAGAAAAGTGCGTGGGGGGGCACGTAAGAGATCTCATGGGTTACAAAGGCGCGATCGATAGTGGACATGCCAAACACCCTTTGAAAAAAGGTATTTTTATGCGACAAAAAGGGGTGGGGGACACTTCACCCCCTCTCCCTGGATCTGCTAATGGGTTTCAATGCTAAACAGCACTACAAATTCACGACCATTATCTTCTAATGCACGTTGACCACAGCTTTAATGACTGTCCGTCTGTCTGGTTTCAGCACGCAGCGGATGGGCCGACCCTTGCATCAGCTGTAACTACTACGTGGTCAACGGGCAGGCTATCACCGGCGATAAGGTATGATACGCACACGCACACGTGCAAGCACGTGTGGGGGTCCTCTCTTTTCAAATACAGTAGAACCTCTCCATTGGGACCACCTTTGGGACCAGTGTTAGTTGGTCTCAATAGATAGGTGGTCTCTATACTGAGGTTCATTTGGGTATCTTTATGAAGGTTTGGTCTTATTATATAAAGTATTCTTGTAACTTGGTAGACAGCATATGGATTCATGTTAGTTTGTCTCTTTCATTTTCTTTCTGTTAACTATTCTAAAATGATCAAAACTTTTCTTTACATATTTTTATTACATGTTTCAAGTCAACAGACTCCTTCTCAAAATACAAATGTTGACAACGTTGAGAAGGAGTCTGTTGACTTGAAACATGTAATAAAAATATGTAAGAAAACTTTTGATCATTTTAGAATAGTTAACAGCAAGAAAATGAAAGAGACAAACTAACGTGGTCTTATTATGGAGGTGGTCTCAATGAAGAGGTGGTCTTCCTTGGAGGTTCTACTGTATAAAATTTAGACTTTAGTTTTACAGTCAATATCACTAACTTCACACACGATACTGACTTCTTTCTGATAACAACACACAGATGACAGATGAGAATATAATTACTGTTGATGCACACATTGCGTGCGCATGCTATGACGTCCGTACCCAAACCACGCACATCACACAGATTACAGAGATAGGAGAATTCCGTGCCATATCAAGACCCATCTTTACCCTTCTCCCCAGCAAACCTACGTCACAGGATTTACCTTTTTGTTCCCCACTAACTACGATTGTGTGACGTAACAGTTCCAGGTCCTTGATCACTGACGTAGAACAATCGCTCTTCAAGAGCACTCAGCGTGTCTCTATTGCTCATTGTGACGACATAAAGGGCAAAAGAAACGCTCATTTGATAAGCAGGGGGGTGGCTTGTGTTAATGTAAATGTGGTGGGTTACAGTCCTGATCTAAGTTTTGCTCTCACGACTTTACAATGTACACCAGGTCATTGGCCCACTTGTTGATCGTCAATTGAAATGTCACGTATTCTTGCATCGGCAGCACATTCAGCGCAAATGCTAATCACTCACACGATCACTCACTCACTCTTTCAACCCAATGACCTGTACCTAATTAACGTGTATGTGCCACGGAGCAGTGTGCAACTCCTTTAGGGATGAGTTTTCTCAACACCCAACACCAGATCAGACCCGATCGGGAATCGAACCGACGAGTCACGAGTCCAACTCCCTATGCGCTCGGCCACAGAAGCACACTGGGTTTAGTTTTGAACAAAGAAAACTTACCCGAATATAGAATCAAAAATAATTGCAGAGCAATGAAGATTGTGATAAATTTTCAAAGAAAGTGAAAAAGGCCATTAATACTAAATACGAGTATACGAGCAGGGAACTAACTGTCAAGTTGTTGACAGTGTAATAGTTCTGTTCTCTTAATAATGCCTATACAATTTCAGATTGTAATAATAGCTGCCATGTTTAGTATCCACTGGATTAATATTGTAAAGTGTTTGTATTCTAATGTACTACAGAATATATTTCATTAGTTTTATGGCTTTACAAACTGATGATGTGTGAAAACACGAGAACAAATAGCGTTCTTTAAATTTTTGGTTCCATTTAATAAAATAGGAAAGTGAAAAAGTGTGAATCTTAGATTTAATCCGGGGTAAAAGTTGTTCAACGTGTACGGAAAAGGCCCCCTCCCAGAATAACTATTGACCGGCACCTTAACATTTCGTGTTTTGCGCACGTTAGAGGCAAGTCAGGAGGGTTTGCTCTGGTTCACTGCACAAAATCAATGCATGGAGCGACGGAGCTGTCGTATGTTATGTAGAACAGACGGATTAAATGAGAGAACACATGACAACAATATAACTCGGGGATTATGTACTATTCACTGGACAACTCATATTGATATTTCAGTCATTTCCGTTTTTGTATGCGCTCCCTTAAGGACAGGCCAGTATTATATATGGGCAGGGGAAGTAGGGTGGGGTGGGAACCTCGTTTAGTCTTCGTTTATCACTCACATTTTTCAGCTAATACAAGATGCAGGTTCCTTTTCTTAGTTACAACCATAGCTCATGCTTTACTAGGTCACCGTCATTTTGCTAAGCTTGTCAGTACAGCAAACGTTTCCCCTCTTCGTACCTCCTACTAATAACTATCATATGATCAGCCCCTTTGACACACGTCAATTAATATATACTTGCAGTACAGTATTATTGTTCTTACATGAGTGGGTGCATAAGTCTAAACCTATAAATAAGTATTTTCGTAACAAGTGATCAATTTTGTATTCAAAAATAGACGGGAATAGCTATTGGTGACGTGGGTGAGAAGGTTACAGCACGCAATTTGACACTACAGATTCTCACAATACATGTGAATTGAAGGGGTGACTTGCGGCATGGGCGGTCAATACATGTTTGACAGTTTGGTCACTATATTGATGGAAATCGCGCATTTGCCACTGTATTAAAAAGCTCGTGACCTCAATAAACTTATAGACAAAACCGGATGAGTTTGTAATTCATGTTACACAACGAACCCGGTTTTGTATTTATCATTCTTTTCTAAACAATTACAACACCTTTTCAAAAATTGTGAAAAAGTAGTTTGGCTGAGTACAAGCTTGATAACCATGGTGTCACCGCTCTTCGAAGAGGGATGATAACGCTCTCAGGGTTATCGGATGCTTCTGGATCATGATAACCAAAGATATTACGTGAAAAAGAATGATAAATACATTTACCATGGTGTGGATTGCTTTATTTTTGTTATTGCCATAATGGTAGCTATTTGAGGTCGGTAATGTTAAAATGATACATACATATTTATATACACTCTCTATGAAGCATGCACTAACATAACATTTTAAACAAGCTAAATAACTGCATATTTCTTTCACCTTGGTGTGGTGCACTGTGCAAACTAACTTTGACATACGTACACCTTGTAGGTCAAATCCTTCAACCGAACCAACTGTACCCTGGACCTCTTCTGACTGAAATTATGAATTATTAACCTAACCAGGCAACCTAACAACTAAACATCACTATATCGTAAATAAAAAGTCGAGTTTGATAACTCCGGGATGTGTTTCCCAGTGCTTTGGATAAATTTTCAAACTTACTCTTTCTCTCACACATGTTTTAGCAAGCATATTTCTACCACCGATAGATATAGCTGAAGATAGGTTTTACAACCCTAAGCATCTATTTAACTATATCACGTGGCCCTGGCGGGACTCGAACTCACGACCCCCAAGGTTGTGTCACCAGAAGAATATCTATAACATCTCCGGACTAGAAATATTGTAACAATGCCTCAACATGTCTTATGTCCTTTAAAAAAAAGAAATCCTCTCTCAAATTTCTCCAGAACTGTGAGAGCAACCCGTCGGCAGTGACCACTACCGTGGACTGCCCTCCCTCCAGCCTCGTCAACAAGGAACAGCGCTGTATCGTGGAGGATGTGAGCTACACCCTCGATACCTCAGGTTAGTGCAACCGCCAACTGCCAAATTTGCCCTCAGTCGTGCATTTCATGGTAAAAGCAGCAAACTTTGCACAAACGTAGATCGACACATATGGTCCCATTGGCGACCTCAAATCTTTCAAATTTTGTAAGCTTTATAGTTGAAATGACATGCCCAGCAATTTTCAAACATGGAGGCCAGATTTCAAGATGGCCGCCATTTTATTTAAAAGTAAACTATTCAATGTCTTTGTCAAGATTAATTTTTAGAGTGAAAGTTACTTTTCAACACATGGACAAGTCGTAGAGGAGTGTTCTAAAAACGTCAATTGTATTTACCTTAACGACCATGGGTATATTAAAACAGCAGCCAATTTTCAGAAAAAAAGGTCTTGTAATTTTAAAGTTGTACTATTAAAATCATACATGTAGTTGTAATGTATGTCTCAAGCAAATCAACTTATTTTCACGTATTTTCCTTCCTCAGACTACCGCGTGGTGTCTCGTAGCTGTGCTTACGTCACCAAAGCGGTGCCGGAAGCTTGCTCCACAGACGACACCAGTGACATCTGGGCAGAATACAAAACCATCAAGTCTGACACCTCAGGCGGACTCGTCAACTTCTTCTCAGCGGTCAAATCCATCTCTGGAAACTTCTGCACCTGCAAGGGAGCCAGGTGTAACGGGGCAGGGGGCACACAGGGTGCAAAATGGCTCATCATTGTCATGGCTGCTCTTGTCTTGACCATGGTTTCGTCTAGGCGATTTTAGGAGTTTTATTTGTCTGCAGATTCATCATTTCAGAATGTCTATCATGTGTGATGATGTTGGGTTTCTGGGAGCAAATTATTTTAGATTAGTGCATCGGTGGTTTCACATTTTTGGATTGTTTTTCATTAATTGCATAGTAACATTTGTAACTGCATTTGCTTCATTTTTATATATACAGTAACTTCTTAAAGTTCTGATAGTTAAAAACCTCATTGACTTTCATATGTAATTTCATAAATTGTATCCATTTGTCATTTCGGCATGTACATGTAAAAGATTATTTCAATACCATCTGCACAATCATATAGAACACAATTAATATGTCGCTAAGAGATCTGAGTGTGATAGCTATTTTTATTCAGAGTATTGTCATAGATTTACATCTGATATTATAGCTTTTTGTGCTAAATTCTGCTATTTTGAAGCATTCTGTGATTTTTGCGCATGATTTTGCCAATGCCACATTGACATTCACTGATTTCTGCTTCATAGAAGACAACAAGTAGAATTTAGTAATGCTTTATATAACAGCAAAATCATGAGCAAATGTCAGCAACAATTACACGAAATCAGAATGTAGCATAAACAAGTAGAATATATCATCCTTTAAATTTGCTCGTATACAATAGCCCTATACATAGGCATGCTGTGGTCGTGTAGAAGTCACATTTACGAGTTTTTGCATACATTGTCACTACATGGGTGAAGGGTTATAGGCAGTACATATGAAATTCAAGACCTATACATTAATATGGGGAATAATATACCATTTTTTGATAACATACATGAACAATGTCCTCAAAGAAAGAGGGGGTATTTATTTCCCTGGGTCGACACTTTTGAGCAAAATAATCATGTATTTTTAAACAGTGAAAATTTGCTATCATTGAACATGAATCAATGTTAGATGCTTTTAACTGCACACATGCATGAACTGATTATTACCCCGAAATGAAAATCATATATGTCAAATCCATGATAAATGAATTTCCATCAAACAGACATTTTATTTTATTTATTTGAAGCAGTGCAAATGCAAATGTCATCTAACATTACACGATATCAGAATTTAGCATAAACAAGTAGAATTATCATCAATTAAATTTTACTACCATACTGGACTTTTAGAATAATAGGCATTTTGTGGTCGTGTGACTCACATTTACTCATTTTTGCATACATTGTCACTATGATTATAAATGTGTATATCTTATCTGTGCATACCAATTTTATTCTTGTGTGATTTCAATCAACACTTTTGTTGTTTTGTTTCAATTACCCAAAAATTTCTGTGCGTATAGGCAAGTTTTAGAGATTTTTAACAAAAATCCGACCTCTTCGTAAATTATAGCATTATTGTCCTAAAAGAAACCTATTTTTTTTGATAATAAGAACATTTTCATGGTTTCAAACCTCCATACAGCCAACACAATGGTTAGTTTAACTAATTTTCCGTATGGGATACAAGTGCAAACCATAATTTTGACTTTTTAAAAATCAGTTTATTGAATATATTTAAATCACATAGGAAAAAATTATTCATGATTCTCCAAAATATTGGTATTCCTAGTTATATGTTATGCATCAAATATAAAAATTTTTTCTTTTAACTATTATTATTTACACAAAACTATTTTTAAATAAACTATGTGGCCACAAGTCTTGATTTTTATAGAAATTCATTTGATATAAAAATGTTTAACCACACTAAAATAGAAATAATAATTCATTAACTAGTATTTTCTCCTTTTAAACATAATGCATTTTAGCTTTTATCATAATTGAATAGAACACAATGCAACCGGAAATTCAAAGTCCCATCACACTTTATACCCTACTATTTATTCTCAACTATTGTCCCAATGGATGATTTTACTATATTGGGGACACAGAAATTATTGCCATTATAGACTAGGTATCTGCTCCTGTCATATATTGTATTACTTGGAGAATGATGCAAAACGGAGATTCAAAAATACACAGACATAGTAATAAATATAAGGCAGATATGTAATGAATACTAAAATATAATATTAAGAAACAATTAAAGACGTCACTGAATGTGTATTTCATTTCAACTCCTTTTGTTGTTCATGCGAACGACCGCAGTTAAATGATTTAATTAATAAGATGCGGTATAGGCAATTGATGTATCTAGTACATAATTCACTAAAAAAATTAAGGGAGCAGTACTCTTGTATTGAGCCGAATATCATTACAACCATGATCTTGTACGGCAACAGGTAGGTAGATTTCATTAATCTCTTCGAATAAAGAAGTTCTTTAATATTACGTTCATAAACCTCAACTACAACTAGCACCTTAACACAATGGAATTAAGGACAAACTGCAAAATTTTCTGGTGACTTTGACTTTTCCAAATCTTTCATGGTAGGCCAAATAATCAGTCTTCCATCCGTATGGCGCTTTGTCATAATCTTTCATGTAAAAATTATGGGCGGGACTTTGATTTAACTGTGATTTAATATATCTTAAATTTTCACTGCGTTTAAAATTCCAAAATAAAATGACATGATTTTCATTATTTCAAAGTATTTGTTGTTTTTTATACACAACACAGAACAGACACAATATATATATTTGTTTCTGATCACTATACATAATTCACAGCTGGTATTGAGCAATAAATCTCTTTTAAAGCCACAATTTTATTCTTATAGAATATTGTATTGTTTTTTATATAATTGTGTTTAACCACTTTTTAAAATAGAAATAAGAATCCATACAAACCCAAGTAAATGTTTTCTTTGGTCTGGAATGTGCTCTAAAAATTTACAATAATTAAATTAGGACACAATTTTAAAAATTCAAATCCCAAACAGAATCTTGACGATAAAAATCTTGTAAATTGATGTTTTCTTATATTGTATGTGTAATAAGGTTATTGATAAGGTGAATTCAGTACAATGGGGGGGGGGGGGGCAAAAAAATTGGGGACACAGAAATTTATGTCAGGCAAGAACTGGGTATTTTACGCCTGTTTTCGGCATCAGATATAGACACTGGAGAATTTTATGCAAACGGAGATTCAAAAATACACAGACATAGTAATAAATATAAGGCAGATATGTAATGAATACTAGAAGTGTTCATATTTTATTATTTTCATAGAAACAGTCAAAAAGCAATATCATTCAGTACGACGTCACTGAATCAACTTCTGCCAGGGCCAAAACAGCACATTAAGGGCCTCCAGTGTGTGGGTTCATCGGGGCATGACCGGGAGTATAAATTCCCTTTAGCCTATTAATAAGATAACGCTCGAAAAGATCCCCACCTCATGATACAGTAACTTGTTCTTTGAATATCTTTACATTGCGTGGATTAATAAAGCAGTACAATTTTTGTACTGGTTGAGCCGAATATCGCCACTTTACTCCTCGATGCTTGTACGGCAACAGGTAGGTACAATTTCGTAATCTCCGTATTCGAATAAATGGTAAAGTTCTTTAATATTTCGTTCATAACACCAACAACTACCGTGTGTGTAGAAAAAATTATTAGGCTAATTTGGGGGAATTTGTCTGGTAAACTCCTAAACTTGAGCCTGATCTGACTACGGGCAATCGTTCGCTTTTTTGTCAGCTGTCTTATGCAGCTTTATTTCAAGCTGGACCTTCATAAATGCAGAGTTCTAGCCATAGAATCATTTTCTTCACCCCAAAAAACTATGTGCCAGGGGGGCTTGATGGATTGATGGGATTGGGGACTAAATTTGATGAATTTTTTTTTAATTTCTTAATGCACAACGCAACTTCCTGCATGTTGACACGATCATTTCTATCAATATAGTATAAAATTATATTGATTTTTCATTATTATTTCATGTAACCGCAACTTTTATATGCAGTAAATTTATTCTTTATTTTATTTGCGTTTGTTTTCTGTGGTAGGCTCTTTTAACTAATATCAACTGGTATTTTCAATAAATCTGTTTTAAAGGTAATTATACTTGTTAACTTAGTTAAGCATGATCTGGAATATTTCTGACTGGTAAAAAATCGCAATTGTCTTTAAAACTTGGATGAAAGCTGAAAGCTGACGTCAGCCAGTGCTGACCCCACCCCCCGTCAGCTTTCGTCAGACATTCATGACCCCTCTTCCCCCGATAGCTGCCAATTGGATAAGACTATTTGAGTACATTATGAATAAAACTTATTTGACAATTCGGGTTGGGCAATATGGGCATGGTTATGAAAGAAGCTTTGACAGGCTAAATCATTTCACGTCCGTTGTTTTAGCAAACATATAGCTATCTTAATCATTTAGAATTTGCTATTTTGACGTACCGTATTTGTATAAGAAGCACACATCTACGTATGGCCGTTTGTTATACTTTTGCTTCAATGTTTGAGTGTGACACCAACAAAAATAAATCAACAATTCAACAAATTAGCACATTCTTTGAGTCCGTGTTCCATTAACTTGGTGACACGGGCATTAAAAATGCTGAGATGGGAATCTATCACCTCGAAAAATCTTGAGCTTTCAAACAAAAATCTTGATATGAACCGAGAAAAATCTTAATTAAACTTTGATGTTTTTCCTCTATATGATAAGTAAAAATGCTTGTCATAAATAGTATAAACAGTTATCATTCAGTACAATATTAGTATAGTAAGTAGTAAAAAGCACGAATTACTAATCTTGTGAGAAATGTTTTAATCACCCCATACCAGGGCCTAAACTTGAGCCTGATCTGACTACGGGCAATCGTTCATGGTGGTGAACATCAGGACAAAAATTATTATCGTTGTGTGTTTTATAAAACAGACTGGGAATTTTTTATTCTATATATTCTTTCTGTGGTAGGCTCTTTTAACTAATATCAACTGGTATTTTCAATAAATCTGTTTTAAAGGTAATTATACTTGTTAAATTATAGTTAAGCATGATCTGGAATATTTCTGACTGGTAAAAAATCGCAATTGTCTTTAAAACTTGGATGAAAGCTGAAAGCTGACGTCAGCCAGTGCCGACCCCCAGGAGATCCCCCCCGTCAGCTTTCGTCAGACATTCATGACCCCCCCCCCTCCCCCCCTCCCGATAGCTGACGTAATTTGTGAACGATCCCTTACACTGGGTTGTTTCTTCACCAAGAGAGCTATGTGCCAATTGGATAAGACTATTTGAGTACATTATGAATAAAACGTATTTGACAATTTGGGTTGGACAATATGGACATGGTTATGAAAGTAGCTTTGACAGGCTAAATCATTTCACGTCCGTTGTTTTAGCAAACATATAGCTATCTTAATCATTTAGAATTTGCTATTTTGACGTACCGTATTTGTATAAGAAGCACACATCTACGCATGGCTGTTTGTTATATTTTTGCTTCAATGTTACAGTGTGATAACCAACAATATATTAGATTCAACACATTCTTTGGGTCCGTGTTCCATTAACTTGGTGACACGGGCAATTAAAATTAATATAATGCCGAGATGGGAATTTATCACCACGAAAAATCTTAAACAGGAGCTTTCAAACAAAAATCTTTATATGAACCAAGAAAAATCTTAATTAAACTGTTTTAAATGTTTTAATCACCTCATACCGGGGCCAAGAGGGCTGGGCGGGGATCATATGGGAGGGGGCTTGGATGGATGGTGAGGGAAGGAGTGCAACCCCTCAGTCCCTGTGTTTGACACTGCAATCGTTGAAATCCTTTAGACCCTCTATTTGGTAGGAAGCACAAGAGTTTAGTTGGTTGAGATTATTTTCATGACTCCCGTACTTTCCCATTGCTCATGAACATAAATCGCCCATCATAATGTTCAGCTATAAAGTTATGCCCATTATGTTACACATTCTCCAATCAACATTTCATGTAATATGGCAGTTTTGTAAATATTGTATGTATAACAACATATTTTGAGGATGAAAAATTATTTCTATTTGGTTTACCTCTAAGTAATATCTTTGATGGATGAACACAAGCTCTCTTTTTGGACACAAGTATGCCAATTAGGCTGTTAACACTGTTTTTTTTTTCTTTACTGAGAGCTACGCGGCAGTTGGATACGAATATTCTAGTACTTTATGAATGAAACTTATTTGACAATTCTAGTTAAGGCAATGTGGGCAAGGTTATGAAAGTAGCTTAAACAGGCTTAATAATTTCGTGTCCAGTGTTTTAGTAAAAATAGCTATCTTAATCCTTTAGAATATGCTATTTTGACGTACTGTATTTGGATAAGTGACCATTCAGTATTTTGTGACAGGGTGACTGTTTGTTTTCCAAAATTGCTTAAGAAAAAATTAATAGCCCCTCAAACCTCAATAAAATTAAGACCAACAATTCTTTGGGACTAAAAAAATTCCATTACCCCCCCCCCCCACGGGCAAATTAATGCATTCATTAATTGGGGTTAGGAAAATCCTAAAATGGATATCCATCTGACCATAAAAAAAAATAAATTTTTAAACAGAAGCTTTAAAAAAAATAAAATCTTTATGTGAAAAAATTGATAGCCAACCTCCAAAGTGTTAAAAAGTTAATAGCCCGTTTAATGTTTTCCTCTATTTAATAAACAATAATTGTCATAAATAGTATGACTGTTCATTCATACTCTGGCTTAGATATCTTTAATGTCGCTAAAACTATATACTTAAAATCTAGAATATTCCTTGGGCCCGTATTTCATTATGTTGCTGACACAAGCATTGAAAACTAATGGTGAGATATGAACCTATGACCATGAAAATCCTAGAGAGGAGCTTTCAAACAAAAATCTTGATAAGAAACGGGAAAACTCTGATTAAAATCTTTATATTTTTTTCTCCATATGATAAGTAACAATAATTGCAATAAATAGTATTAACATATTTATTCAGTACAATATTAGTATAGTAAGCAATAAAAATCATGAATTACTAATGTAAGAAATGTTTTCAATCACCCCATACCAGGGCCAATGCTCTGGGGGTTAACATATGGGGCTTAGATCATAATAATGTGCTAACAGTGCGATACATGCAATCGTTGAAACTGTAGGAAATAGAGTTGAAATTGATTGAATTATTTTCTTTCTCGCAATACTAACATATGTTAATCATAATAATATAAGGTACAGTGAGTAAACAACAGAATGTTTCAACTGCACCAATTGCCAACTATTTTACTAGAATACATAATAAGATCTAGGTACCTTGCTCTTTTTTTCTAACAACTTTTTAGTATTGATCTACCTAAAATCAGCATTTTCTAAAAATCACACATCACCATTTGTCTGATCAAAATGCTACTTGTGGGGAAAATGGCAGCCAGAAATCTGGAGCAAATGAATTACTGGTCATTGATTGGTTGATAGGTTGATTGGTTGAGAACTCTCTCAGAACTCCCAGTGAGGAGTGAAAATGCTTGTCCTATCAACCAATAATAAAAAATATATAATAAAAAATCTAACTATTTTTTGTTAGCATTATCTTACACGTAGACACATATTATACCTTTATCAATTTCTAGATTTGGTCATCATGGTTTTTTAAAACCGTCAAAAGCAATCAAAATTAATTTCAGTCCACCCTGCACTTTTTGTTCTCTATGGGTGTGGGGTCCGTGTGGACTCAATCAAATGGTTCTTCTCTATATCCTAAAATTTAACCAAATCAAGTACTTTTAATCAATCCGTCTGCGTTTTTAATGCTGACCCTGGTCTCGATAAAATATTTCTAAAAACAACTGCAATAATTGTCCACAGTTCTCCCGGCTGTTGTGTGACATGTTTCATTGACTTTCAACCGTAAAAGTTTATAGAGAATCAAACTAATACTTTTTTTACTCTCACTGTTCTTGCAAGCAAGCTCCTACCACTGTATTGATATAGCTGAAGACACATCTTCCATTTGACTATATAAAGTGGCGCTGACGGGACTCTAACTCACGACCCCAAGGTTGTGAGACCAGAATGATACCATCATCCCAAGCAGCGGACGAACCGATGACTCTGTAACCCCCAACCTACATACTTGGTCACTTATCATCTCAACCCAGAGGTCGTGGGTTAGTTCTATTAGGGCCACTTGATAGTCAAATGGAAGCTGTGTTTTCAGCTATGTCAATACAGTGGTAGGAGCTTGCTTGCAAGAACAGTGAGAGTAAAATTGAATTCACAAGCAAACTTGGGAAAAATATACAAACTAATGCTGTTTTGTGATATTATTTTTCTTTATTGTAACAGGAATCAACCACAACAATGGCATCACGACTAGAGGAGTTGAAGCGCGAGGTTTACAACGCAGCATGCAAAGGCGATGTCAATGAATTGAGAAGGCTGCTAGAAGTCAGGGAACTTGTCTCTTCAAAAACTGGTACTTCTACGCCACTCCTAGCAGCTTGTTTTAATGGCCACACTGAGGTGGTACGGTACCTAGTGGATAACTGTGCTGTTAAGATGGAAGAAAAAAATGCTGATGGCTTGACTCCTTTGCTCCTTGCAGCTGACCGGGGCAAAGCAGATATTGTGGAGTATTTAATTCCTATTGCTGAAAGTGAAAGAACAGAGAAGATCGATGCACTGGAACTGCTTGGTGCAGGATTAGTTGCTAACAACGACCTGAAAAGTGCTCTTATGTACTGGAGGTTGGCCATGGAAGAGAGATTCAGAGACGGGTTTGATGTGATACCGAAACCAGTTAACCAAGAGCCAAACGCTGCCTATGAAAATGCAGTCGAGGTAGCAACCTTGGATGAACTGAATGATGACATGATATCTGATCCAGATGCTATGCAAATGCAGGCGTTGCTGGTTAGAGAAAGAATACTGGGCCCTGGAAATGCCAGAACTTTATGTGGTATAGCTAGATGTGGTCTGGAATATGTTGCAAGGTTCTCTTTCGAAAGATGTTTGCGTCTATGGACTTATGCATTGGACATGCGGCGGAAGCTTTTTGAGCCATTGCATCGGGAAACGTCAGGCATTTTGAAAAAATTTGCAAAAGTCTTCAAACTTTCATTAAAGACGACAAGAAAACCTTTTACTGTAGGTTTTGATGTGACCATCCAGGGTGTACTTGAAATAGCAATAGATGAATTACAAAGAGGCAAAGCTGGTGCAGAGTATCACAACGAAGTACTACTGACCACACTAACTATAATCGGTATCATGTGCAGGATGCAGGAGCGATTTTCAGAACAACAAGTTTATAAATTCAAAAAGGCAGCATACGACTTTGTTAAGCTCGATCTAAGAGATCATAGAGGTTATACCCCTCTCCACCTGACTTGTGAAGAGAATGCTCATTTTAGAGACTTTGGGTTTCCTTCTAGAGACGTCTGCAGGCTTCTAATAGAAGCGGGAGCATCAGTCAACGCACGGAGCAGCCACAGTCAAGGGTGACCGCATTTTGAAAAGTCATCTCTCTGTTCTACCTGAAATCGGAGCACATGTTTATGAGACCATGCATGAACTTTTAACCATTACATCCAAAATTTCTGAATAAATGATGTCGCTAAACGCAAAACACTGTAGATGTTTTTAAATTTTGTCTCCCATCTATTTCCACTTTTTTGTGTGTGTCTGATGGGGGGGGGCTGAATGAGTTTAATGGTGGCATTTGCTGCTGGCAAACTTTCCGCCCACGCTTACAAGACCTTATAGAAACACAGCAAAACTATTTAACTGGTTCTCGTCATTGAGTAAATTGAGCTAGTTTATCTTTACTAATCACCAGCAAAACTGGGGCACATCACTTTGTTCTAGCCATATATATGTACATTGCCACAGAACTGGGGTGTTACTTATTTGATTAAGCGGAAGCAACCATATGATTTTTCTTATTTAGTTATTAGAATATGAGTATGATCATAGAATAGAATAGAAACATTTATTTGGGATTAAATTCCATAGAAAAGACATAAAATATACATATATACATAAATAAATAGTAAATAAATAAAACCGCATAAAATCACAAACATCACAGAATGTACAGTTGTTTTTTCCACTCTAGGAATAATTATGAATTAGCGTACTGCCAGCAGTCAAGTAGAGTCTGAACTAAAACGTTATTACACTTTTCAATTCTATTTTTAAAATTTAAAATGTACTTCTTAATATCTATATCTTAAGTCCTTTACAACCATTGCACAAATGTTTATTCAATGATAACAAACAATGAGAACCTAAATTTCATTTCCTCAACAATAGTAGTAGCCAATACAAACAAACACTGGCTTGCATTGTAGTTTCACTTTTATAATCAACAAAATCATGGCTATCCATTCGCTTCCTGATGATTTTGATACCTTATCATGACTGTGTTGAACTTAGCAAGTAGCGCTCTATGTTACCATGAACTGAATTATTTCTGAAATACGTAAATATGACTTATGTCATGTTTACAATCATAAGTAAAGAAAATGAATTTTAACTGCAATGTGCTTGCATCCTTATGGTTACACAGCATGGGACATGCGGTCAACGGTTGGTTAAATCAAAAACCAAGTCTTATGCATATGGTGATAGAGCATTTAAGGTAGCAGCAACTAAATTATGGAATAAACTTCCCCTGTCCATAAACAGTCGAAGACTCTTACCATTTTTTAAACCCAATCGTAGCACCATTTGATTAAGGAGGCCTACAAGTGCATGCGAACATTTATTGGAATTCGCGCTATAAAATTACAGTATTGTATTGTATTGTTCCATGAAAAAACCCATCCCCGGCATTACACTAATATCAAGTTGCGCCTATGCACACTCCACTCACTCTGAGTATGAGATGTCCTGAAGAGACCTCTGACACATAGCTATTCTCATTAAAAATTCTGACCAATCACAGGCGGTTAATCTCTGTATGTGAATGAGGTCAAGTGATCAATCCAAGCATTGCTGTCAGTTTGCACTTTTCTATGCTTATAAAACACAAAAGAAGTATATGTATCTAATCTCTATCCTGCTGGTTTGAAGTCTACGTATAAAAACCACGATATAAAGGTTAAATTAAGAATTAGGTCACATACATGTAAATTAATAAATTATGATAATCCAATCTCTGCTGAAACATGTCGGAGGTCAATTTGACATCTGATACTCAGAGTGACTCCACTACTTTTTTTATCAGGAATATGTTTTTGACTGGCCCCTACTTCTAACTTGTGTAATAATGTTATCATTTTGATAAACAAAATATCGTAGTTGCGTTTAGAATGTCCTTGTTTGGAGATGAAATATCTAA
Organism: Streblospio benedicti; assembly: GCA_019095985.1. Classification (NCBI taxonomy): domain Eukaryota; kingdom Metazoa; phylum Annelida; class Polychaeta; order Spionida; family Spionidae; genus Streblospio; species Streblospio benedicti. The sequence continues at coordinate 28,428,743 of CM032665.1, forward strand.
TTCCTAGTTGTTGGTTTTTATGTAAGCCTATGTTGAACCATATGGAATGTTTTTAAACCAAAGAAGGTTCTATCATATATACATTATTTATTTAGTTCATCTTTTCACAACACAAACACAATTTACTGTTGACAGTTTCGGCAACTCCTGTTACCATTTTCAAAACGTCTCTGCGCATGTCAAGGTCACTCAGCACGACTTCCGATGCCGAAAATCGGGTCGTACACGTGAGAGAGTTGAAAGGCCCCCTCGTCTCTGTTCATGACCTGCTTCTGTCCTCGTATCTTTATCGCCTCCCTGATGGTTCTTGTTCTCCAATCCCCCTCCCTATCCAGTACACTCACGAGGGGGCCTTTCAACTCTCTCACGTGTACGACCCGATTTTCGGCATCGGAAGTCGTGCTGAGTGACCTTGACATGCGCAGGGACGTTTTGAAAATGGTAACAGGAGTTGCCGAAACTGTCAACAGTAAATTGTGTTTGTGTTGTGAAAAGATGAACTAAATAAATAATGTATATATATGTATTCCAACACGATGAACTCGTTCAATGATATAAGGTTCTATCATGCTTTTCCCCTTCTAAATAATCTCAATGGAACATATCTTATCTGTTCTTACCAAACTTGTTGGTATCTATAATTATAAGACTGTCTCCTTATGCCCCAGTTTTTCATTAGATCTCTAAATTATAAAATCCCCCTCAGTTTCTTGCCTCAGCAAATTGCTGTAATTCTATTTGAATATGATGGTGAAAATTCTACCAAATCCGTCCATTATCCCTTTCTAAATATTGCAATTGTTAACCACGAGAACCACCCATAGTGACAACAGTGGTTATGCTGGTTACACATAAAAGTTCAGTGATCTCATCAATTAGCATTGAGTTATGTTTCGTAAATGTAGAACTGATCATTTGACTACATATTTTAAGCTAGAGGCACAAGTGGCCGTGTCGACACTTTGGCAGCACTTTTTTCTTTGTGTGCTGTGACTACGGTAGGTTATAACGTACTGCCTGACGTACTGGCTCTATAACCAGGCTTCTGTTCAAGTGTTTGTATTTCTATATATAGTGGAAGTTTTAGCCAATATCTCCGTATTGCTTAAAACGTACATATCGGACTCGCACTGGATCTTTAGGGTCTCTATACGTTTTTTGACAGTAGAGAGGTAGTACTGCTGGATGTGCCCTTGGCTTCAATTGGCAAAGTTTCCGTACGCACTCACATGGTACTCCAAAAAAGCGTTCTTCCAAGCAAGTAGATCTTGTGACTTTTGAGAACATTGTCATTTTAGTATGCGGATGTTTTGGAAAAACACGCATAAAATGGAATAAAATGATCTTATGTCAGCATGCATCAGACGCCCATACATTTTAAAAGCTTTATTAACCATCAAATTTGCGTTATACATGTATTAAAGTGGTCGTTGAACATTTCGTGTATGACTTCGCAGTGAGAAATTTGACAAAATGTAATGGAAAATTTCATAACTTGATTATAAGGTGAGGGGGAGTGGGCTGTTTGAGGACGGCAAAAATAACAACAACAGCAGCAGCAGCAGCAACAACAACAACCAACCAACCACAACAACAACCACAACAACCACAACAAACATCAACAACCACAACAACCACCAACAACCACCAATAACCACCAATAACCACCAACAACCAACAACAACCAACAACAACCAACAACAACCACAACCTCAGGGTCTCTATACGTTTTCGGCAGTAGAGGCAATACTCCCGGATGTGCCCTTGGCTTAAATAGGCAAAGTTTCCGTAGCCTTGCCTAATCATCAATTGCATGTACTCCCAAGAAAAGGGTTCCTCCAAGCACCTAGATCTTGTGACTTTTGAGTACTTTGTCATTTCAGTGTGTGGATGTTTTGGAAAGAACACAAACATGAAAACGAACACAAACATAAACATAAAAACAAACACAAACTTAAAAATACAATAAAACCATTAGTGCAATGTTCTTATGTCAGCATGCATCTGTGCCCATACATTTCGCCTAATGCGGTTTTCACGTGTGACTCAATTTGGAATTTTTACCATTACTCATGTTTTCCACTTTAGGTATTTTTTATTAATACTCATGAAACTTACCGTATATAAGGAGGGCGCTCTTACAGACAATTGGAAATTGTCTTAAATATTGAACAGTTTTCTTGAATTCCAATTTCCTTGAATCCTGCCATATCTACTCAGGGTTGTGTTAGTCACAACCTCATAACCACGACTAGTATTTTCATTGGCTTTTTCAAGCTCATATGTTATTTTATTTTCTCAATCTGTATAGTCATCATTATTATGTAAGCATGAATCGAGCGCCCATACTCATGAACCGTATATAAGTAGGGAGCTCTTACAGACAAATATATTGCTGACACAGCGCTGTGCAAGAAATCAAGCAACGGAAAAGCCAAGTGTAGCAATAGCGAGCTAGCATCGTTAGGCTGAATATCATTTGGAGTTCTTTTAATATTTGGAGGAACACAAAATGTAAGTGTTGTTATGATCAGACTACATACTTCAGCTTTACACATTGTATCTTTATGATTTTGAATTAAATGATTAATTTTATACAACTTAACTGATAGCTATATTGTCGTTTTCAGATTCTTTAAAAATGGAATTAGGGGATTACCTGCACACTTATTGTATGTATTTGAATGACATGTGTCAGTATACGCCCTGAAGCTTGATGTGACGGATATTTAATATAGTTTCCTTAAAGTCCAATAAAGGAAAAAAGAAAAAAAAAAAATGACTGTAGAACCTTACAAACCCCATATAAAATGTGAGCGTAAAAGTAGATATGTTTTTACTGTAGGTTTATACTGGAAACTAAATGAAATATCACTCCATTCTCTATCTATAACACTTTCATAGATACTAGGATGGATTTCTACATGTCAACTGACAAAATGTCCTTCAAATACATTCACTAATGGTGGAGACAATCCACTAGTTATTATTCTTTCAAGAACCTGGAATCAACAATAATAGACTTGTAGCAAATGTGCAATATGGAAGGTCCCATTTTCATTCATAGAAACATTCACCATGAGGATCAGCGTCCAAATCCTAGACGAAATCCAGAGTCTATACTAAATTTACAGGCTGTAGACTGAGTGAAGACTACATGTATTTTGGGGCCTTGTGTCAGGTGGCAAAAGCCATCATATGTCATAAGATTTTCTCTGTTAGTCACTGTAAAATGTGCTTTAAAGTTTTGTATTAGTAGGTACATGTAGTTTGGCAAAAGCCATCAGATGTCAAAAGTTAGCCTGAAAAATATTAGCTACAATTTAAAAGGACCGCCATGTATTAACACGTTTTGTCAGTTTCATTTTTGTTTTTATATTTGTCGGCTGCATTGTCACATGTTTCTTAATCAACCGGCTTTTTTTGCCAGCCTCTGTCAGAGATCAAATTTATACTGCACTTTTAGGCAAAGGGTTACACTACTTTGGGAATTGAATGATGAACCCAATATACATGAGGATGTTCTCTCCTTCCAGACGATGTGTTGCAACAACGGTGCGTACTCGTGCGTGGGGCGGTGTCACTGTGCTGACGGTCAGTGTCCAGACTGTGACCGCTGCTCTCGATGCAAACCGAAAGGCCGCAAACAGAAGAACTTAGTCAATGTGATTGCCGTAGCTCTCTTGTGTAAGTAGACATACTATTAGTACAGTGTCACGTGCACCTCTTTAATCTAAGAGAACGAACATCACTCGCATAAAACCTTATTATGCTGAATAGATGGTAAAGGCCATTTAAAATTCACAACAAAAGTCACTTAAAAAGTGAATACATCGATTTGGCAGGAAGCAGTGACTCTTTTGACTAGCACAACTCTATTTCTCGATAAAAATATTTGATAGATTGTCTTTTGAAATTCTATTCCGTGTACTTCCAGTGGCAGGACAAAGCAGACGGAAGAGGCGCAACAATAAGAAATAAGAAATAAAACATGGCGGACAACATGGCTGCTGCGTGCACCTGCAGAATCGAGGACTCCACTCACAGACGACTTTTGAATACGGATTATGCTACAACAAAATGGCTGACATGAACAGTATCAAAGACAATTGCAAATTGTGACTCGTGTTTGGTGCAAGAGATTTTCTCTGTTAAAGTCATTGTAAAATGTGCTTTAACGTTTTGTATTAGTAGGTAATTTGCATTTAAAAATTGGAAATATGATACAAGACCATTGAGCCCGTTTCTGCAAACTCTGAATGCTTTTATATGTTTCCCAATTACATTAAATTGAGATAACACCGATTAGTAAGACATAGACCCTCTTCTTGTAGAGATGACTGTAATTTCTTATTTGACATGATGGTGCTAAATTTATTTGTATAGAAAATATTCACACTGTATAATCATTTCATTGAACATTTATTTCAATCTAAGTCTATTTGTCGATAAGTATATTTTATACTACGGGCAATATGAACATAGTTTTAGTTTTATTGTAATTTCTGAGATTTTATACAGTCGTTTGACATCCCAAAATGGGATGAAGTGCTGTGAAATCATTCTCCATAACATTGGTTGCTACTCAATGTTTGTTCTATTAATGGAATCTCATCAGAACCTTTTGGATTAACCTATTTCCATTAGCTTTAAATGAGTATGAGATGACATTTGCATTCTGTATATGTTATTCAGCAATGAACAATGTTACTTTCCATTATCAATTCAGACTGTTATCATTTAATACAATGTATGTCATTGGCTGTTTTTTTCTTGGTGGGTAGTTGTTTGCCCTGTTAATTGTTAATGTATTCAGTATTATTTGTGCGATTTTTGCAATTAATAAATGGATATGCATGTACCATGATTTTGCTTTTATACTTTTAGTAGAATATTATGCTTCTAATATCACAGATATAACTCTACACATCCCTATATGTATGTGTTGTGTGAAACTTGAATAAGATATTAGCATTACTGCAAAAAATTGTTAAGTTTATTGAACATTTTATAATGGAGACAGATGCGCGTAACCTAGCATTTTAGGTGATTTTCTGCATGCGCCCCAGTATCATGGGAGTGGGGGTATTTATACTGGTATTATTTACAAACACTAGCCATACACATCAATACTATCATATTAGTCTCCATCATTCAGACTATTTTCTGGCCGTCTCATCATCAGATAGCCAGTTAGCGGTGTGTGGCCAAACCAAACTACTGTCATATAGAAGGGTAACTTTTGATTTTTTTTATTTATTTCGATTATCACGGGCATATTAATTACAAAGTAAATAAAAGATTACAAATAAGTAAAAAATATAAATAGAAGTAAAATTGAATAGAGATATACAAATATAATAAAAAATGAACCATGTGACAAACAAGGAGCACTAAAAGATATCCAATTTAAAATGGAGAGTCTTATTTCCATAGTGGACCTCGGTGAAAACTTGGAAAAACAACTGACTAGAATTGGTGCCATAGAACATAATAATTACATTACTAATGATTAACCTTTTAACAAATATACTCTTATTACTCTTTTATAAAATGGTCCATATAATATTTCTTACATTTTGATTTAAAAGACACCTAACAGTTTGACTTTTGTATTGGTAGAGGCAGACTATTCCAATATTTAATGCTACAATATTTAAACGTTTTCTGTCCATGAGACTTAACTTTTGGTACAATAACCAACAGCCACACTAACCAGGAAAGCCAATGGCATCCGTTTCAGGCAGGATTTATGCTCTAGTAATACTTTATCACTTCACATTTTAGACAGAAGCTGACACATCTCTATACATTCACAATTTAAATTCTTATATACATTTTAACTGTTTTTAGCAATAATCCTAATATCTTAAACAAAGTAATTGTATTTACAAACATAAGATTGTAAAGTTAGAAGATATTGATAAATTCAAAATTATTTGAAGAGTACTATTCAATATGATAGTGCTAGTGTGTGGAAATCTTTACCTAATGGTGTTAGAATAGCCAATTTCACTAATAAAATCCAATCCTGCATCGCCCGGTTCTCTAGAGTGAGCACATTCCTACCACTAACTTGACAAAGACTACCTTTCTATTTAACATAAATTGCATTTCATCAACAGTAGTACTAGGCCAATATTTACCAGCTTACAAATATATGTCGCCACTTGTGAAATATTTACACACACTTGCATACATTTTTTTTCTAAAACCAGCAGGTGGCTACAAACAATTGCATTCTGGGGGAAAAATAGACAAACAGTATCAGTCTTTATCATTTCTTTCTGCCACGCAGTAGCATCACAGAGCTTTGGCTGATTGAGACTGGGACCACGTGGGTCAAAATTGCACTAACTATTTATTTTGAGACACCTTGTACGATCGTACTGAAATATTTCTATTAGACATCTTGCACAAGTCATAATGACAAATTTGTACACCTTTTCTTGCATATCAATAGATAGGAAAGGTCAAACTGATGCTCAGCCAATCAAAGCTCCATCATCATCATCATCATCATCATCATCATCATCATCATCATCATCATCATCATCATCATCATCATCATCATCATCATCATCATCATCATCATCATCATCATCATCATCATCATCATCATCATCATCATCATCATCATCATCATCATCATCATCATCATCATCATCATCATCATCATCATCATCATCATCATCATCATCATCATCATCATCATCATCATCATCATCATCATCATCATCATCATCATCATCATCATCATCATCATCATCATCATCATCATCATCATCATCATCATCATCATCATCATCATCATCATCATCAGTCATCATCATCATCATCATCATCATCATCATCATCATCATCATCATCATCATCATCATCATCATCATCATCATCATCATCATCATCATCATCATCATCATCATCATAATCATCATCATCATCATCATCATCATCATCATCATCATCATCATCATCATCATCATCATCATCATCATCATCATCATCATCATCATCATCATCATCATCATCATCATCATCATCATCATCATCATCATCATCATCATCATCATCATCATCATCATCATCATCATCATCATCATCATCATCATCATCATCATCATCATCATCATCATCATCTCAGCCTGTCACGCCACTGCTGGCAGGTGGCCTCCACAGATCTTTCCACTCCTTTCGATTTCTGGCCACTTTCATCCACCCGCTGCCTCCTCTCTCTTCAATGTCATCTCTCCAGCGACGTTTTGGCCTTCCCTTTGTTCTTTTCCCATTACGTGGTGTCCATTCTGTGAGCGTTCTTGCCCATTTACTTGGGCTCATTCTGGCAAGGTCTTTGCTCTTTTCTGCTTTCTCGATGATGTCATCCACCCTTGTTCTTCCCCTTATCTCTTGATTTCTGATCTTATCTTTTCTCGTGACTCCAATCATTGCTCTTTCCATGCTTCTTTGTGTTACAAAGCTCCATACTTGTACCAAAATAACAAACTACTGAATAATGCTGGTTTGTCACTTTTGGTTTTGACCATTCAAAGAACATGAAATGTAACAATCATGAATTATTAATAAGTAGGAGTTTCTCACTCATTAGTATGTATGATTAGCACTTTTTTGGCTCTAACCAATCACACAGCACCAAATGTCCTAATCATAAATATTAATTAGTAGACTTTTCTAATCCTTTTTTGCACTTTTTCTCAAGTGGTTTCAGATACAGTGCGACATAAGTAATGAACCTGTTATTAAAGTGGATAATTACCTATTAGATTATCATGTAAGTAAAAGGGGAGCACAATAAAAATGGTCTAATACCATTTTTATTCCTCCAAGACAGTGGTTATCAGTCAAATAGATTAATTGCTTAGCTTGTACAAAACTGTAGGTTTTCTGTAATAGCTACTCTATATTTGCCTGAGAGGATTAAACGCCTTATTGGTCAAAGTACAGTTCACCTCCTTATTGGTATAATAACCATGGGAATATCAATAACAACATTATTTTGGGGCATTAATGCATAAAATGCTGTTTGGTATATTTTATAATTAGCTTTTTTTTTGTTCTTAATATAGTAAAGCAGGTTGTCAGTGTATATTAAAATGCAGCCCTTCTCCTAACGGCCATTAAATACTGACCTAAGTAAATACCAACTCTAATTGTGTATCAAACTTTTAAGGATTACCCAAGATACTTCATTAGCAAAGTTCCTAAATCCATATCCCATGGCATCCAACAGGATTTGAACTCATGATATTGCGTCACCAAAAGCTGTCAAAATCCATTATATTGATGAAGGATTATTTGCGACGTCATAAAGTACAGTGTATGCTACACGCATCTTGGGAGTTGAATCATTCATTACGAAATGTAATATAAAAGATGGCTGCCATTTTAATACAATTTGAAATAATGAAAAATGCTATTTATATGTTTTACTTTATGTAAAATTATCATACTATCATTTTTAAAAGATATCTTATATGTATCAGACTACCATGAATGTCAATCCATAACTCATGAATATCGCATATCATATGTGTACAGCCATACTCTGAAAAACACATGCCACTGTTTAACAACATGCTTAATAAGGAATGGGAGGAGCCTCATTTTAATGTTGACCCTTATTATAACTCAATTAGACACACTTCATTAATATGCTGGTACTTTTCCTGGCCACTGATTGGTTGAACACCAAAAGTGCTAAAGTGTACAACTTTTTTAATCCCTTATGCAAGATGTCTACTGAGCCAGCGAAAAAGCATGCATATGCAAAACAGCCACGGGCTTAGTTTGTTTGTCTATTTATTTCCCATGATTCCTAGTTATACGAAAACAAGTGTATGCATTGTAGTTTCACTTTTATTATCAACAAAAAAATGGTTATCAATTAATTCGCTTCCTGGTGATTTTGATACCTTATCATGACTGTGTTGAACATAGCAAGTAATGCTCTATGTATTGTTGTATTAATTTTGTTCACTAGTCATCTTGTCACTGTGATAATATAATGTGGTCCACTATGGAAATAAGTTTTTGTTCAAAGCAAAGACTTTTAGTGCTCCTACTTATAATCTCATAGTACTAGTACCTTATTTCTTATGTTATTTATTCTTATGTTTAATGTTATTGGTTATTTTTTTATATCTTGTTTTTCCTATTATATTAGTTTGTTTTATCTATTTAATGTAATATTACAATGTACAATGTTATTATAAATAAATATCTGAATCTGAATATTACCATGAACAAAGCTGCGTGTTTTATTCATTTCTGAAATACGTAAATATGACTTATGTCATGTTTACCATCATAAGTAAAGAAAATGAATTTTAACTGCAATGTGCTTGCATCCTTGCGGTTACGCAATATTGGACATGCGGTCAACGATTCAACGGAAAAAAAAACTTCCTCCGGGATTGAACTATTATTGTGGCTGTTGGTTACCCTTCTATATACTAGTAGTCTGGATCAGCCAGACCGCCATACCGCTAGCTAGATATCTGATGGCGAGACGGCCAGCAAATAGTCTGAATGATGGTATTAATGTGTATGGTATAATGCTTGTAAATCATACTAGTATAAATACCACCACTCCCATGGTGCTGGGGCGCACTCGGAAAATCCCCTAAAATGTTAGACTGCGCTCATCTGTCTGTATTTTGAAATCTTCAATAACCTTCTTTTTTACAAAAAATGCTAATATCTTATTTGAGTTTCACACAAAATATATATAGGGATGTGTAGTGTATGGAGGTATATCTGTGATATTGGAAGCTTAATATGTGGAGGATTGTTTTGTAAGTTTGACCTATATATCTAATGTTTAAAAGCATAATATTCTATTAAAAGTAGAAAAGCACAATCACAGTATATCCATTTATTCATTGCAAAAATACCACGAATGATACTAAGTACATCAACAATTAGCAGGGCAATCAACTACCCACCAAAAACAAAACCAGCCAATGACATACACTGTATTAAATGATAAAAGTGTGAATTGATAATGGAAAGTAACATTATTCATTGCTGAGTAACATATATAGAATGCAAATGTCATCTCATACTCATTTAAAGCTACTGGAAACAGGTTAATCAAAAAGGTTTTGATGAGATTCCACTGAGAGAACAAACATTAAGCAGAACAAAAACCATTGTTATGCAGCATGATTTCACGGCACTTCATCCCATTTTGGGATATGCAAACGACTGTATAAAATCTTAGAAATTACAATAAAACTAAAATTATGTTCATATCGCCCATAGTAGACTATACTTATCGACAAATAGACTTAGAGTGAAATAAATGTTCAATACAGTGAATTTTCTATACAAATAAAATTGCCACATCATAGCAAATGAAACAAAATGACAGTCATCTCTACAACAAGAGGGTCTATGTCTTACTAATCGGTGTCATCTCAATTTAATGTAATTGAAAAAAAAACTTATAAAAGCATTCAGAGTTTGCAGAAACGGGCTCAACTGTCTTATATCATATTTTCAATTTTCAAATGCAAATACCTACTAATACAAAACATTAAAGCACATTTTACAGCAGTGGCTGAAACAGAAAATCTTTTACATCAAACACGTGTCACAATTTGCAATTGTCTTTGATACTGTTCATGTCAGCCATTTTTTGTAGCAAAATCCGTATTCAAAAGTCGTCTGTGAGTGGAGTCCTCGATTCTGCAGGCGCACGCAGCAGCCATGTTGTCCGCCATGTTTTATTTTTTATTATAGCGGCTCTTCCGTCTGCTTTGTCCTGCCACTGGAAATATAGAAAGTAGAATTTCTAAAAACCCATCTATCAAAAAGAATTATCAAGATATACAGTAGTGCTATTCAAAAGTGTCACTGTTTCCTGGCATATCGATGAATTCACTTTTTTGAAGAAGTGCCAGTCCCTCCCTGCGAAATCCTCTGTTGTGACTTTTAAACAGATTTTACCATGGTTTCAGCATAAGTTATTATACCAGTGATGTACTTTATCTTAGATTAAAGAGGTGCACGTGACACTGTACTAAGTGTATGTCTACTTACACAAGAGGCCGACGGCAATCACATTGACTAAGTTCGGCTGTTTGGGGCCTTGTGGTTTGCATCGAGAGCAGCGGTCACAGTCTGGACACTGACCGTCAGCACAGTGACACCGCCCTACGCACGAATACGCACCGTTGTTGCAGCACATCGTCTGGAAGGAGAGAACACCCTCATGTATTTTGGGTTCATCATTCAATTCCCAAGGTAGTGTAACCCCTGCCTATAGGCGCAGTATAAATTTTATCTCTGTCCAGGATGATTAAGAAACGCGTGACTATGCAGCCGACAAATATGAAAATAGAAATAAAATAGGAAAAAAGTGTTAACAGGCGGTCCTCTGCTGCGATTGTAGCCTATTATTCAGAATAACTTTTGATATCTGCTTGTTTTTGCCACCTGACGCAAGAGCCACAAATAGTCTTGGCTCAGTCAATAGCCTATAAAAGGCATAATTTAGTATAGATTGTGGATTTTGTCCAGGATTTGGACACTGATCTTCATGATGAACAATGTTTCAATGAATGAAAAGGGACCTTCCAAGTTGAAAGAATAAGAATAAGTGGATTGTCTCCACTGTTGTTGAATGTATTTGAATCACATTTTGTCAGCTAACATATAGAGATCTATCCGAATAGCTGTGAAGGTGTTATAAAGATGTAGAGATATTTGATTTAGTTTCCAGTACAAACCTACAGTAAAAATATCTGATTTTTTACGTTTACATTTTATATGGGGTATGTAGGATACTACAGTCAGTGGGGTGGTTTTTTTCTTTCTTTTTTTTGTGAAAAGCTGTCTAAAGATTTTAAGAAATCTATTTTAAATATCCCTCAATACATGCAATAATCGCGGAGCAAATCCCCTAATTCCATTTTAAAGAATCTGAAAACAACAATAGCTAGCAGTTGGTCATGTATATTGTAAGTTTTATAAAATTATTCATTAAATTCAAAATTATAAGTAACTTTAAGTAAGTATGTAATGTTGAAGTATGTAGTTCCGATCATAACAACACTTACATTTTGTGTTCCTCCAAATATTAAAAGAACTCCAAATTGATATTCTGCCTAAATATGCTCGCTCGCTATTGCTACACTTGGCTTTTCCTTTGCCTGATTTCTTGCAGTGCTGTGTCTGGAATATGTTTGTCTGTAAGAGCCCCCTCCTTATAAACGGAAAACATTGGTGATGATAAAAATTTCCAAATGAGTCACAAGTGATGACTGCATTAGCTGATTACCTTCAATTGTTTTTATGACCATCTTCAAGCAGCCCACTCCCCAAACCACTTCACCATTTATTTTCAACCCTATCGTGATAGGTGAATAGTTGGCACTTACATCAACTTATAAAATTTTCCATTACATTTTGTCAAATTTCTCATTGCGTAGTCGTACACATAATGTTTGACGCCTACTTAAATGGGTAATAAGCATATTTGATGGTTAATAAATTTTTTTAAAAGTATGGGTGTTTGATGCATGCTGATATAAGATCATTGAACTAATGCTTTTATTGCATTTTTATGTGTGTGTGTTTCCAAAACATCCTCACGCTAAAATGACAAAGTACTCAAAAGTCACAAGATCTAGGTGCTTGGAGGAACCCTTTTCTTTGGGAGTACATGCAATTGATGATTAGGTAAGGCTATGGAAACTTTGCCAACTGAAGCCAAGGGCACATGCGGCAGTACCGCCTCTCTACTGCCTAAAAACGTATAGAGACCCTGAGAGTGAGGCTAACGTACGTTTTTAAAATAGCCAATTTCACGGATTAAAAAACGTAGATAAGCTCCTGCACCGCGCAGTTCTCTAGAGCGAGCACGTTCCTACCACTAACTTGACAAAGACAACCTTCCATTTTAGTGCCAGTCTATTAACAGGCCTTGGCGGGACTTGGGACGCACTCATATGACTACTACTACTAAGTTATTATCTACAAAATTTAGTAAGGTTTATAGTTGAAATGACATGCATAGTGTATTGAGAACCAAGCAGACTTATACAGCCTTTGGCTTGGCCTGGACGGGGTTCGAACCCCGGACCTCTGGGTTGACTGGGCCGCGAAGCAAAAGCAAAAGACTTGTTTCAAATGACGTATTGATACCCACTGCGAGCCTTGATGTGATGTCTTAGGTCCTGCAATGGTTAATTCTTCTCCTTTATAGTGCATTGTAATGAATTTCACTATTCAACATAAGTTCAACATAAACTTTCTACTATACTGGTGTTTCTTCAATGTAATAACCCAAATTTGCGATTCACCACCAGCCGCATATGTCACCATGTTGTGAAATCTTCACAAAAACACACTAGTGCACAATGTAAAAAATTTCCACTGGAGAATGTTTTGGTGGCAACTTTCCAAACCACAAGTTGACACAAAAATGAAACTACACATTCTAAATTGACAGCACACCAACATGGTTATCAATTACTTTAATTGCTTCCTGATCACTAACTGGCGAAGAATTTGATGGCATCTTTCCAAACCACAAGTTGGCACAACTACAAATTGGCAGTGCACCAACATGATTATCAAGTACTTAGTTTAGTACCTCATCATGACTTCGGTAAATTTTGCAAGTAATTGACTGTGATCAAAATGGACAGAATTGCGTTTGATTTAATCATGAGCACTATACAATGTATCTTATCAATGTATCTTATTATGTATTGTATTCTATCTTTAATCCAATTTATCATGAGTGTTTTCATGGCAGGAGGCTACTATTTAGTATAGCACGAGTGGTTATGACTAAAAGAAACAATCTTGTCATGATGGCAAGTCCCTTTTCAAGTAGTTTAGAAATTACCACCCACCCCCTGCAAACGTCTCACCATAGAATTTCTGCTGATTTCACCTTAGTTTTCCACATATTTTCACATAACTGCAGCTATTCATGATCCAGTTCTTTAAGCATTGATAAACCTTATTATTACATCAGCCTTCCTGTTTGAGTATCTTGCCAATAAGTGATATATTCTTTCACTAACATTTTTCAAATTTTCCAGTTTTCTTTGTTCAAATATCTTCGCCTGAACCTTGAAAAAGTTTCCAGAGAACACGTCACCACCGTTATGATGGTGATGATACATAAAAAGTCCAATGATGATCTCGGATAATTAGCATTAAATTATAAAACAAAGAACTGATCATTTGATCAGATATTCAAAACAACGCATGAGGTAAGATTTGTTCAAATATTCATGTTTTCTGAGTTCACAAGAGAGACACCGTAAATAACCAATTTAACGGCCCTTAAGCAGAACCGTTACATTTAAATCATGAGTGAACAAATATGGATTCTTTTTATACTTATCAGAGAAATCTTCCATCTTATGTCTATTTATTTGTTTGTTTGTTTTATGAGCATCAACTTTGTATAAATAGGAGAGAGAAATTCCTGTGTAAAAGCGTTCTATAATTTGGAGCTCTTTAAGTACTTGAAGAAGCACAAAATGTAAGTTCCTTTAATATGTATTATAAATGAAAGTTTGTTAAAACGTTTTAACATTTGTTTTTATTTTAAAGATTATTTCAAATTATCTGAGCTACATATCACCACATTATAAATGTAGCTTCATTATTTTTTATCAAATGGGTGATTTTACAGTAATTTACCTTGATTGGGAGATTCATTGTTTGATTTTTTATTTATTTTCATTGTTTGGTTTGTTTTTGACAATATTTTTTTATTTTGAATGGGATACAACACCATTACTAGCTAAAAAACGTTGGTTGGTGGATAAGTAAAGACACTATCTGCTACTGATGAAGAAATCAGGGTTTAGTAAAGTGAAATTTAATTAGTGCATTTCACAAAGAAAAGAAGTACTCTTTCTGATGGGGATGTCTTACTTTCAGACCATATTTAAGGTCGGCGATGGGACTCAGAACGTCTAGTTGCATTGTGTGGTATTCAATTATGTATGGCTAGAGTGCATAGTGGACCAATAATGATTTACTTAGGAAAGGGAACCCTATTGTATTTTAGCATACTTAAACATAATGCCACAGTGTAGTTCGTATGCAGCATTGGAGTTTCTTTTAGTAAGCAGAAAAGAACAACAAAAATATAAATTAAACATAATGACTATACTAAAAACATCAAGACATTTGCCCAAGCTAGAATTGGTATCAGTCTTTGGTGGCTGAAGATTAAAGCCATTGTGTGAAATAAAAATTCTTACTATCAGGAGAGTTCTTAGCAACAGCATATTTAATTGATTTGACGATTATTATACAAATGCTAGATAAATTAGAGAAATTATATTTGATATAGTAAAATGGAAGCAGATGTCTTTAGCTATGTCAATGTAGTGGGTAGGAGCTTGCTTGCTATAGAAAAGAGAGGGCGAGAAGAACATAAGAATTTATATTAAATCAAGGCGTAACTTTTTTATTTGAATGATAAACCCAAAATACATGAGGATGTTCTCTCCTTCCAGACAATGTGTTGCAACAACGACGCTGCGTGCATTGGAGGGCGATGTTACTGCAGAGAGGGTCAGTGCTCATGCTGTGACCACTGCTCTCGATGCAGACCACAAAACCCAAAACAGACGGGCTCATTCAAGGCTGCCGTAGGGCTTTTGTGTAAGTAACAGTAAAACCCACATTCTATCATTTTGCAAAATTATTATAATAAACGCTAGATTGGTCAATCAGCAAATTAAATTATGATGGAATAAAAATGGAAGAGACCAGATGTCTTTAGTCTATGTCACAAATGTCAATAGGAGCCGCTGACGCCGCAAGGCGTGTCCTGTGTAGTGGAAAGAATAAAGTTTAGACTTATATCAAATAGTGGTTTGCTTATTTGAATGGGAAAATTGACTTGCAATGAGAATGTTATAAATATGATTTAAGAAAAATAAAATGGATTTTAGTCATGACAAAATTGGTGACCATTGGAGGGCGATGTTATTGCAGAATTGGCCAGTGCTCATGCTGTGACCACTGCCCTCGATGCAGACCACAAATGAAAACAGACGGGCTCATTTTGGATGGACCCAAAGTACAGTAAAAACCCACAGTTAACACTACATCTTCAAACCACCTCTGTGTAATTAAGACTATATTTCGCAGTCATGAGGCTTCATGTACAGACACCAACCACTTTTCATGTACATGTAAGACCACTTTAATCCAGTATTCTGTGTGGTCGTAATGTGGTTTTATCATGAAGTTTGTTTGAGTTGGCTAATTTTGGACTACATTTCGTTTATATTTTGTTATTTTATGAGAATATATCCCTGAAGAGGCCATTTAATTAATTGTTGAAACGTAGGAGTAAACAGATAAATTTCAAATTTCAAAATTTCTTATTACTTTAGTACTCTAAATCATTCATGAAGTCTCTAAAACAATACAGAAAAAGACTAAAAGATACCAAAACAATGTTGATTACTTTTTATATGTCTCCGCTATACATTGATTTTTCTTAGATAAGAAGAAATTGGATACAACAGTGGGCGTTTAATTGGCACAAGAAGAAGATGTTTTCTTTTTTAAGATTTATAACTATCAGATAAACTCACAGTATTTAAAACTGCTGTGTATACTTCCAGTGGCAGGACAAAGCAGAAAGAAGGGGCGCTACAATAAAAAATAAAAAAGATAAAACATGGCGGACAACATGGCTGCTGCGTGCGCCTGCAGAATCGACGACTCCACGCACAGACGACTTTTGAATAAGGATTTTGCTAAAACAAAATGGCTGACATGAACAGTATCAAAGAAAATTGCAAATTGTGACTTATGTTTGATGCAAGAGATTTTCTCTGTTAAAGCCATTGTAAAATGTGCTTTAACGTTTTATATTGAAATGTAAAAAAATTTAAAAATATGATACAAGATATAATATTCAAACTGCAAACTCTGAATGCTTTTCTAGAGTTTTGTACGCTTACATTAAATTGAGAGAATAGTGGTTATTGAATTACAAAGACCCTTTGTTTCAAATATGCACATTTTTTAATGATGGTGCTAAATCTATTTTATCGAAAATAATTTGTTCTTTTGTATATTATAAACACTTTGGGAACATTTATTTGGAATCAGAGTCCACGATAGAAAAGTATAGTCTACACTACGGGCAATGGAGAATATTTTTTTAGTTTCATTGTTTATACTAGATTGCAAACAATGAAGGGACAAAGAAAAATTGCTGCCATTCATAAATCATAACATTGGTTTGGTTGCTATGCCCATGGTTCTCTTATTGTATATCATCAGGCAAATCCAAGATTTAACTTGTTTCCATTGGCTTTAAATCCCACCAAAATACTTCATTTTCACAGACATTTTCATGACATTCATAAAGTGCCCCCCTTTTTCCAAAAACCTGGATCTGCCATTGTATGTCAATATTCATGTAGTTTCTAACATTATGTAAGGTATGTTTGAACATCCCCAAAATTGGTTGAAGTTCTCTAAGTGCATATTGCATTTGATTTCCAATTTATTGTTCTTCATTAGAATCTCAATAAAACTGTTTTGTCTATCAATTTCCATTACCTTAAATGATCATGTATATTATTGAACAATGAAGAAGGTAAATTTCCATTATAATGAGACAATCTCTTCTCTAGTAATTATGCAATTGGCCGGTGTTTTCAGTGTTGTATTTATAATATAATCAGACTAACTCTTTAAATTGGTGATTATGGTTGTTATCACCATTATCAATAATGTTCTGTAAAACATAGATAAATATGGATTAAATATACCATATACCTGCTTGTGAACTTACATGTAAGTAGTATCAATCTCAAAGTATGAATACAATTAATGGGAATTGGGGTGTAAACTATATCTCCAACACTATACATCAAAAAATATTTATATTGGTGGGGGCACATAATATTACGTCTGATATAACTAAGGCAATCATATCAAATTATGGAATTGTTGTTTGCTAATGTGATATCCAGCAACCGTATCACAAAGACATGTCAAACATCAATATGATGGATGCACGAATAGTCGGGAAATATACCACTTTCAACAAGTCATCTTTTTTAATTGACTGTCCAGATGTGATATGCAGAAGTGTTTGACACAATGCAAACTCTAAATACCTACGGGATATGATACGTAACTTAGTAAAATTAGCCGATTTAAAAAAAATATATATATGATTTTATACAAAATAATTTTTTGAATTTTTTGCACGATTCAAAAATGATATGATTACATGAATATATTATCATGCATATATTGTAA
>CM032665.1:28454694-28553162 GCA_019095985.1 Streblospio benedicti
CATATCACATCTGGACAGCAATAATGTCAATCAAAAGATCACTTGTTGAAAGTGATATCTTCACGGACTATCCATGTATCATAATGATATTTCACATAACAATGTGATACGCTTGTTGGATGTCACATTAGCAAACAACAATTCCATTACATGTGATAAGCATGAGCTTTTCCAGCCCGACTGAGTGTCTGGGCTCCCGGTCTATAAAGAAGCGTTTCAAGTGGCAAGCTCACGTGTATGCTCATTAAAAAGAACATGTAGTAAACACAACACCAGCACGCCCAATATCTACGAATCTCTTGATGCACTTGCGTACCTAATACTAGTGCAGACTTAAACAGATGAAGATTGTGGTTAATATTATTGCGCGAGAATCGCAACTCAAAAACAATTTAATATTTAATAAGCGATATTTGATAATTGAGCTATCGTTGGGACGAGTAAAAGTACAATTAAAATCAATTGCAATAAATCTGTTCTTATTAAGTTATTACATATATTATAATGGATTCACATAATTCGTTTTTGGTTATGTTCCAAGTAGGTTTATAATTTTAATTATAAATATTTGCACTTTTATTGATATATATGAATGTTTAACAAATAACAAAGCCCACTATTTAATAAATTTGTATTCTGATATAACGTTCTCACTCATGCCTTTGACTGACCTCAGAAATCCGTTGCCGCTATCGGATGAAATGCTTGTAAATACCTTTCCACAGCAAAATACCTTACATTATTGGGATAGTCCGTACGAAACACACGAGATCCCTCTAGTACCCCCTTATTCTGTAAACCTCGATCTCTCCTGGGTGGGGGGGGGGGGTTTCTGGCAATGAAATGGTTTCAGGGCTTCTGGCAGACACATCCGATCAATCAAATTGCCTGGCAATGTTGTTATTTCAAAATAACTAGAACGATGTCAAACATTATGCAATTGATTTGAACATCTTGATGGGGGTGGGGGTCTTTGGGGGCTTCTGGCAGGCACAACCCACCACTGTCTGAAATATTCTGGCAACGGCATTTTAAAATGGCCAGACATATTCTGAACACTTTGCAATTGGTTTAAACTGGTTACCTCATATGTCCATCTAGATGGATTTTGGGGTCATCGTTAAAAGAGTCTGGTGGCCACTTTCCACCATTCAAACATTCTGGCAATGGTGATTTATGGTTACCGGGATTAACCCGAACATTTATCAAATGGTTTTGTGTGGTAGCTTTAAATGTCCATCTAGACGGATTTTTGACTACTTTCAGATGACACATAGCTATTCTCATTAAAAATTCTGACCAATCACAGTCTGTTAATCTATATTCATCTCAGGATGTGACTGAATATAAATAAAAGGCCAAGTGACCAATCCCAGCTGAGTATCAGATGGGTGTGGTGTGGGGTTCAACCAATCAGGTTGCAGTATTTAAACAGGTCACATAAAGTGATAAATTATGTTAATCCATTCATTCTCAGGCGAAACATTTCAGAGGTTAATTTGCTTGACATCTGATAATCGGAGTGATGTGCCCACATTCCACCAAACATTTTAGACACTGTACATCTCAATTCTCACAGTGTACATGTACAAGTGAAATCCGAAAACGTTTGGACGACGAGAATTGAAATTACAAAAGACACTAATATAGATTATGACGTCGGTGTTTTTAAGAAAAAACACATGAGGAATAATCTTTTGAAAAGGAGAGGAAAACAGAAAACAGAGCTCACGTTATGGTTATCTAACGGCAACGAGTATACAAGGTGACTTGCAACACGAATATACCTCGTATGCAGACAATTTTGACAAAAACTGTTGAGATTGACATCTTTCCAATGAAGTGTTGTACTTAATTGTAAATGAAGTTGATAGTTTGAGTTCTCGTTATTGTACAGAATCTTTGTTACGAATGAAAAAGATAGTTTGAGCATTATAATACATATGAAAAGATATAGTACTAATCATATAGTACACAATACAGTATGACCATATATACACTTTATAGACAGCAAATATATATAGATAAAAATAGAATCGGTACAATGCAGAGCAGCTCGTTTTCTACTAAATAACTACACTTACGGTACTGACTCACACCTAACTCACCCCATCAGTACACAGTTAAAATGGCTCCCCCTCCAACACAGACTTTACCCTCAGCGATCTCTCTCTTTTCTATAAAATTAAGAACGACCTTGTTTATATATCCTTTCCTCCCACAGTTCTATACCATCATTCAGAAATAACATTTACTTTCAACAAATACAATCACTTCACTCTGATGCCCATAAATATCACATTTTCATGAGAACAATAAGAATTTGGAACCTGTTACCTTCTCATATAGTAACAATAGATAATTTAGACACCCTCAAACATGAAACAAAACCATGGATCACCCCACTGAAATGGACGAAATTGAAAGAAACATGGACACCTGTTTAAAATTTAAAAAGTCTTGTTTTTAACTCACAGCACATATCTTTTATCTTGTACATAATATTTCATCCTTGCACAATATGGCACACAATCGATGCACGGCGCGGTACGCCTTTGGGCATTTTGGGTTTCAAGAATGAAGAAAAAAAGAGAGGAATGATTGAAACTCAACACACGCCAACTGTAAAACACATCTTTATTTCACGCTATCACAAGTTGCCATCCTTGCTCAGTCTCTCCTCCTCTCGCTTCATGTCCCTGAGTTTCTGGCGGGCGATGTTTCCGAGTCTCCGCGACTGAGCGAACTCTGGCCACGTGATGTAACCGTCCGCGTCCTTGTCGTCGTCCTTCAGCATGCGGTCCACAGAGTCTGGCGAGAAAGATATTGTCCTGTATCAGTTTCAAGTTTTGAGCCTTCCTTCTATCAAGAAGCTCATAGGCTGTGTGCGTTAGAGAAAGAGCGAGAGAGGATAGAGATAAAAAGATTAGTTTAGATAAGAACATAGTTTAAAAGTGTTAGTAACAGTGCAAGATAAAAGCAAGAGATCGGGGGTATAGTATTGATATGGGAGGTTATGGGTCAGGGTGACAACTCTTCCTTTGAAGATTGCCAATGATTTTGCCTCAATGGTATCCCTGGGAAGCTGGTTCCACTCAGAGACTGTTCAGGGGAAGAAGGAGTATTGGGTTAAGGCATGGATGTGGATGATGTGAACACCATTGCTATGGATTGTTATATATTCATTAGTTGGGACATCTACAAGACCCCTGGCTATTTTATACATCATTGTACATAGTACTAAATTTGTACAATAGTGAAATAGGTATTGCTATATTCATTATGCATTTCGGCAGCAATAAACCAACATCTATAATCTTACAGGTGTTTTAACAACACTGCATACACGTGCGTTTACATCCGCACTCACCGACTTTCCACTTCTTGACCCTGTCGAGCCGCGTGGTTCGCTCCTCGGCCGTGATGCCGTCCGTGGCGAGGATGCGGTCCACCTGCGCCGCCATGCCGTGACTGACCGCGTGCAGCAGCTCCAGTCCGTCCAGACGGTCGTCCAGGTTGTTGTCGTGCAGTCTGAAGTCATCATTGACAGTACAGTAGTATAGTAGTGTTAGGAGGTCTCAGTAGAGAGGTGGTCTGTATACAGAGGTTCATTTTGCTAGCTTTATGAAGGTTTGGGAGTGTGAAAAGTGGTATTGTTATAGAGGTGGTCTCAATAGAGAGTTGGTCTTAATTGGAGGTTTCACTGTAATATAATAGAATAGATACACAGTAGAACTTCTCTATTAAGACATGTGGGGATTGGTTATCATGTGATCTCATTTGAGAGGTGGTCTTATTACAGAGGTTCCAATTGGTCTCTTTAAAAGGGCTTGTGGTGGTACGAAAAGGTCTTATTATAAGGGAGGTCTCAATAGAGAGGTGGTCTTAATTGGAGGTTTTACTGTATGTCTGTGTGTATACTTTATTCATAGATTCATAGCTATTATAATTTCATACGAGTCATCATAGGGAACTGACTCCGTAAATAAGGGAATGGCTTGGTGAGTATGGCAGAAGGCAGTCCGCCAACCATGGGCCTCAGCATCATGTGAGGGGGGAGGGGGTATACAATGGTCTAATAGTATGGTTTACAAACACTATACCATACCGTATCAGTATATAAGAAAACCTTCCCGCGCCTTTAATCAGTAGGTGCATGTTACGGTGTCCGTACGTGTACCAAGAGCTGATTAACAGGAATAGAGTGTTGACGGGCATGCACAACCTACCACTACTTAAATCACCAAGTGTGCAGGTATTTGTTCCCTGTACCAATTACATAGGTGCAGGAGACAAGACATTCATCCTCAACGATGAGTCAATCCACCACCGCCATATGACTAGTCCCCTCCCATATGATGCTGAGGCCCATGCAGTCAACAAACGAGTCAAACCAAACCGCCAAACAATCAATCAACCAGGAAGCCGACTCACTTGAAGAAGTGGAACTCCATCTCCTCCTTGCTGGCCTTGTCCAGGTCGATGCCCACTCCGCCCAGGTGCTCCCGCAGGTGCCTGGAAGAGAGCACCACCTAACATAATGGCCTCACTCAACAGCCCACGAAACCTGAAGGCCCCACTTGAATGCAGCAGTGGGACACACGATTCAGCTATTTCTGGCATCTGCTCTCATTTCCAAAAATGTCTTTTTAAAGCATTTTTAAAATATGATTCATCATACAGTGTACACATTTACACTGCTTTTTACAATCTTTACAAAGCAATACCTCGATACTTTCAATCCATCCTGGATCTTCGTCAGATCCTGGGTGTGTGGAAAGCTATCGAGGTATTGCTTTGTAAAAATGCTCAAAAGCAAAGTGTAAATGTGTACATTAAGCATATCAACTTGTGCAGATGAGTATTCAATATGATTTATCATATGGTAGCTTTTAAGTGTATGAAACCGATGAAATCGGCTGGTTGTTCACCCTCTTGTTCTTTGAAAATCTTGATCTACCAATGACGTGTGCATGTTACATGGACCGTTGCTACCTTCTGGTTTAGTCATATATGGAGAAATACGTCAGGAAATGTCCATAGACGTAAGGATTCTTTCTCCAAGTCTATGTCTGCTATATCCCAAGGTCATTGGTTGGAATATAAACCAACCCTTAATCCCTTTTCATTCCAAATTACTGCATGGACATGCTGATTTACTACTAAAAACTTACAAGATTTACAGGCTGGACCATTCTGAAAATTGACTTGCTCTTATCCTATCAGGTAGGCCTCTTATTCACAAGATCCAACATGAATAACAAAGTATAAATGTACTCTGTTGATCTGACAGAGTATGGCAGATAATATTATAATGCCAATGCCATAAGAGGGGGTATATAGCCTTGACGAAAATCCATTCACCATTTTTTCCTACATCACCAGTCACCAATACTTCAACAATCAGGAATTGTAATTGAATAGGTAGCATCACATTTCACATCTGTAAATACAGGCAGTTCACAATTCACACTCAAGGTTTAGGGCAAATCACCAATCACAGACCTTGTAATAATCAGGTCACCAGTCAACACTAATAGGTCCCATTACATTTCACACACTTAAACACATACAGATCACAAGTAATAATCAAGATTTAGGGCAAATCGCCAATCTCATATTTGCTATACAATGTATATGACCCTCTCTCATAAGCCAGGCGTGTGCACAATGCAGACTTACTCTCTGTCCTGCACAAACTCCTCCCGGTCCAGCTGGTTCTGGATGGGCTGGTCAGGGTCGATGTCCGGCATTCCCCCGCCGTGACCGTTGGTGTGAGCCTGCACCGCCAACACCCCCAGACTGACCACAAGTAGTGACCACAACGACGCTGAAAGGACACAATATAGCCCTCACTTATGGGGAAACTTGTCCATTAAAGACACTCACAATCATTAGGGAGTATTTCATTCTTTTGTTTGATAGTCATTGTTACTAGTATGTTCATGAAAGGTGGTCTTATTATAAAGGTGGTCTCACTAGAGAGAGGTAAGGATTTTACATGTCTGCAAGGGACTTTCTGATTAATAAATACATTCTGATTCTGATTCTATGTTCCACCCCAGAGATAATATTTAGTACTTTCACCAGTGTCCCCAATAGGGAGATTTACTGTACACACCAACACGTGCCATTACGGTTATCAAGTCGGCTGTTTAGGGCCACGTCAGTATATCACTGTACTGATAGCACACGACATGATAGGCTAATTGAGCAGTTCAATATGAACACCATTTGGTTCCAAATTTGATAAAAAGAACAGTAATGTGTTGACTCTAATTCCCTGGTCACACACCCTGAAAACTAAAGCTAACGCTGCCACCTGTAGTTACTTTTTGTGCTGTGTTATAATCACGTGTTTCTCGATGATATTAAGTAAAGCCCCTGTCCTACATTAATGATTGTGAATACCCGCAAATCGATGGTACGGGGCAGTCATGCTATATATCTTACGGTTTCTTGAATGAGTTTGCATCAGTAGTGGTTTGACCGGGAAGTAGTGGTCATTTTATAGAGACTCTCCACAATGGTAGATCAAATGTGGCATCTATAATGGGCACAGTGAAATTTGGTGGGTGTATAAAATGTGCGATTGCTAGTATGTTATCCTAATTTGTCTTCTATATCATGACATTTTAAAAAGAAACATTATAGTTTCATTATTTATACTATGATACCATTAATATATTTCAGTTCTAGTCAAAATGAATTTGATTTTGTTTGATAATATCTAGAGGTCTTATTAGCCTAATATTTTCTCCAACCTATAACAATATCTAGAATATAAACCAAACATGGTTATAGCCGAAATATGTATTATTTGTTATGATAACAACATTACTGTATACTCTTTTAAAGATATATAATCCACTTGATCATTTGTTTCTACTTACTCATTTTGTTCACTATTCCAAGTTGTGCACCACGCGCTAACCTGATCTTATCAACTGTCACTGTACTCATGTTTGAGTATTTCACTCATACTGCAAACTCACATTTTGTATCACAACTCTATATTGATGGTCTGATAAGTACAAACCTATAATTTCATGCTTCAAACTAGGCACATGCAAATACCTTTTCAAATTGATAGTGTTTTTGCTCATGAAAATTTAGTCGTTTGGCCAGCTGGCATTTTCACAATACATCGTGCATTAGTGATTTATATATTTCATTTATTTTGACAGACACACAACAACTATTTTAATCAAATTTCTTTTAGTATAATAAGTATTATTTATTATTATTAGTTTCATGTATATGAGAAATCCTTTTTAACAATATGTAATTAAAGTTAATAAAAATGACATTGTAGATTGAATTTTTTGTAAAGGTTAAAAATAAGTAAATAAGAAATCACTATACTCTCAAATGTTGTTATCTGGTAAAGTAAATTAGCTGTTTTTGCCAATTCTGTTGGCATTGCGTGTCAGAAAACACTATAACACTACACTTGTTTGTATAGTTTAATTATTCATTACATTTGAACCACTATTACAACAGTCCTTGAATGTGTTCATCGTGTGTTAGAATCCATACATACACAAAGTTCATCTTAGCACAACACAACACATATTTTGAAAATGGCAACAGCAGTTGTCGAAACTGCCAATCAATGTAAGAATTTATTGTGTTGTGTGAAGATGAACTCTGTGTATATACTATAACAACTGGCCATAATAAGACAACCGTTTAAGTCATGTTCTTGTTCATTCATTCACTCATGGTTCCTGAGGTCATTCAGTTTGTCTTTGACCATTCTGCGCATGCGCTGTGACCTTGCGAACTCCATCCACGTGATGTAGCCATTATCATCAGAATCATCGTCAGCAAGGGTCCTGTCGACCGAGGCTGAAAAACACGTGTTTGTGTGAGTAAATAGAATAGGTACTATAGGGTAAATACTTGATAATTGACCATTAACACACATTGACCCCATCTCTCACTAAATGCAGATAAAAATTGTTTTCTGTCATTGTCATATGATGATTTAAAAGAAGTCCGTGTGTCTGTAGTTTCTAGATGTTCTCAACCCAGGATCTTGCAGTGACATAGCGTATCAGGAATTTTCATTAGTTCTATTCCTGTTCCCATTTCTTATGACATACATGTAGATAGACACAGTGTGTGTGGTGGGGGGGAGGGGGCGTGCGCCCCCCTTTCCACACCAAAATTTCATAGTTTTTTTACACGTCCACCATCGATCGCGCGTACGAAACCCAAGAAATCCTTCAAGTGTGCCCCCCTTTTCCAAAAACCAGGATCTGCCATTCTTATGTACACCACCGTCCAGGCCTTAAGCACCGACAGTACTTGTTATAAGCTTCCAATGCTTCCAAGTTTACATAAATATTTGTAATAACACCTAAAATAGACATGTCCTCAGGTTTAACCGGAGATTTTACATACTGGAGAAGTGAATATGATTTTTGAACAAAATATAACATGTCGTCATAATTTAAACAGCAAGATGGACATGAATGGTGAACCACATAATATAGAAACCAAAAAATACCATCCAAATAGATACGAATCCAATATCTATGATTTTCATGTACCTGAAATTGGTGTTTATTCATGGAAAAGGCTCAATAACAATCTCGTAGGAGGAGATTTCAGACCACCCTGACCCACTTTTGACTTGATTGGCCACTGATCTTTGTTGCGCATTACTTTACCTATGTTGGTGCGTTTGATCCTGTCCACCCTCTCCACTTTCTCCTCCGGACTGATCTCCTCCAGTCCCTGGATCGTCTGGATCCTGGCCGCCATGCCGTGACTGACCGCATGCAGCAGCTCCAGACCGTCCAGACGGTCATCCTGGTTGTTGTCGTGCAGTCTTAAAGACAAACATGAGTTCTTAAATCGAAGACACTCTGCCTGACTAAAGGAAAAACGCACAATTTGATCAGCCATGGCTACTTGTATGCAGAAACTTGAAATCGCAAATGACACCCAGCCATCATGACTTAAAGTAAGTTCCAGGCCATCCAGACAGAAAACCGTTGTCACAGTTGTCTTTGTACAGTTTGCAAAGTGTGTGTGTGAAAATATCCAGACAGATAATGGGGTTGGAATTTAGACAAACATTGCATTGCAACTAATTAGCCAAGACGATTATTTTGTGTACCATCAGCAAGAAGAACACTTAGTATTTTAGTATACTTTGCTAGTAGAAATGACGTAGGTTAAAGTTACCAGAGAGGATGTTCACATGTGTAGTACTTTCAGAGTTTGTATACCTGAAAAAGTAGAACTCCAGTTCCTCGCTCGTGGCTGCATCAAGGTCCAACCCCACACCCCCGAGGTGTTTCTTGATGTGGCTAAAAAATAGTGGCAAATATGAACGAATGGACAGATCAGTTTACACAATCGGTCATCTTGTTCTGTTTTTAAAATCCCCCCAAAAAAAAAAAAAAATAAATAAAATAAAATAAAAATAATATGGTAATCTCATATATAACCAGTTCTATTATAGTCAAAAATACGATTTGACAGTGGAATTAGATCCTATTGCTCTGATCGTGACCTACGCTCTGTCTTGTAGGAAGTCGGAACTGTGAAGCTTGTTCTCTATGGGCTGGTCACTCTGGTGGTCACTACCTCCGCTGACCGCCCCACTGCACAACACACTGACCCATAAGAGAGCGCCATCTGTAAACGACAGACAGTGTTTTCTAGGCTTATTCATGTCCAAAACCCACTCTCATCATTCTGTTCTGTGTAATAACTCAGCATGAATACCCACATATTATGTAGCTACAAGTATTTTCATAATTTGTTTTAACCGAAGATGGCCAGGCAAAATTCCAGCGATGATAGCTTTGTCACTCAGATATTTTTGATAGGTATTTGCAAATTATTATTTTTTGTTTGACCGCAGATAACAGTACGTTTTCTTTTGTATTTTTTACTCCAGGGTATTACAAACTTGTATGAAATGGAGTTCTTCATCAACCCTGGGTTCAATAGTGTAATTCCATGATGTTAAAGCACTTAACATAATGCTATAGTCAAGTCTAGTGAACTTCCATGCATCTTTGGTGCAAGCCTGACATTATTTACAACTGCCCACGGAAAAACCATATTGAAGTTTCAAACGTGTGGTACATTAACACGGGAATTTAATATGCTCGTATCAACATCGATTCATGTTTTATCAATAAAGTTCAATATTTTAAATTGATATTGCTCGTCAAAAGCGACATCTTAATGAGTTCAGTCGCACATGCTGAGTACTGTGCCGTAACAGTACAAGGCTAGGGTCATACGTTACCGATAATTTAAACTGAGCCGATACTGTTGTATACACTGATTGGCATTTTGTTCCTTCATGTGCCTTTGGGAATCCACACTTCATCCACATATATGTGCCTTTGGGAACCCTTTTCCCCTACACACACACAGAGAGCAACTGAATGTATAGTATCCTTGCTGGCCAATCCAAGGGAATGTAAGTAGTGGTACTCCCTACCCACCTTTTAAGTTCCCATCCATTGAAAACATAATTAACATAGACCTTTGCCGATATAGACTATAGCTTGTCCGCATATGAAACCTATGATGACTCCCACTGGTTGCACCCAACCCCTTCCCGAATCTTTAACGAAAAAAATATGATCTGCCAGTGTATATTGTATTGTAAAAGGTCAGTTCTCAACATTTGTGACCGTCAGACCGTGGCATAAGTCAGTATTGACCAGTATGAATTGTACACAGTAATAACTACTGCTGGGTATGAATTGGACTATGTTTTTACACCTACATGTAGGAAACTCACTACTGAGGAAGTATTACAAAAAATAGATAAATGCTAATCTAAATCAATTGCACTAACATTAACTTTCCAGTTTTTTGGTAGATATCAGAATTCTGTATATTTTGACATTTGATGATATTACGCACAGGAACAATATATCTATTCAAATGAAAATCTTACCCCAGAATTTTAAAAGCTAGATTGAATGTCTCAAAGTAAACTCTTGGTGGGGTTCAAAATCCTTATTTTTAGACCCAATTTTATACATCCGAATAAAAGAATGATATTTGCAATGATATGAGAGTGAATCTTACTCTATCTCTTAACTTGAAAAGTTTTACTTACACATTATTACTGTAAATTATTCTTTGACTTTTTGTAAACACAGCGTTATGAGTATTATAGTGTAGTGTGTAGTATTCCAGTATTACATTGCCATTTCACTTTAGCTTCAGATTTTTCTACTACATGTAGTATGACAGTTGATACTGGATAAGATAACGTGGTGTAGTTCTTGGCGAATATTTGAAGCCATATGATAGTCGCTATGTCACATGCACTCAGAATAACACTGTCACTGCACGCTTGGTGATAAAGTTCTGAAGGTTACAGTTGTGATAATTTTGTGAACTACGTGTTACTATGGAATTCGGTAACAATTGTTGTACTACTATCATTTCACATTATTCTAAACGTGGTAGATTGACTTGCAAAAATCGTAGAAGAGAAGCAAAAACCCAGCATTAAAAACGCACCGATAAAATGTGTAATAAATACGAGACAACTGTCCCGATGTTTCTATCATAACGTCTTCATTGTTAGCCAACTAACTAATAGCATGTAACGTTTGCCAGAGGGTAGAGGTCAGATGCCATGGTCTACACTATCATAGTGTTCTGTTCACAAACCAAGGAGCAAACAATGGTGCTTTATGTATTAAACATGCCAAAGTACAAGACATGCTTAAAATTTGTATCCAGAAAATAACCCAAAAATATAGAATCATATTGTGAGCGTCAATCAGCTAAATCCCCTTTTCTAAAAGTGGTCATTCAAAGTGGTTATGGTATGTGCCATTTATGGTGCCATCCAGTCTGCTTCTGTTCATCCAGGGTTTTGAAGCCAAAATCAGAAAGACTGTTCTAAAAAAAAGTCACTACTGAATGAGAAAAGGAGCATCTGAGAAGGTGTTTTAACGTTCTTGTTAAAATTGAGCTGAAATGTACTCTGAAATTGGTCAATTTCTGAAGGCTAGCCGCCAGTAGCACTCTTGATGCTGAAGAGACAACAGTGAGACAAGGTACACTAGATCAAAAGTGCTCAGAGAGCACAGCGTTATTAGAACAACACTGACTCATGGGCAATAAAGAGGTTTACTTTGCAATCAAAGCACTTACCCCCCCCCCTCCCACCGTTCCACGATCGGGACCTGAACGAAAACTAGATAACGATTCATCATTTTTTGGTGATAGCGACCATGTCGCTAGCATGTCTTTACCAACTCACTATCTAGTCTCCATAGTCGGCAGCAAGTTCTTATCTAGTCTTCCAAAAATATCGAGGGCGGACCTGTGATTGGTCGCGATTTTCTTAGTTCTAAATTCATGCAGCAAAACTAAAAAAGTCGCCGTGGTTTGCTGGCGACTCAAAAAATAAAAAAAAAAATCGTTACCAAGTCGTTATCAAGTCGTTATCAATTCTTTAGCAAGTCTTTACCAAGTCTTGACTAGGTCTTAGCCACGTCTTTACCATGTCGGTATCTAGTCTTCTTGGTCGGGACCAAGTCGCCACTTCAACGTAGGTAACGACCAGATGAAGACTAGATGAAGACTAGATGAAGACTAGATGGAGACTGGGTAAAGACATGTTGGCGATGTGGTAAAACCTGGTGAAGACGTGGTGGCTAAAAAAAGTCTAGAATCGCCATGCTTGGTGACAGGTGCGCGCGGCTATAAAAGCCGGAATGCAGAGTCTCCCGCCCTTTTGGCCCAAGTTTTTGAAATGATGGAAATGGAATGGAAATGGAAATGCCAGAAATGGAATTTGGAAATGATAGAACCGCCGTCAGATGGGCCTGGTGAGAACGTTGACGATGGCATTGAGCAAGAGGAAGAGGCAGAAGAAGAGCGTCTCGCCGAGGCCAGAAGTGCTGCTAAGAAGAAGACCGTTGAAAACCGCCAGAAGAGGCCAGAGTTCCTTCAACCACCATCTTCATCTGTCCCGATAGAAGTGGAGGATGACCCTGAGCAAGCACGCGAAGAGACGGTGGCACCACGAGATGGTTCTACACCCGCAGAGTCCACAAGTTCAGCACGTGTCCGAACGAGTGGAAGTAAGAGTCCGACTGATATTGACAACCTCTTCACCCTCACCAAGCACCTGCTGTCCGTGGTCCAACCTCAAGTGAATAGGCCTGCAGTCGTCAACGCGTTTGGCCAATTCGTCACTGAAGTCCTCGCCCAGTACCCGGATCACGTGTTTAGGTGAGAAAATGTTTAACATTTGTTTCCCTTGCACCAAGACACAACAATGTAGAATATTTGGTAAATTTTGCTATAAATATTTTGTTTCGTGTAGTATACTGAACGTGCACATTAAATGTCAATTCATTGGCTTCACTACATAATATCATTTAATTCAGGTACGGTCGTGATGGGATCTTGCAAGTCTTGGCCAGATGTGAGGAGATGATTCGTTCACCAAGTGCTCCGACAGATGGTCAGGGAGAGGCTCCATGTGCAACTGTTGGCGCCAATCGTGCAACGTCAGCTCCGCCCGCTTCGACCTCAGGTCCTGCAGCTGCTTCCGTCGGTGGTGGTGACTTAGCTGGCAAAACCAGGTCCCCAACTGTGGGGGACGAGTGCAGCCAGTTCACAGGTTAGACATGCTTAATTTATTATACATTAATGTGTTAAAGAAGCAACAATTACATTTTAATATTTTTAACTGTGTTCACATACGTGGATGTCAACTGTTAAAATGATAAACATAATGTAAGTTAAGGAAACATTAGATATTTTAATAGTGTCCAAATTATTTTGCGGTCCTCTTTGATGCCAACAACAGCCAGGCAGTGTTTAATGCATGGACAGGGCCATGATGAGGGCGTTCCACGTATCACAGCAGAAGGCCAGTCCAAGTGCTAAGTGCCCCGTGATGGCAGGCCTTGAGCTTCAGCCTGTTGCTTAGGCAAGGTTAAAGGAACCTGATAACATTATTGAAAAGCAATTATTATTACTAAATTGAAAATTTCACACTGAAAATGAAGAGAGCGAAAATAATGCTGAGAAAATTATATATTGCAAAACAACTTTGATTTATGCTTTATAATGCACATTACATACCTATTGGTTTTTCAGGAGATAGACGAAAGCCTAGTGGCCAAGGTGATTTCAGCAACCCCCAGCACACCCAGCAAGAACTCCACCACTCTTGTAGCCAGCGAATTCAGGTCCAGCTCCTCAGGTTGCAGGAAGTATCAGTGACCACGTCAGAGGCCGCGTGTCTGGTGTCATGGACCTACCTGTGATGAGACGTTCGATTAATAGTTGAACTTCTTGAATCTGTGTTTGAAATTTCATAAGAACTTTCGTCACTTGACACTGTAAGAGCTCTGTTTGTGGTTTTCATAAACATGTGTCAAGTGTTAAAATTTTAAATGTGTCTTTTACAGAAATGAATGTTCTGTATTAAATAATGTTAAAGTTAAAACATTTAAAAAGTATCAACAGTGTTAATATCCGTTAATGAACTGAATGTTCTATAGTAAATGCCAAAAGCTTAATATTACAATTGCTTTTTTCATATATTTTTCATGTAAATTTTGTGTGCGGTACAAAAAAAAAATAACGTCCTAGTATAAACTATTGCTTATGCCCTTTCTCCATAGTTTAGACCCCATAAATTTACCGGTATCACACAAGAAGAAATAAAATAAAGTAACAGTAACAGTCTGTACAATAGCATGAACAATTCTATTCTTTAACAATTTGTATAAATGAAAGGATAATTTTGTAGAATTTTATATGTTTCATGAAGTTTTATTGTATGACTGTAAAACGACAATGAATTGGGACCCAATATTATTTTTGTGCCCATTTCATGGTAAGGACTCATTTTGATTTAATTTTAATGAACGACAAGAAAAAATCCTTTTTTTTAATACTGTTTATTTATTTTGGTTCATTTGATCATTTTACATGAAGCTAAGATGTTACCCAAGTCACAATAATCACATTTAAGACATAGCATGACACGTTTATTTTTATTGGAATACACTTTAATGAAAAAAAAGCACATAGCATATTTGAACAGAAAAACAAATAGTTTTATCACACATATGTGTTAGAACAACATTTTAAAAACAAGAATTTTTAAGATACCAACAGAAACCGTTGGGACTCACATTTTGGCGAGACTTTCGCTCTCATCGCAAGAGCTTCAGGCCGAATGACAGTCCTTAGTTGGTCATGTGACCGCCATGGCGGCGGCAGTCAGCAGCGGCAGGAAAACGGGGGCAATCCAGGGCGCTGTATTCACGGATTTCCACGGCTTCCTAAAATTCCCGGCTTCTAAAAAAATTCTTCTTTATATCATGAATGGAGAAACCCAAGAAGAGAGAATTGTTCATTCTTTGAACATTTTTTCAAAGTTCCCCAAAATACAATAAGTTCAATGTTCCACAATCACTTGACAACATTAATTCACACAACATTCACAAATCGGTCCTGCCATGGAACACGTCCAGCTTCACTGCCGTGAAGCAGAGTCTCACGAACTTTTTCCTTCCTCAAGATCAAAACCTATTGCTGGATGTCAATTGCACGTCAGGAAGAACTGCATCATTCCTCCAGGCACCTGGTACGATCTCGTGGTTTTCATATTCTTGGTCCACCATGGTGACGAGAGGTGGGAGGAAAGCGAATTCTCATCAAGAGTTATGACATAGTCGCTCAGCATGACTTGTACCACTTGGGGCTCTGGTGAAACTAGAAACATCTCCATCTAGAGGCCAAGATACCAAAAAATATTTTCCACGACACGACGACCTCCTGGAGATCCGGTAGTTGAAAACTCGAGGAGGCCTGGTGAGGCTTCGCTGGGGACATGGCTTCATGAGATGCGGTGTAGGCCGGCATGTTTTGATCATCATTCGGCAAATGAATCTGGATCTGAAAAGTTGAGGTAACCCCTCCTGCACACTCTTGAACTCGCTGTCGTTGAAGATCTGTGCATCACTCTGACCCATACCATAACATGAAGCCCAGAGGAAATTGTATGTCAGCCTCGACGACAGGCATCAAGACGATGGAGAAAAATCCATTGTAATTATACTATAGGGATCGACTATCTGCTGGTTTGCGAATCTGTATGTTTCCCATCCACGGCACTTAGAGCATGAGGGGCACATTCCATCTCGAGTGAAGAGGATGGGATGCCGTGAGCAGACATCTTGAGGGCACTTCATAACTTGGTCTAAGAATGCTTCATAGATGGCCTCACACACTTTGGGCACAAATTGGTGATAGTGCCATGGCCGAAACGGAACTGGAAACCAAGTGAGGGGTACAATTCCCTAGTAGAGAGAAAACCGCAATATATAGGCATAAGACTACTTGGCAGCAGCTCTTTAGCCGACATCATCTCCTTGTATGCTGTCTTTCACTCTGTCACGAATCTCAGCAAAAAGAAGTATGGTTTGATTTATGATTCAACATACATTTATCTTCTTGGCATTGGATTGAAGGTGCTTTCTAAACATGGCTACTAAAGTGAATATCTACTGGCCATGAGTTGACATTGTTCTTGTGACGTTGTGCTCCTCTGAACACTTTTTTAATTTAATGTAACCATTGTGTCAATTTGATGATCATATTTTTCAAACAGTATTGAAACTATAGTGAATTATAGGTACAACAGTATCTCTCTATTATGACCACCTTTTGGGACCAGTGTCAGGTGGTCTCAATGAGAAATTGGTCTCTATAGATACATTCATTTGGTAGCTTTATGAAGCTTTAAACCGTGACAGTTTCATTCTTCAGAGAGGAAGGTCAAGAAAAGTTTCAACCATCGAGTTCTGAAAAAAACCCCCGTCCCCACTCCAGTCACCTTATGAACACTCCATCTTCACCAATTCAGGGGTTCTGAATATACTTCTATCTATAACATTTGATAGATTATTCCTTGCTTGGCAAGATGTGAACACTCCCTACGTAATATTAACTGACGAGGTCAAAGTTCTCACGGTCACATACTATTTATGTATTGGTCAACAGGAAGAATATTATTTCAAATGTTCTTCAAAAAATGGCCATTCTGTGGTGTAAATGATCAAGATACATCACCCTCTGTGAATATTCTCTTAGCAACAGGAATGTCAACAAACAAACCAATGCCATTTCAATGACTTGAAGGTTAAACAGGTTGCCCACAACTTCTTGGGGATTGATACCGGCTTACTTGGACCTGGATGTCACATGTACGCTCTCTGTTGGAAACATCACACCTATTCTGTTTTTCATTGAAACGAAAGCGATGTTGAACTAGCCGAGGATTCTGGGAATGGATCTAAGGCCCCTTTCTGATATTCAAGAATGTTATTCCCCGAGAATTCATAGTTACGGTGGGAGATGATAATTGCAAAGGTGGCGGTGGTGGATGATTCCGCATCAAAACAGCACGTCTGTGTCAAGGCAATAAAGAAACATACTACAAAAGTAACAAAGATAAGGATTGGTGTCGGTTTTAATAATCGTGAATGTGGAACAGTGGCATTGGTCTACCGTCCTTGCAAGGTGCGGCAAGTATAAGGAAGCCTGTTTATTGTGTATAGATATATTGTGAATCAATTTCGATTTGATTTAATTTGATATGTTTTATTACTGTGATATGGTATACCCAGTCTTTCAAAAGACCTTAACTCTAATAGTTGTTTCCTCTATTATTAAAAGAAATACACGCTCATGTAAACCATATATTAAGTGCAAAGAAGAGCAATTGCAATTGTGACAGCCTCTAGCTCTAATAGATCTCAGCTCATTTAAAGGTCTTGGGACAGGCTATAGTATACCAAACAAAACGAGTAGCATGTTATGAGTAGTTGACATACATGTCCTATATGTTACCTTTACAGATACTAAACAAAGTCTGACGCAGTCTTCATGGTAATGCAAACTTAACGGGCCAATCAAATCCCCAATCAAAAGCAACCTCTTGATTAGCTTACTGCAGAATGAAGCTATGGAATAGCGGGGTAAATATCTAAATTGTAATTTCACATGACTAAGTCAGTTTATTTTAATAATGTGAAGTGATAAAGTATATATGTAATACCCAAAAGCTAAAACGGATACCATGGCCCCCAGGTCTAAATGGCTATTAGACACCCTGGTATACAATAGCAGAAATGTGTATGGTATAGTGTTTGTAAATCAAAGTCGTATACATACCACAAGCACCCTCCCTTGATGCTGGTGCTCTCGATAAAAGCTAAGCACACGAAAAGCATATAAATTACCTGTCAATAGGATGTTTAATTATCAAGTCCCCTGTCAATGAAGTCTACTGGACTCTTTTTCACACTAAACGCATGCTTTGTTATTTTCAACAACTTAGGAAATGCACGACCTATATTATTATAATATGAGGACCATCTCATGTAACTGGTGTAATTGTAGGGTCCAGAGGCGAGCTATTCAGATCTAGTGAGTATGAGTCAATGGTGCTGGTCTGGGCTTGGGAAGGGGCTTGTGGAAGAGTATGTGTGTGTGTGTGTGTGTGTGTGTGTGTGTGTGTGTGTGTGTGTGTGTGTGTGTGTGTGTGTGTGTGTGTGTGTGTGTGTGTGTGTGTGTGTGTGTGTGTGTGTGTCGTGTGTGTGTGTGTGTGTGTGTGTGTGTGTGTGTGTGTGTGTGTGTGTGTGTGTGTGTGTGTGCAGTGTGTGTGTGTGTGTGTGTGTGTGTGTGTGTGTGTGTGTGTGTGTGTGTGTGTGTGTGTGTGTGTGTGTGTGTGTGTGTGTGTGTGTGTGTGTGTGTGTGTGTGTGTGTGTGCGTGTGAGTGTGTGTGTGTGTGTGTGTGTGTGTTTGTGTGTGTGTGTGTGTGTGTGTGTGTGTGTGTGTGTGTGTGTGTGTGTGTGTGTGTGTGTGTGTGTGTCGGGGGTGGGGGGTGGAGTCCCCTCTGTTACCGGATTATTGGATGCCTTGGATTCTGCCCCTTTGGATGTACATTTGAGACTGCATTTTGGGACTAGCCACAGCTTTCGTGAAAATCCAGGGTAAACCATGCAGCTTGATCAGGTTGACAACTACAATAGAACCCCCAATTAAGACCACCTTTACAACAAGACCGCCTCTTCAAATGTCAAATGCACAACTTTTTCAGTATTCAGGCTATTTTACAAATGGACAAATGCGAACCTCAATGGACAACAGACCACCTGCATTACAATCCTTTGAAGCTGACACCCCTTGTGGTGGTATTAGAGGGTTGCACTGTAAGCATTTCCCGGTACAACTGACACCCACACTCATTACAAAGGCTGATATCCACAAATCTCACCAGAGGCGCTAATGTGTGTGTGGCATCTAGTGCAGTGACAATGGCGAATCGTTCATTATTTAATCGGGTCTATTTAGTGAAAATATCTTAGTTCCCCAATTTTTTCATGTTATTTTATTAAGGGGCTGGGCGGAAAATTTTCTGCCTCTGATTTTGAAAAAAAATTGTCCTGATGTTCCCAAATCTTTTTTCATGTGAAAAAATAAAAAAAAACGAAAGTAAAAAAATTGGCCCGCCCCCTCAATTTCCATGTATAAAGTTGGCGACCCTCTTAATTTCATCCGGCCCCTCCTCATAAATGAACGGTCCCTTAAAACTATGTGTCACTACACTATTATCAACTGTATCTGTATTTGTATTGTCTAGTCTATATTGTTATTTACATGTTGTTATATTGTTATAGTTACTTGTTATTTTCAACTGCACGCACTTCCCATGACAAGTTTCACGAATAGTGATTAACAAAAACTTACTTACTTGCCTTGCCTTGCCTACTTACTATAAAAAAGTGGAAATGAGGTCCACTTGATATGCAGCGGAGACATTCTTTTTAGAGAATTTACGATTAGAAAGTGTAGTCTCTTCACATGTGTGACCTTATTAGGTCTCACATACATGGTACCAGTTTTGATTTTAACTAAAAAGCAGGTACATGTATGGTGCATAGTGCCAAATGGAGGAAAACGCCTTCAGCTATGTAACTACACGAATGGTAGGGGTGGGCTGTGCTTGCCTTGGAGATGAGAGAATGTAAGTAGTATGAAAACATTACAGTTGACGTCATTGCATGACTTAATTAATCATTCCACCTTTATACCTCCAGTAAATGTAAATATAGACAGAGGTTAGGCCATTTGTGGTCTACATAAATAAAGGCCACATGTGCCACACTTTTTCATGTAGAAAACAGTATAAACAAAACCATGTAGGGCGTTGGTACAACATATATGCACCTTCTGTTAACTCATTTAAAAATGATTTAACGTTGAAACACTGAGGTAAAATTAACTGTATATATATATGTTTTTCACAAGTTTGCTTGTGAATTCAATTTACTCTCACTGCTATGGCAAGCAAGCTCCTACCACTGTGTTGACATAGCTGAAGGCAGGTTTTACAACCCTAAACTTACATTTGACTATATCAAATGGCCCTGACGGGACTCGAACTCACGACCCCCAAGGTTGTGAGAGCAGCCAGACTACTTTTCACCATTTTTAAAACAGAGTTGTAATTGTTTAGAAAAGAATGATAAATACAAAACCGGGTTCGTTGTGTAAGATGAATTATTTCATCAGGATTCGTTCTTGTGGTGCATCAGGCTCGCCGTGATACGCCACAAGAACTCACCTGATAAAGTAATTCATATTCCAAACTCACCCGGTTTTGTCTATGCATCGGCAATGGTAGATTTCTTTATTCAATATTTGCTGAAAATACTCGATTCTGATTGGATTCTGAGTGGAAAACTTGATGACACACACCACAAAATTGAAAACATACAGAAAAGGGGTTATCCCACTAGTAGCATTGAGAGATAACAATATCTCCCACCTTGTTCACACTAATGAAACCCCACACTCAATGAGAGCTGTTCTAATTCTTACCCACTCTCTTACAACAGCAACCTATTACTAACTCAGTTAATTGAGGTAAACGTTCACCTCATACAAATCTGGATCATTGTTTTATCTGGATCAGTGTTATCAGATAACAGGAAGCCCCGTGACGTCAGACTCCGTCACTTCCGGCTGTCAGGATGTCCCCGCTGCCGCCGCCACTTAGGGAGCGTTCACCATTGACGTCAACCACATTTTGGCACTTTCTACCCCCACCCCCTCCTCATCAACTTTCGTCAACTTCATGACAACCCCTCCCCCCGTCAACTTGAGGACTACCGCCCCAAACGCCCCTCCCTGTCAACCATAGGCAGATCCAGGGGGGGGGGGGGCATAAAATGCATTAAGTGCTGCCCCCCCCCCACTTTTCCCAAAACCCGGATCTGTCATTGTCACCTATGACGGTGATGTCAAATTCATGACATCCTCACCCAAACCCCAAATCTCCCAGTTATCTATCTAGTCTAGCCAATACTTAAGATATGTCTTATTGAAATTGAATCTATGTGCACTTCTGTCAGGTCATGTCATACAAAAACTGTGTTTGATGGGTAATATTAATGAGAATGTGATTTATAAACAAAGATTACAACAAATACAAAACATTTATTATATCTCAATTCTTTAAACTACAACCGTAATATATCAATTGAACTTTGATATATCCTTTAAGCAGCCCCCCTTCCGTTTCCGTTTCAACATTTGGGGTGACCCCCATCAACTTTTGTTAACTTTTGCTGACCCTCCCCCCTTCGGGGTTGACATCCATTGTGAACACTCCCTTACCACCTCACCCGCTACACCGTCAACCCTTTAGTGACGAAACTAGTAAATGACCCTACTATTGCAGCACAGAATAAAGCGTAAAACAAGCACAAAGTGACCAAGACGGACGGATGTCTGATTTACCCGATTACTCGGACTGCCCTTACTGCCTTCCGCTAAATCAGACATCGATTGTGGACAATTTAAGGTTATTTTACGCCACACAGTTAATCCTTCGCTACTACTACTGCTATTGCAGTCAGGAACAAAGTTTATATTTTCTTTTCTAATCGTAGTTCCTGTCTACAACCAGCAGGTGGCTACAAACAATTGCATTCTGTGGACAAAACAGACAAACTTTATCAGTCTCTATCATTTCTTTCTGCCACCCCGTAGCATCACAGAGCTTTGGTTGATCGGGACTGCACCACGTGGGAGTAAAAGTTGTAGTAACTATTTTGAGACACCACTACGATCGTACATAAATATTTCATTGAGACAGCGATTAGAAAACTGGTGTATAGAAAGGACAACCTCCAATCAGGGCTCACTTCAAGTTTGAAAATCCGTCTCGCTAAAAGAGGACGTTATGATTCTCGCTTGGAGGTTGTAGAAAGGAATCACACCTTTTTTAAATTTTCAACACCACAGTACTATTTACATTAAACCCTTCAGTTCAAGTTTACTTTTTTCATTGGCTAAAGCGGTCGATGGCCAACCATAGCAGCTTAAAAGTGAAAGCTCCTAGGCCTCACTAAACGTTGTAACCACCCCCCACTGACACCTGACATCACAGTCAGATTCGTGAGCGCCGGCGGCGGCGGCCACTTAACACTCAAACCTCACCTGACCTCACCCCGTCATCAAACCCCCATAGCTACAACTCCACGTACACATGTACTACAGGGATGTGATTCTGCCCCTGTCGCACATCCACGCTTATTGTAATGATGGTTTTCATACGTTTTCCACACAAGTTTACACGGCTGTGCTTCCGTGGCCGAATGGATAGGAAGCTGGACTCGTGACCAGAAGGTCGTGGGTTCGATCCCAGTCGGGTCTGATCGTAAAGTGTTGAGCAAACTTACCTCTAACAGGTTGCACACTGCTCCGTGGTACCTACACGTTAAATAGGTACAGGTCATTGGGTTGAAAGAGTGAGTGAGTGATTGTGTGAGTGATTAGCATTGCACGCATTGCACATTCAGCCGATGCAAGTATGCCAGAAATAATCAAATGATGACCAATACGTGTGCCAATGACCTGGTGTAAATTGTAAAGTCATGAGAGCAAGATTGGGATCAGGACTATAAACCACCACATTTACATTTACATTTACGGCTGTGGGTTTCTAGTCATGGTTACTGCTAGCGTCTGACAATGCGATTGTTGTAGCTGACCAAAGTATGGTTTTGTGGTCGGTGTGAAGTCCCTCGGTGTTTGGAGACAGAATTATGTAGTTTTCTACCTACCTCGAGTGTAGAACATCTTCTTTAAGTTGTCGGTGATAATCAATCTTAAAGACAGTTCTTTCTGAGTGGAGCCTGTCTCAATGTTGTCGCTTGAATGTAATGTAAATGTGCTGGTTTATAGTCATGATTCTAATGCTCTCACGACTTTACATTTTACACCTGGTCATTGGCAGCATCCTTGTCACACTATATCTTTTTCAACTCCCCGGGGAGCATACAGCACATCGCAACCGTAGCGCAGACGTGCTAATCACCCACATTAGTGCTAACTCGCCTGACCTGTACCTATTTTACGTGTAGGTACCATGGATCAGTGTGCAACCTGTTAGAGGTAAGTTTGCGCAACACCCACCATCAGACCCGACCGGGAATCGAACCCACGACCTTCTGGTCACGAGTCCAAATCGCTATCCACTCGGCCACGGACGCATACAGCCCCTTCAACCCCTTCTCTTCCTACCACTAAAAATCGTCATTTTCAAAGGGGTAACCATCTTTGCAAGCTTGAACTCCGTTGTCAATGGTGTATATTTGCACTCATGTCTGCAGCTGCGCTTGAAATCATCCCCTGTCACATGCGGCATCTTGTGTGATATTCTGAGACAGAATTCTAATGAGGGGTGGGGGGGGGGGCATAGGCAAATCCAGTATCCAGGGCCACGAACCTCCTTTCCCCCACCAAAATACATTCAATTTTCACGTATGTTTTTGTACATGTCCACCACCGAGACTAATAGGGTATTGCATGGATTTGAATGGGAGATAAGAAAATATTTCACTGAGTGGAGTTGTCACAGCTTGAGTGAGCGCAGCGAACGAGAGCTGTGACAAGTCTACGAGGTGAAATATTTTCTCATCTCACATTCAAACATAATGCAATACCCTATTTCTCCCACTTTAACTGAGTTATTTTACGGACTATGTGATGATTTATAAGTCGTAGTAAATTTATGCAAATTAGCTGGTCTGGGAAGAGTGGGAGATAAAGAAATCCACCACCGCTACTCCATTCATAAATAACACTGGAGGTGGGAGAAATTGTATTACGGGCCAACCACTTCTTATCCTGTACTCCCCCACCTACCAGGCGTTATATCGTCTGTGTGACGCGGGCCTCGCTATCAGCACACGATCGATGCCCGCGACTCGAGCAGACGAGACCCAAAACAGCGCATGCGCCGTTTGGCGCAGCACCGTTTAGGTCTCACTCCACTTGCTGTCGGTAGATATGGCGTCACGTGTCAACCACTCGCCACTATGGATGCTATAACTCTCGGCTTTGTGACAACATTATGGTGGATGTGACATGCTTGTTTTATTTATTTGACAACTAACAATTAATTAACAGAATGATACAGTCTTATGCATGACGCTAATCATAAGGTGTGAATCACAGTTATTAGTTTGAAATAGAAATAAGTTAAGATAAAATAAAATAGAATATAAGATAGGATGGCCGCTGCTTTGATGTAGCAACTATAAACAAATCACCATGAGATGAGAGATAAAAGCTTTGAATCTGCCAAGCTAAGAGGAGAACGATTTGGATGCTGCCAAGTGCGGGAGTTTGAGCCAATTTCAGGGACGCGTTCACATAGGGGAAGTGCGGTCCAAAGATGATAGTGCCGCCGAGATTGGAGCTGGCATTGCCAAACGTGAATACTGTGTATGCCGTGCTGGTAAGTACTATGTTCTACTGCTTTTTAATACATACTGCGGAACATTTAATATTGCGATAGGGATTACTTTTGGAGGGGATTAAGTCGGACTTGGCTCAGTACATATGGTTTGATGAGTGACAAGTTAGGTAGCATTGTGGTACGACAAATGCAGTCTGTTTCATTTGTGGTGTTTGGCACTATAGTTGCTTTAGTTTTGTTTTCTGATTAAATGCTGGAGGGGATCGAGGGGTTGAACATATTTTGGATCACATGTCAACGGGATTTATCTAAAATGTCCGGGGGCCGGGAGGGGGGATGGACTCTTTCACAGTCGGGTTGGGTATATATGCTCAGCAGAAAGACCCCCCATTTTGAGATGACAAAATATCTAAAACTCCCTATTTCTTGGCAGCCAAACTGTTATGTATGAAATACTAACTAGCCTTCTTTGTAATGACTGGTCCCTCATGCTGGGTACAGTTGTTAAGTTTTACATCATTAAAATAACTACCGTAGATCTATCTAAAGTTTGGATTTTGTTCACGTAATTTATGTACGAATGAAAGACCCCCTAATTTCTCTAAATCTCAAAGCAAAACCACACAATTTTGCAAAAAACGTAAACTGAAGCGTGATGATACTTTGTTATTGCCATCATTTCATATAGATTCAATGTATTGTTTTAAACACCGACATTTGAGGCCCCTATTTTGGCATAAACCGCATATAAGAACCCCCATTTTACAAAAAAAGAAGCACCCACCCATTTTGAACTCACCGTGGAGCATATGGGGGGTGGGGGGGGGGGCTAAGATGTACGCGTGTATTTCATAGCGTGTATCTGGTTTGTGTTAAAAATTGTTCTCTAAGTGAAACTTTAGTAGCAGTGTTTTGAATTTAATTTACAAGTGAAGAAAATCTGCTGGTAAGTCAGGGTTCTACTTGTTTTTTGTCTATTGTGATATAGTTTGACTCATCAAACTGTTAATGTTGGTTTAATCATTGATGTCTTCATTTTC
This sequence comes from Streblospio benedicti, assembly GCA_019095985.1. Taxonomy (NCBI): domain Eukaryota; kingdom Metazoa; phylum Annelida; class Polychaeta; order Spionida; family Spionidae; genus Streblospio; species Streblospio benedicti. The sequence goes on from CM032665.1 coordinate 28,480,546, forward strand.
AAGTCAGAATGATGCCTAAATATGCCAACATGGATATCTGATTAACATAACGCAATAATCTCAATTTAATTGTGTAATTTGAAGAATCGTTGCAAATTAATCACCCACTGTAATTTACCCATGTCTTGATCAAATTTTTGAACTCTGTTTATATGATCTGGAGATTGGTTTTAGTAAGGCCTTACATAATTTATGGGAGTCACAAAAATATGAGAACACGCAGCATAATAATAGTAATGCATCGCCTGTTGAACTTTGCTTTAACTGGAATAGTTCTATACTTCTAATCAACTACGAGATAATGAGAGGAGGATTTTATCTATTATTAGTATACATTGTACCTGTAATATTCTGTGTAACCTTCTGGCCTACGGACGTATGTCTCGCCTACATCTGACTCACTGTCGGGGTTTTGCACTCGCTGAGCACGTTTGATCTACAATAAATGCCCCTCGTGGCTGGATGCAGTAAATCTTAACCCTTGACCTGACAGAACCCACAAGTCACACCTATATATAGCCGATCGGCTGGTCATCTACATCATAGTCACTATCAAAACATTCCAAGGAATCCACCCACGCATTATCAAGGGATGATGATAACTCCATAACTATTCAATGAGACCAGCGTCAAAGATACTGCATTGCACCTTCGAAGGGATTATTTTAGTTCTGCCGAGGGTGATATCAATATTTTGATATCGATGATACTATATAATCTCTCAACAGATTGCGACCGAAGATACTGAAAACCTGTAATAGTATACTATATAATCCTTGGTGAAACGAAACATGAAAACGTTGTGTTCTAGAACGCTATAATAATACAGGTGCACGTGCAAGAACCTACCCGGTTCGCCCTCCTACGTTCTTTATAAGGCGTTACACCGCAGTGGCATTAACCTCTTGTATGAAGCAATATACAAGGCTCAAAAGGAGATGCTTGGAAAAAGTGATAATGCCATAAATGCCATATACGTTTACGCTGCAATGGTTTTAAGAGCACAGCCAGAAAGTGCAGTAATTAAGCCCCAGTCAGACTGTCACGAAAGTTCAATCTAGCCGGATTTTTACTTCGCGGTTGGGGATTGAGAAATAATGAGAAACGAATGAAAGACGAATATTACCTAAAAATAAGTGTCAGTCTGATGCCTATGAATCTTTTGCGTATTTTTTAAATGTGAGAAATACATGGGAAAACATGGTCGTGTCATTGAACAACATATCTAAGGGGACAAAATTGGCCAATTATTATCATTGACCTCTATTTCAAGACTAATTTAACTTCAATAAAACTGGATTGTCTGAACCCTAGCTTTAGTTATCCATACATTGATATTTGTCACATATTATCCTGAATATTAAAGCCCGTTGAGTCGCGATATTCTACATGTTTTGAGAAGGCTGTGGGTTCAATTCTTTACGGGGTCTGGTGGTGGGTGTCATCTCTAACAAATTGCACATTGCTCTGTGCTACTTACCCGTTAAATAGGTACAAGTCAAGAAAGCAACCGCTAATGCGAGTGATGAGCAGATTAAGCAGATGCTCCCTACCGTTACGATGTAATACACGCTCCCCAGGGAGTTGACAAAAATACAGTGCAACACGTATGACAATGACCTGGTGTAAATATTAAGCGGCCAGATCTTGATAACTGAATTGTGCCTGCAAATAAACACATTTACACCTAGTAAACACATTTAAACATAGGGTCTAACACATTCTTGACCGTGAGACTGCGGCTTAAAGTGTGGGAGTTAACAACAAGCCGAATATGACAAGGCATTTCCCTGCGATACTCGCGGACTATAGTTTCATGCGCGCACACTTTTCGCGGAGCATAAATCCACAATGGACCCGTACTAAATAAACAACAAAGTAAACGTCGTCCGTATAAATAGCTTATGAGGAAGTGCCGACATTTTTATTTCGGGTCTGCTCTTAAAATAGTCTGGGAATTAATTACCCCATCGGTCTTGGGGGACTGGTGAGTTTTCTAACGGGCTTAGACTTGGGCGGTAGCGCCTGGAAGGTGTATGGGTCGGTGTTCGCTTTATTGTTTCCTGTTCATTCTTTTGCAATCTGTCCAAACATAGGATGTAGGACATTACCAATTTTATCTGCATGCCAGAGCTGGTACTGGTTTAATTTTATTGCTTTATGATTATACAGCTGATAGGCCTAATTTAATCATATCAGAGATGTTAACAAAAGTTATTTTCGTTTAGAATGGCAACCCTTTAATGGATGAAGTGATATATTTGTACTTTAAATAATGCACTTACATAATTATTGCATTCACATCCGTCAAAACAGATTCTGTAAGCTAAATGTTAACACAATATAATACCACCACCCTTATGTTTCCATTTTGTTCGCATACCATACTATCCAAGTAAAGTTTGTTGAATTGCTGTTATAATGATAAAAACACGTTCGTTGTGTTGTTTTCCACTTATTAACCATCCTTTTCTACATTGATTGGGTGGGAGTGTTAAGGTCCCAAGAGATCCCACATCATCTCAATACATTTTACCCTTTCCCCCAGTTCCTGAAGTCTTGGTCCTTTCATCACAAAACATATACACCCCGAACCTCTGACCTCTTTCTTTACTCCTTTTGCCCACAACCCTCTCTGTTGACATCACTTTTTTCTACGCCCCCACTCATCCATATATACACCCTACCCCTTTGAATAAAAAATGAAAGCCTGCAGACTCCAAATTGTGCAACTTTGATTGTGAATTGTCCCCCGGTGAGCCCTCATTGGCGAGGCGGGAGCGATGAGCACGTGGTTTGAGAGACGGAGGCACGGAGGAGACAGCCGTGAACTCGCCGGTTTAGGGCTCAGACCACAAAATCAATGCAAAATCAGCAAAAATTCGGTCCGAACATTCGGGTGCACCTGGATATGTCATTTTAAATTTAAAGTGGGCGTGGTTTCGATTATTCACTGATTATAGATATGGTAAAAAAATAAGCTTAGACTGGATAGGTGCCAAACCAGTTATTTTACTTAAAATTATTTGGATATTTTTAGTGTAAATGGTCAAGTTGTTAGCCTGTTATGTATAAATGTAGAATTGGGCTGGACTGAAGAGGATTTCAGGGGGTATGTCTCTTCAATGCCTGCCAGAACTCTGGGAAGGTGGATATGCCGGTATAATTTCTATCCTCAGCAACAGGAAATTGAATGATCTACTGAAGAAAAATAAGATTTTTTGCCAACACTCAAAGCTAAGCAAAGCAGAGGGGGCCTAGTCATTACATTGTATATAGATCTTACAATTGAGCATTCATTTGGTAGTCTGAGCCCTTAAAGCCTCTGACGCAACCGACAATGCGGTCTTTTTGAAAGCAGATCTACGCTTTTTTTTATCGTGTCTGCAGGGCGTCTACGGCATGCACAACCTCCAACAGGGAATCATAACGTCCTCTTTCAGCGGGACGGACGAATGCTTTTCTAGGAGCCTCGATTTGGAGGTTGCGGCATCCAATACCGTACGGCCTAGCGTATGGTGTCCATACACAATAAACCACTGCTGAGTTGGTTTTGTCGGAACTATAACTTGCGACAAATGCTGTGTATAAACTAATCGTGCGTTTCATTGGTAGTATATTTGTTTTATTGGCTTTGATTTTGTACTTAATATCTTATGCGTACAAACTCGGTCACTTTGGAACTAGACGTCGACATGAAATATTCTGCCGAAAGCTATATTACTGTTTATTGGAGCAACAACCTCCAACAGAATCCTAAAGGTTTTACACATTTAACATATTGAACGTCCTCTAAAGTCTCCGTACGCCCTCAAAAAGTGTGCTTTCGTCCCACTTTCGGCAACCGAGACACTACCAGACGACTTCCTATCTCCAGTATCACGTGGTTTGTAACATTGTTGTCACACTACATTTTCTTGCTATATTTTACGAAAAGCATAATAATGATATTTTGGAACCGTCAACCGCTCAGAAACGTTTGAATGAACTGTGGTTATTTTCCATCAAAATAAGTGACGAAAACGACCAAGATACTTCATTTTGATGGTTTTTGTGTTTGTTTTCTTTGATTTGTATTTCATCTGTGCCATCGATCGTTTGAAACCCATAAAATACCTTAAATGTCCCCCTCCTCCTTTCTAAAAAATCTGGATCCGCCAGTGCTTTTGAGATCGCAAATCCCCACATCTTTTTCCATTTCCACCCACATCTTCTAGAACCTATTTTGTGTGGACACCGTCAGCAGAAGTGAAAAGCGTCCACACAAAATGTATGCCGTTTAACAGAGAGGTGTTCACATAGGCCAACCACTGAAGATGGTCAGAACCCTCCCACCCCCACCCCCACCCCCACCCCCACCCCACCACCATAACACGTGTTTTTTGTGACCAGAAATATCCTCCTCCCTTAAAAAGATCACTCAAAAGCCAGTCAATGCATGGAGAGATAAATCCTCGACATTTTACTGTTGGCACTGACATATAATATTGCTCCTTTCACTTGATGTGTTAAAAGAACTGCCCGTCACCCATGCCTCATCAAAACCTTATCCTCACCCTTATAATCTACGTGCAGTTCTTTGCATACACTTTGTCTATATATAGCCGTTATCAACACATGCAGGTAATCAAAAAATCACTTTACTGTCAATTTGCGTCTGGTGGTAGGTCTTGAGCAAACTCATCCCTAAAGCAGTTGTACACTGCTCCGTGGTACCTACGCGTTAATTAGGTACAGGTCATTGGGTTGAAAGAGTGAAAGAGTGATTGTGTGAGTGAATAGCATTGTGCGCTAAATGTGCTGCCGATGCAAGCATATGAGAAATGATCAAATTGATGATCAATAAGTGGGCCAAAGACCTGGTGTAAATCGTAAAATCGTGAGAGTAAGACTTGGATCAGGACTATTAACCACTACATTTACATTTACAGTTATGTTTTTATTTTCAATCTGCTGTGCCCGTGTACCAGTTTACCTCTTGTACTGACTTCTTGACAGTTGCCGCTTTACGACAAGACGGTAACGTGAAACGCTCCCCTTGACACATTCGGAGTTTGCATGTACGTACAGGTGGAGACAGACACGTTACTACGTGCGAAAAGGAGACTTTCTCACCTCTTTCGGAGGGCAAATGTCATTTCTAGTGCTGACAAAAGCACTTGTGAAACTCCATTTGATATTACAGTAGAACCAACAATTAGTAAAACACATCCTACAAGATTATTGCTGGCTAAAACTGTATACAGAGACATCCTCCAACCTCTATAAAGAGACCGCCTCTCTATTGAGACCATGTAAGAACAGCATTTAGGTTGAAGAGGGTTTTCACGGTTGTTGATTAACATAGAAAAATAAAAGAAGCACAAGAGTAGAAATGCCAGGTATTTCTCCAATTGACTTCAAATATAACCTGCTCAGAAAACATTTTACCCATTGTTGTGACTTCAAATTCTACAAAGTCATCGCTGGCGTGCATGTCCTGAGTAAAGTGAAGGTAAAATATAATTTGAACATAGCACAGCAAATAAAGGAGACCTATTTCTGACACCATTGTACAAATGCAAATACAGATGTGTGCACGTCTGTGCATGTTTGTTGTGTACATATTTACTGAGCATTGCGATATACCTGAGCGGACCAGATTTTGAACTGCAAATGCCACACTTGTTCTCATATATGGGAACAGCGCAAAACAAAGCCCCAGTCAGACAATCACGATTCCTGCATTTTTACTATGAGACTAGAGGAAAAGATGATTGTTCTTCCCAAAACACGCCTGTGCGACCAAACTATGGACCAATAGATGAATAATGGATACAAGACAACGATTAAAGATCACCTATTTTCTGTGCATATGTCAATTAGAACGCCCCCGCCCCGCCAATGATTGTCATGTATTCTGTCCGTTGAGGACACTGGGCAATGTAAGGATGTCAAAACTCTTCTTAACGTTCAATATACAAATAAAATTACAAGGACATTTTGAAACTAAGTGATCAGAACGCCTGTTTGATGACCCTGTACATCATGTATCAAGTCTTGACAAAACTGCAATTGCAAACAATAGAATAAGAGCATGGCATCTATCGCACTTTGCGTTAGGTCAATGCTGTAGTATTGCATAGGCCCATCTCAGTGCTGAAAAGGACATTTTCATGGGGTTAGTGAACTTTTATGCGCGTACAAATCCATGAAATCCACGTGTTGCGCCCCCACCCCCTTTCAAAAAAAAACCGGGATCTGCTAATGATAATGTGCACACTGAACGGGGAATAGCACCTGTTTTGGGTAGGTATGCGCCACGGTGAGTACAAAATGGGTGGTCTTATTTTTTGTTGTGTTGTTGTAAAATTAGGGGTCTTAAATATGGTTTATTCCAGAATAGGGGGTCTTCAACATTGGTGTTTAAAACAATACATTTCATCTATATGAAATTGGAGGTAACAAACAAAAACATCATCATACTTCCGCATTGGAGAAAGTTTGCCGTGGCAAAAGTGTGGGTCTTTGATTCGTGTGAGAGAAATTAGGGGCTCTTTGGGGTTTGGCTGCCAAAGAATAGTGGGTCTTAGATAATTTATCATCTCAAAATCGCGGGTCTTTTTGCTGAACATATGTTCCCAACCCGACTGTGGAAGAGCCCCATCTCCACCCTCGGGACCTTTACCCTAATATGAAGTCAGTAACACATGTCGCACTCCAGCCTTTCTTCGTGTGGAACATGAGTTTCAGTGGGCTGTCGAGACTAACTCGACAACCGAGAAGAATGTGCGTAAATTCCCACCAGACATAGCTATTCTTCGTAGCACATATAGTTTAGCAGCGTTGTTATTTACTGCCACCAATGAAATTCTTTGCTGCTATTGCCATCAATGGTTTTAAAGAAAAAACCTCTTTCACCTTTGCTACTAGCATTACTAAAAGTTCTATTTGTATACAAATAAAAGGAGTAAACAGGTTGGTTATATATTGGGAGAATTGTGTGAATGTATCTGTCATAGAGAACAAATAAAATGACACATGGCTGTCTCAGACATGTAGGTAAAACCGAGTATCAAGCTGTTCTGGACATTGAGCACCAATTAGTGCATTATCTCATCACAGTCACAGGCAGAATCATATACCCTCTCCCCATGTATTCATATATCGTACCAGTGCAAACTAGATGAAATTTCCTGATTGTCAGTCTAGAGTATTAGCCATTATACCACTCTATCGAGGACATACCCTTGAAAAATGTTCTCTGATTGGCTGAGATCCAAAATCAGCCGGGCATAATTACTGCATGAACCATGGGTGAATTTTGCCCTCCTTTGATTCTTGAAGTCTTTATGGCAGAAGTAAATTTGCTGATTTAAAGGATACACTGTACTGTTTTTTTGTCACTGACTAACAAAGGACGCAATAACGTTCAGTTAAATCTCGTCTCATAATTTTACAGTATTAGAGTATGGGGGATTATAATCCTTTTAAGCCGTTCTGTGCAACCAGCCGTGAACTGCTATGACGCTGTACTGGAATCACAGTTTTTTTTACAATAGAATAGAATCATGGGAAATAAGTAGCCAAACAAACCAAGCACGTGGCTGTTTTGCATATGCATGAAGCTTTCCCCCTGTCTCATATGAAATATTTAGGTACGATCGTACAAAGGTGTCTCAAATAGTTACAATAATTTTTACCCACGTGGTGCAGTCTCAATCAACCAAAGCTCTGTGATACTACGGCGTGGCAGAAAGAAATGATAAAGACTGATAAAGTTTGTCTATTTTTTCCCAGAATGCTATTGTTTGTAGCCACCTGCTGGTTTTAGACAGGAACTACGATTAGGAAAAAAATGTATATTCAGCAATAATGTGTTGGTAGAATTGCTACTATATCTTCAAAATATGATAAACCTAGTGCCTGATATTAGTTTTAGTAATTGCAATAGCTTGAATATCTGTAAAATCCCGGATAATGTGTACAAAACCAGTGGCATGCGATCAGACTAATGGCTATGTGTTACTTGGTGTAGTCAATGTGTAGCATTTTCATGATTTTTGATATCAAATAAAACCAGTTTGTGAAGGTTAATCGTGGTATAATGAAAATAACATGTCATGGTTGTCGGCCAATATGCATGAATCAATGCCCGAATATTGACCTCAAAACCATGAATGAAACCTGTACAACACTACTGTTGTACTCTGCAGCATTCAATGTGTCCTCTACCAGGCCCACGACACCTGAACAGCTTGTATGATATACTAATGTAATATTTCACCAGTACGGGGATAATAAGAATTCTTTTCCCACACGAAACTACATTCATCTCGGAAATGAATGTGCGCATGCGTGCACTCTAAGTGTCACCACATTTCCGGTTGTTAAAATAGCAACAGCGGTGAAGCTACAAGTATATTAGGCTGGTTAGGCCACAAGCAACGCCCAATTTAGAAATTTGTTTGACAGAAGTGTCTCAGCACTGTTCGTTACAAGCTAGTTTATGGTTACAATGCAACTATATGTTAACTAATTTTCAAAGGTCAAGTTTACGACAAATATGGTAATGGGACTTCAAGTCTTTCCTTGGAACGGACATATCTCATTTTCAGCTTTCATACCTAGTGCAGCAACAATAAAAAATATTGTTTGACAACACATGGACACTTACCTGTATGTGGACTTCTTGAGAAACGTCATATTGGAAAGACTGAATAGTTTAAAATTCCTTGGTCTTCCTTTTATTCTTGCTACTTAGATATTTTCCTAATTCATATAATTCTATCAAAATAAACAAACGGCAAACGTAATTTTTTTAACATTTAAATTTATGATCGCAGGTAAATGCAGCAATATGATACAAGGTGAAATACATTGAATACTAATAGCCTATACGCCAAACGCCCGGGACGTACGTATGACGTACTTTCAAGAACGTCCGACTTAACGTTACGTGTTTCTCAATATATATCCACAACAAACATGCGAAATTTGTAAAAATGTAAGAAATTTCTAAAGACAACACAGAAAATGAACATGTGAGAATGTTCAGAAAGCTCACTCTAGTCCGGGTGTCGCTAGCGATATTGGTCGTGGCTCTGAACTGCAGCATTTGTCTCCAGTAAGTGTACTTTTATACGTTCACTACTTTTTTTTACCGCTTAAGATTATGTATTTATGAATATTGTTCTCAACAGCATGAATTACATTGATATTTCACTTCACTTGTGCATTGTTATTTTATGTATTTAAAAAACTCATTATTAGTATTGTGCCATTCGCATGTGGTTTAAATTTGACAGTCAACTATTAAACTATCACCTATTCAAAAGTAAAAATATATTGACAGTGGTATTTGCACACAAAGAAAACTCTATTTGGAAGCAATGCCGACGATAGCTTACCTAAATGCCTTTACCTTCACCACCTGTGACTTTTGTATATCCATTTCAGGCCCATTGCTGCCTCACATTCCCACAGTGGAGCCCACCGAACAAAGCGAAGCCACCATCCGTTCCGAGGATCAATCCACCACATCAGACCAGCTCCTTCGTTCGTCGGATCCTTCCACACTACGGCCCCATCGTTCGTGGGGTCCTTCCATGTCAGCTCGCGTTCTTTCGTGCCCAGACCGCTGTCCATCAGCACCCACCCACCCAGACCAGGCCCGTCCTTCGTGGGATCTTTCCACACACCCAAGTCTCCAGTGTTTGTGAAACCCCACCACGGGTCCTCACACCACTCGTTCAAACCGCCAGTGGTTCACTTGAGTATGAAGTCATCGTATTCAAGTCATCACCGCTCGCCAGTTCCGTCTTTCCATTCGCCTTCGTCAGTTGTTCACCTGAAAGTGGTACCATCCCCTCCACATAAGCCATCACACGGACCTGAACCTTCTTATCATCCTCCAGTGTCAGTGATTCATCTAAAATTGCCCTCAGGTCGTGGGCCTTCCTTCGTAGGTACGTTCCACACATCGGTCAAGTCTCACATGTCTCTAAAACCATTATCTTTCCATTCGTCGCCAAAACCTGTGACCATTGTGGAGACTTCCGAAGAAGACGAAGAGGAAGATGATGAAGATGAAGATGAAGGCGATGATGGTGAACAAGATGATGACGATGAAGATGATGACTCCATAAAGTTTACGTAAAACGACTATTCTAGTCTCAGATACAGTATGCATGTTTTTTTTCTTCAAATAGTGTGTTAGAAATAAGCATAAGTTATGTATTCTTAGGTCATTGTAGAAATACTGCATTATGTACAAGTATGTATCAATAAAATATGAATATAATCTCTATACTGTCTTTGTATTTAAACATTCTCGTATAGTATAGTAGTTATTAGATCAGTTGTTAATGCCTATTTTTGTGGACTAGAACAATCTTGAGTCTGTATATTGCAAAAAAATATTACCCGAACCCAGAGAGGGTGGAATTATACATCATTCTATTGTGGTAAAAGTGTGTGCATATATGAGCACTGGGTATTTATTCTAGCTGCAATAATGATGCCATTCTCTACTTCTACCACTTAACTGGTTAAGTAGCACACCCCCTACCAAAAATAAACATCCAGGAAAAAACATAAAAGAATCGATTATTTCGGAATAGAAAACACATCACAGCATCTCCATCTTTTGTGCACAGGGCAATCTATTGTCTGGGAAAACTAGTTGCTTCATGATGATGCCGTTAATTAGAATAGAACAATGGCCAGCATATGGCCAGAGAGCCACCGCTAAGGAGGTTCCTGTCTTTGACGGAAACTTGCACGTGCCTTTTCCATTACCCAGAACAATATGACAGTAATGAGTGACAGCCATCTTGTGCCTCTGACGTCACGCCAGTGTTTGTTTTCGCAGGTAACTCAGAGGTGCCAAACGACTTTAAACAAATGCACTTTTTATGGAAAATTTGGTACATACTTTTAACATACAAATCCTCTAATAATGTAAGTATCAAGTCTTGTCTTAACTCACACATTGCTATTGTAAACCTTTAAGAGCTATCCACCCAACCCAGAAAACAAATATTCATTATAAAACGATTTTGTTTTCAACGAAGTCCCTGACATTCATAGTACCAAACCAAAAGAGATGTAGTGTTTTATTCTAGAGTAATGTAATGCAAGTTTCTGAGTGTCAATCTACTATCAATCGTCAATGAGATTTTTTTTTGGAAAGTTAAGACTTTTCATTAAGATAACATGCTTTTTTTAGTTGTGAAAACACGTGAAGAGGAATACTCATTTATATAAATGCCATCATTTTGGTTGAATCAATCAAGGATCACTCTGAGTATCAGATGTCCTGAAGACAATTTGCTTGACATCTGATGCTCAGAGTGTCAAGGATATGATACCAACTTGAATTGGAACATTGTCTCCAATACTGAGACCCAGTTGTTGTTATTTGGACATCTGATAGTGATAGTGCCCTCATACATATAAATAAAGCACGGTATATATAAGTAAGATATACATAGAATATATTCCAAAAAGCTATTGGCTGTAATAATTGTGAACTCTCCAATGTTTGCAAGGGAGACCATTACCTACGACCGTCTCACGACCATCCGTCCGCCTCGTATCTCCTTGCGCACAAAGGTACACAAAGTAGTTCCTGTGATCTTGAGATGCCTATTTAAAGGGTTACTAAATATTTGTGCCCATAAGTAGTTACCTATTTTGGTGTTAATTTGGTCACTGCGTGTTCAACATTTTACACTGTCTTCTTTTTTATTTCATCGATATAGATCTTTTGCTGCGTCATTCATGTGTCAAGATTACCCAAGTTAGGCTTTGTATATGGAAGTTGAACTAGGAGTTAATAAAAGGTTATTATATGAGTGGGTGTAAGATATCAGAGAATATCTCACCAAGTGTGTTCGTTAACAGTACGAGTAAGTGTAGCGAACGAGTACTGTTAACGAACACACTTGGTGAGATATTCTCTGATATCCTACACCCACTCATGTAATAACCTTTTGATCCCCATCCCCCATTTTTGTTTACTAAAATATGACATTCGAATATTCAAAGCATTGTCACTATGATGTCTATTTGTTACCGGAAGTCACTCTCCCGCCAACCATACAGAGGCTTGGAAACAATTCTGACTTGTACATTATTCCTAATGTATTAGATAAGATATAAACAATAAAAGTAAATGGGAAAGCAGCATAGGTAAATTGCCTGCGGGTGTGTAATACTGTGTATGCGTGTACGCCCACTGGCCGACTTTTATGACATTCTGATTTTATACTTGTGCATTGTTGTGTAGATATTATGTGGCAAGCTTTTATGAAATAGAAGCATTTAGGGCCTCAGTGTTGTAAGAACGTTTACAATTACTACTAGAATTAACTTAGTTTAAGTTTTTTTCATTTTACAATTTGACACCCTGCATCAGATGATTTCATGGCAAAGCCAGACGATAATGATCTTGTCATCCGAGAATGTTTATCAGAATACATTATATTTAAGTATTTAGTATCCATTTATTTTGCATGATTCAAAGAACATTAATGGTAACAACTTTGTAAAAGTGAAGCTTAAGAGACGACAAAGACGAATACGATATTATTGTGTCTACAATGCAAAAATATGTACCAGTAGGAAGACATGTTCTAGAACTGATATATCAAGAGGGTGCACCAAGAACTCGCCAGCAATGTTTAGAATGTTGAAAGGTGGTACTCAGAATATTCTGAGTTGCTTTTAAATCTCTCTAAAACCATATTAAAAAGAAGGCAGCTAGAACGCGGCTAGACTCAATTCTAAATGCCATCAGCCCAGGAATGCACCTTACCTCGAAAGGTTTGATTACGAGGAAATTGATTAGGTCGTAATGTACTTGAGAATTGACACAATCTTTAAAATGCATTCATACTGCCATCGAAGGTTACTTTCTAGAAATTGACTGGTCAAATAATGTTTTGGTTGTGCCAAGTGAATTTTACAAGGATACTTTCTGATAATTGAAGCAGAATATCTGCTTTGGTACTGACGCCGTTGTTATTGTTCATATATCATTGTCACCCACGTATGTTTCACCTTATGCAAATATATGAGAAAAGATCAATTGATGATCATTAAGTGGACCAATGACCTGGTGTAAATTGTAAAGTCGTGAGAACATGACTTGGTTCACGACTATAAACCACCACATTTACGTTGTGGGTCGGACACGGTGACTTGGTTATCATGCTTGTACACAGCCAAACTATTTTTCATTTTTTTTAACAGTGTTGTAATTGTTTAGAAAAGAATGATACATACAAAACCGGGTTCGTAGTGCAACATGAATTATTTTATCAGGATTCGTTCTTGTGACGCATCACTGTTTAAAAAAAAAGAAAAATAGTTTGGCTGTGTACAAGCATGATAATCATGTCACCATGTCCGACCCACAACGTCCAGAGGGGTGGTTCGCGGGTATCATCTTTCTTCGAAGAGGGATGATAACCCTCTCTATGCTGCCAATAGTCTAGATTGAAACTTGGTACTGCCAGACTTGAGCTTGGATAAGATAATCTCAAAATACTGAGGTCGAATGAAGCGTGGAATTGTCACGCTTGAATTGTTTATACATAATTATCGTTTGATAAACGTAAACGTAAATGTGGTGGTTTATAGTCGTGATCCAAGTCTCGTACTCACGACTGTTCATTTTACACCAGGTCTTTACCACACTTGTTGGTAAATTGATCATTGTTCACACACTTGCATCTGCAGCACATTCAGGGCACAATGCTAATCACTCACGCAATCATTCACGTACTCACATACAATGATATGTACCTGGATAACGTGTAGGTACCACGAAACTGTATGCAACTAGTTAGTGATAAGTTTACTCAACACCTATCGCCAGACACAACCGAGAATCGAACCCACGACCTTTTGGACACGAATGCAAGTCCACGCGACAACACCATGTGTTTATCTCCTGTCGTGCTGGGAAATGATTTGCGTAACAACAACAGTGACTTCAATGGTGACGAAAAAAAAGTAAACAGTTTCCCCGTCAATTTGGCCATCTACTGCACAGTAAAAAAAATCGACGACGAATATTTGGGATTGTGAGACTGGGGCTTGAACGTTTGACGTGTCAGAAAGCACGTAAGACGCTCTTTGATATTTAACTATAGACGGTGTTTTGAAGGATTACGACCTTGTCTGCACTTACGTAAGAACGCCAACAAAGTCAGCCTAAAATGTTTGACATTCAGGATTGAGGCAAATCTCGTAATACCCCATTTGCAGCATGATGTTTGTATACTTATATATTAAAGTGAAAATTAGAGAGAGCTTCCGATGACACCAGTGTCAGACAGTCCTGAGTGTTGAATTCATAGTATTACAACTTGCCAAATTGTCATGTGATCAAAGGTGTGCTGTTGAAAGTTAGAAACATCTTCAGCAACAATTTGCAGATCAACATATGTGACTGTCAGACTGGGGCTTGATGTTTACATTCTTCTAAATGCGTGTGCACACGAGAGGAGTTATGATGAGGTGAAAATGTTATGCTCGCAATTAACCGGGCAGACTCCCTCTTTTCACCCCCGCTTTCGTACTTGGGTTGAAAGGGAATCTATCTAAATGCAGTGTTACTATAGAAGATCGCGCATACATAACTTGATACCCACCACTCCGTTTTTTATTTATCACACAGCAACTTGTGAGAAACTTTCCACTTCAATTTGTATCTTGTTTCAAGAGAATAATATTCGCCACTTCCACCCGAAACTCGGGTATTTTGAATGAGCGTTAACTCACGGTTGTGGTTAGTAATATCTAGTATACTAATTCACTAATGATATATTTAGATTAGCTTAGATGTGTTGACAATTCTCAATATAAATAGTTGATTTTCTGGTATTCATCTCTTTTCGATCTATAGCAAGTAAGGTACTATCATTACGTTCATAGGCAGATCCAGGAGGGGGAGGGGGCGCACCACCACCACTTATTTCTAGCCAAAATACCTTATTTTCACACGGTTTTTAGCATGTTACTATCCATGGCGTGTACGAACCCATGAGATCCATTAAGTGAGGCCCCCTTTCTGAAAACCTGGATCTACCAGTGATGTTGACATAGCTGAAGACAGGGTTCTGCATTAGAGTCCCCTTAGGGCTACTTGAAGGGAATCTTAGGAATCTTAGGAATGGAAAAACTTAGCGTGGTAAAAACTGACTTTGGCTATAGCAATAGGAGATAGCAATATAAATGATTAGACTGGCATCATCACAACATATTGACATATCACCCTCATCACATTATTAGAGTTGTTCAAACAAGCATCAGTTGTCGGGTTATTTGTTAACCTTTTAAGGACTTCCGGGTGTGGTGCGGTCTAGGTAAATGTGATTAGTCTGAAGTTGGAGAAAAGTCATTTTGGTGTGAGGTTAGTGGGAACATTATGCAAAAACATAGCAGTTAGTTACTATGTTGCATGCAGAACAACGGGCAGTTTTTAAGTACATTAACTATTCATCTATGTGGTTAGTTGGTGATCTAAAGTAGAAGCTCCTTATCAAGGCCACCCTGGGGACTGGCCTCCAGTGGTTTCAATTGAGAATTGAAGTAATCTCTTTTTGTACGTTTGGGACGCACGCAATGGTCTTATTGTAGAAGTGTTCTTTTTACAAAGGTAGCCGTAGGTATGCTTCTAGTGTAGGTGTGAATGTCCCAATAAGTATACAATATTGACCATAAGTATACTATATATCTTTCAAATCACCTACCCTCCGTTGTATAAACTACACAATTACTACATAATTGAGAATATATGAGACTATATGTACGTACATGTTTCCGTTGTTGCAATTATAAGAAGTTTTACCACATTTTCCAGTATTTTGGGACACACGTGTCAATGACACACGTGTTTCGTAAGAATCATTAGTAAGTTCTTCTCAATAAAATACAGAGTTTCAATTCTAGAAAGAATATGCCCGATTGGGTTAGTCATGACTAGCTTTCTATGCAGAAATATGTCTACCTAGTACTCATTATACTAATTAGTAACAATTGAGTACAGTCTCTAGTTATCAGGTACAGTTTCTGGAGCTTGCCAACGACGATCCCCACGGGACCTCACTGCTTCATAGTGTCTCCCTTGGTGTAAAACACGTATTTCCCATGAGCCCTTCACACCCACCCCATGGAGAAATGTTCAAAATGGTCAAAATGTTAGCTGAAAGGGTTTGAAGGAGGGGTGGGTAGCTGTTGTGTCTATGAATAGTCACCGTTAGCAGAGGACAATGCAAATAACAGGACGTAAGCAGGCATAATTAAATTTTAATAGTTGGTTTAAGAGACAATTTTCTTCCGGCGGAGACACAAGCGGTGTTCGTGTGATAATCCCTTTATCCTTTTTGTCTCAAAAAAGGTATTTTTACCGAACTGAAAATCAGGTTTTCTTCTGCAATGTGATACGGAAGTAGGGTGTGTAGGCAGCTAGGGCGTGGATGGTGCATTTGAGGGGGCATTGGCAATCCTCATGTGATCTTCTGGGGGGAGACTGAGTTTGTATGTTGGTAGAAATCCACGTTGATTCAGTGCCAGATTAATGTTTTGAGGGTCCTTTGCAGTGGTTCTAGGGTGAGGGGCCCCTTTGTAGAGGGTCGCGACCTTTGTTCGTACTTATAATATTCGTAAATATGCGTGTACTAGTTTGTGTAAATGGGATTCTTTGGGTGAAAATTGTATGTTGTACACAGTACAGGTTGTAACATTTCAGCATTGTCCCGAATAAGAAATTTACATACTATGGGCTTCTTCTGATCTGGTGCTTTCTAGTAACATAGGCAGATCCAGGTTTTTTGGAAAAGGGGGGGGGGCGTAAGGAAAAAAAAAGGGGGGGGGCGCATTTACGGGATTTCATGAAAAACCCTATGAAAATAAAGTATTTTGGTGAGAAAATGGGTGGGGGCACTGGATCTGCCTATAAGTAAAACAAATATATGATTTTCAAAGGAAAATCTTGGACTCCTTTTATATAGCTGAGGACCTTTCCACCACCCCACCCCGCCCTAATCGGTCAAGACTCGATTCCCTGCATAATAAGTGTCAGATTTAACCTTTCCCCTGTTATGAAAATAACCCAGGCTTCGCTCACTTCACACACAGTAAGAAATTAACACTTTCAATGTGTTGATTTACAGTCAGAGTATTCTAAAAGTATTTTCCACAAATTTGCTTGTGGACGTCTCTCTCTCTCTCTTTTCTATGGCAAGCAAGCTCCTACCACTGTATTGACATAGCTAAAACCTGGCGTCAGCTATGCCAATACAGTGGTAGGAGCTTGCTTGCCATAGAAAAAAAATAGAAAAAAATGAGTCAGAGTAGTAGTTCCTATATCAAGATTTATGTTGAGGTTAAATAAGTTTCATAATAGTATTGTCAGAAGTATTGTAGATTCTACTTATTTTATATGCACTTTTCATCAATAAGTAGTCTGGTGTATAAAGCTGTATGTATGCTATTCTTATCTGTTATATGTACTGTGCAATTTTATCATTATTATTAACTTCTTTTTACGTTACTTTTTATGTAAATGGATGGACTTTTAGTCTGATACAAATAAATAAATAAATTATGACATAGACCTCTACCTGCCCACCATATGCACAATGTGACTGTCCCCATGCTATCTCCACCCACGCACTAATACCCAACGCTTTTCACCAACACTTTGCACCTCGCAGAAGCTCATCATATATGACAGCCTGGCAGGTGCTCTATGGGCTGTTAATATGCTGTGGGAGGCGATCAAATCCTAAGTGCTGTCCGAGGGCCTTAGCATCATGGGAGGGGGAGGGGGTATAATGGTCTACTACTATGGTTTACAAGCACTATACAATGCAGCATACAGTATATATGACTAGTCATACAGTATACAGTATGTATAGCTAGTCATATATACTGTGCACTGTATGGTATAGTGTTTGTAAACCATAGCAGGAGACCATTATATACCCCCTCCCCGTTCCATGATGCTGAGGCCAATGGCGCTGACCATTCTGTTTGGGGATTTTGCTAGTTGGGGCTGCTACACATAAGCTTTGTACCCCCTACCCTACTCTCCACCCTACCCCAACCTTATTTACCCCTTGATAGACACCCGTGGTTGCAATGACACCTGTCCAAGCAGACAGCTAGCAGTCATTTTTATCACAACAGTCATTAATCTAGAGGTAGATCATGACTGTGTCTAGCTAGAACGTGCATATATTTTGGAACAACGGGTCCAAGGGCCAATTATAACGTGGGTCCGGAAATACACAGGAAAATAAGATTCAAAACAACGAAAATAGTTTTACACAACTCTTAACTGCTATTAACTTTCAACTCTTTATACATTGCAGACGTGCATATAAAGTGATTACTACATCATCTTCGACATAAATCCTTACATGTAAGATTACAACCCTAATAATTTGTGGGTCCCATTGGATGCACACCTTTAAATTCATTGCATCTTAACAGTTGCTGAAAAGAAAATGGGTCCTGGATTGGGGATGCAATCTAGCTTAATTATATTCAATGTACATAATCACCTCTATCCACAGTAATATAATGGTATTCACTGTTTCGGGGGTTATAAGTGTTACAGGTTAATCCCTTTATCTCAAACTCTGATAAGTCGAGTTTGAGGATATCCCGATGAAAAAAATACATGCCCCTTCATAACGTTTTGTATATTATAAGTCTTTCTAACTCGGTATTTGAGGTAACCGGGTTTTTTTTTCTCCAAGCTCCTTTCAACTTCGAGTTAAACCACACTCGCTTGCTCATCTTGTGAATGTATAGAAAGAATATTCTGTGAGATATTTCCTTTTCTACAGATCGAAATAACAAAGACATGGGAAAAGTAGGGTAGTTGGCGACGAGGGGAATTAGCTACTGTTGGGATCAGATTAAAACCGCAATTTTCACTCATTCCCATAACTTGCCATGTAGGCTAATGTCAGTTATTATTGTGGCAGACAACTGGGTTACGACAATAGCAGGAGGGCGAATTGCGATGGTATGAAACAATGCAGAGGCGTTAACAGCAGCAGCAGCAATAGCAGCAGCAGCAACAGCAGCAGCAGTAGCAGCAACAACAACAATAGCATGCAAAGCATATGAGAAATGATCAATTGATGATCAACAACAAGTGTGCCAATCACCTGGTGTATATTGTAAAGTCGTGAGAGCAATACTTGGATCAGAACTATAAACCACCACATTCACATTTACATATTAGTATAATACGACCACCCACCAACGCAGCAGCCCCCCGCCCCTCACCTCACGGCGAGGCCGGTTGACTTCATTATCCGTGAGGCATGAAGACGAATGGCGGCAGAAACGGGCGGCATCCCGCGTCCGCTGCCGCCGCCGCCCGGCAGGTGGTTTTGGGTATATCATTCCATACCTGTAATTGATATTTTTGTTGGCATACGCTTGTGGCCTATATTTCCCATGTGCTTTTTTGTACTGCCCTTTCTTAATGTCTTATTTTAGCAGACAATACATTTATTGTGACTGTTTTACTTCTTGCTGTACTTTCTAGTATTCTAGTTGTTGATATGTGTTATGGCAGTAAGAAACTTTATTTGAATACAACCACAACGTTTCTTCAAAACAGTAATAACGTAATTTAGAGAACATTAATTATTCGAGGAATTTAGAATATATAAATTAAAATACAAATTTGGATTTTACCTCACTTTCTAAGATCGAGAATGGAGGATAATGACAGAAAGAAACAGTACTTAATAACTACAATGGCATAGCAATCAGTGAACCGTGATATTTAACAATTAGTCTATAGTATTCACCAAGACTAGGTTTATACTCCGTGAATATTTGCAATACCTTTATGCAACATAATGCACATCCCTTGCAGCAGCCACGATCCTGGCTCCTTCTCGTACCTTCAAAAGCCCAAATCTCACTTTCTCGAATGTTAAGACCCGATAATATGTAGGTTACGGGGGTGAGAGCGTGGGGTTTGATAAAAAGAGGCTGTTTAAGTCTACACTGAGCGAGTGTGAGACTTTCTTTTCTCACCACACTGCCGTTCACTACGACTTTTCTTCCATGTTTATTTATCATTATCAGCTTTTTAAACTTTGCAGTGTATGCTATTAAATTTCCATTCCGCATCTCAGCCAATCATAATCGCGCATTTCAGCAAACATGGGAGAAAGATAGATATCTAAAAAAAACTTTTAAACTGAATTAGTTTTCAAATCACAGCACAAAAAATAAAAAAAAAACACAAATAGACAAACTGCTGTCAGTGTTGTGTCAAAAATCAAGCATCAATCGTATAAGATTTGACTTCTATCATCAGCAATGCCAGACCCTAGCAATTTACTGATGAGAACAACCTGTTTGGTATTTCATAGAAACATTTTTTCTCCTCCCCCGTCGACGTTTTTTGCTGGTCACATGAAAACCGAATATTTGTCACGATTAATAATGAAAGCAGCTTAAGTGCGAGCGCAGCTAACGTTATAGATGACATGGGGAGTGGTACATAACAGTTCATAACAATCATTGTCATTTTAGTGCATGTAACCCTGGATAGGAAGTACGTGTAATATATGAGCGCAAAATAGTGGCATTCCCATGTGGCTTCAGTATTCGGATAATCCGAAAATATAGTTTTTGTTGGTAAGGTTCATAGCATATTGAAAATCATGTATCATATTGAGTTTGTTCTTTATAAATATGCTAAATTCCAAAATATAATCACTAAATATATCTAAAAATCTAAAAAATTATTTATTTAACTGTTTTCGGGTCATGCATTTTTATTGTATTCTGATGGAAAACAGTTAAAAAAATTTTTAGATTTTTTAAACAGTATTATAAAGAACAAACATATGATACAGTATTTCACTACAAAGCAGTTATGATCATGACGATGGGCCATGAATGGATTAGCTCGAAAAAATTTAAAAGGGACATGGAGTGCAAATACATTTCACAGTATGCCATCAATTTTCGGCTCTGCGATGAGTTTACAGCCTTTATCAGCATTTGTCAGCCAAGCATCAAGTGTAAAACATTGTAGTCATGAATATTGATAAAGGCTGTAAAGGCTAAATATGAAGGAGTTATTTTTTCCGTGTTTGATTATTTACAAACATAAAGTTGTGCCCCCAAATAAGAAAGTACCAACATAAAAAGTATTAATCGACAAGAAATTAATTGCTGAACATTAATGAAAATATATGTGGTAAAAAGGCAAAAATTGTGAATTCATAGACTGGGTTCATCAGTACTAACTTTAAAAGAGGACACAGAATACTGTAAATGGAATTTTTCATGAAGCACAATTTCACAATGTAGTACTAGGAATGAGGCTACCAACATTGTAAGTGGAACTCAGTAATACAGGCAGATCCAGGGTGGTGGATAAAGGAAGTGCGCTCCACCCCCCCCACCCCCCACACACACACACGCTCTTCTCACCCCAACCCCCCCCCCCCGAGATCTTCCGAAAACCTGGATCTGTCACTTGGCGCATTATCACATGCACACTTACTGACTTGACAATGCCCCTGACATGACCTAGACCAAAGAGCACGTGGTAGAAATCACCCACAACCACCAGCGGAGTGATATTTCACTCTTTCCACTTGGCCCCAACAACATCTATTTGAAGTGAAAAGCATTCGTTCTGTGACGTCAGAAACGTGAATTGGTCGTGAGCCTTCGGACTAACGTTTGTCAACTTTACACCTATATATAGAAACGTGCAGAAAATCTAATTACTTCGCTTCTTTGGTGGAGTGAGAGCGAGAGAGAGAGAGGAGGGGCTACCAACGTTTGGACGGTAATGTTTCACGTGGCTACTGTTACAATGGCCAATGTCGTTTGGACATTTGGTCGTCTGCTTTGTTTACAACAAAGGGGGGCTTCTGTTGTGAAGCTTGTTCATAATGGCGGCTCCTGTTTCACACAGCTTTAATCAGAGGGGGTGAGTGTGACAAAGAACAACAGGTGAGGCTTTGGTGCCCGTTCAGCTGTAGCATTAATGCTTGCCCATAGGCAGATCCAGGTTTTCGGAAAGGGGCGGGGGCGCACTTGAGGAAAAGTGGGGGCGCACTTACGGGATTTCATGAAAAACCCTATGAAAATGAAGTATTTTGGTGGGAAAAGGGGGCCGCGCGCCCCCTGCTCCCGTGGATCTGCCTACGTAATGCCAGACATGTAATGGTGGTTATGGAGTGTAGTGGCTCACTATTAAAACCACTCTAGGGATGAGTCTTCAGTGGTCTACATAGGAAGACGGTCGCTTTTGTCGGGGTTGAGTGTGGTATATTTATGAAAGGGCTGGGGCAGTGTGAAATTGTCTTTTCATTGAGTTGGTGGTCTTAGTTTTTTGAGGGCCCAATGCAGTATCAGGATACATATTGCCAGGGTGTCTTCCATCCTTCATGTAAAATAGACATATCATTGTATCCAACCAATGAAGTGGTCACCGTAACTCTCTTTCAAGTTATTAACAGCATATATTAGCTGATAATCTACCTACGTAAATGCCAGTGATCATTATATACTACGGTAGCAATAGTGCAGACCCCAAAATAAAAACCCAGTCCAAATATAGCAGAGTTTGTGATGTCCCGTGATATTGCCGAGTCTCTAGTTAGCAAACCTACAAGGCTAATCGTCGATAACTGGCGCAATTACGGTACTGACCGCACTTGCGCCAGCGCACTAACTGGCGGACGTGAAGGGCGTACTTGGGTGTCGCCAAAATCAATCGAGTATCGCCTTTTTCACGAGTTGTGAGATTGAGTCAATGTTGCTGTTCTGACGTGGTTGAACTTCATTTTAGTACCTAGACGTTTGTTTACTCATGTGTAGGCTGCAAATCACGCAATACTTGGACCTGGAAGACGGAACTTTTTAAAAACGTTTCAGCCAATCATATGCCTTACTGGAGGGACATCAGGTCAAATGGTACTAGGGTCTTGCAACATAATTTGTACATACTTTCAACTATCTGTAGACCTTTCATGTGGAGGTAGTATACTTATGAACAACGTAGATGTGCAAAATGAATGATATGCCTGTAGGCCGCTGCTACAACTAGTTAACCCAGATTAAATGTGATTTTGTATGGATCGTCAATTTCCTAAAATAGTCCGAGTGGTTGAAATGTACGTAAAAAAGTGTCTTTCTTCTCACGTTAGCGGCTATACATCGGCACTCTATTTTAACTGAATAACTCCCACCACCTCAGCAAAATTAGGGCCATCCTAGTACAGTGGAACTTGTCTGACAGAGAAAACAATGGCAGAACAGATCTTCATATATAGAATTAAACAGTCAAATTTCGGTACATATGACCATACTTTTGTGTCAAACTATGCTTTGAACTAAATTCAATTCTACTCTCACTGTTCTGCCAAGCAAGCTCCTGCCAGTGAGAGTAGAATTGAATTCATAAGCAAAACTTGGGAAAAATATATACAGTTATTCATAGCTTTGAACGAAGTTTTTTGGAGAAAGCTCACCTGAAGCTTTCGGACATTCTCATGTGCTTTTTATCACAATGCCTTTGTCTTCATGTGATTGTTGTGTGAAGATGTCGGCCCCCAGGATGTTGTCATAGATGGCTTTCACTTTTTTTTTATTAAAGTCTTGTCGGAGGCTCCTTCATGCCACGATCACGTGATGACTAAGGCATTGTGGGAAAAAGGATATGCGAATGTCCGAAAGCTTCAGGAGAGCTTTCTCCAAAAACTTAGTTCAAAGCCCAGCTTAACACAAAAGCGTGAATGAAAACATGAACAAATGGGCATCCAACATATTACCCATAGCCCTATTAAATGCATGTAAGGAATGATACGGTTATTGACAAAGAATTCGTAGAGCAAACCGGTCAAGTCCACTTGACCAGGCCAATCTACAGCACATTGCACCACGAAGTGAGTCAGTGTGAACCTGTCATGATTAGAGACTCCTAGGTCAGGCAGTTTAAGGACTGCTGTCAAACAGTATATTTTGAGTGGGTGGATCCATTTGATTTTTGCATTCACCCACACAGCAGCCCTCGATTCTTTTTCAGCCCTTTTCACAGGCATAAACAAAGGTCACTTTGTACATGTATACACATTAGAGTTAGGCCCAATAGGTTTGGGTTTAGTGTTCAGAACCCGGGTTTCACAAAAGCCCTCGGCGCGCAGTGTTTTGGGTGTCTACACTCGACGCAAAGAACCGGCTTCTAAAAAAGGAAACTGCAGCCATTCCGCTTTAAAACAAGTACAATAGAGTACTAGCCTCTAATCCCCCTAGAGTGGTCATAGCAAACAACAACTAATCCCACACGGTGGTTGTAACAGAGGAGAACTTAATACCTAATCCAGTGCAACTTCATGTATTGTGGTTTACTTTATACTCTGCAATCAACGTGGCGATTGCGCACTGGAGGCCTACGAGAGAACTCACACTGTTTTTGTTAAAGGGATTTAGGAGTCTGATGCTCGTATTCTCAATTTGCCACTTTTTTGTTTCTATCAGACACATTTCTATGAATAGAAATATAAAGGGGAATGTCAATCTGACATGTTCATTGTAAGTACTACGCAGATTCTGTAGCGAATGCGCCTTTTTGATATGCAGACTACATACAGGTGTGTTAATTAATAGTGTGTAAGTAAGTCTACGTGTTTTGTAATGGACAAACTTAGCAATTATATTCCTGATAAATGCAAACAGAAGCAGATAATACAAAACAAACAAAATAAACACAAATAATAAAAATAATAATCCCCCTTTACAGACTCCGTAGACTCCGTAGACACGAATTACGTCACCCAGTTTTCAGAACTGCAACGTGCTAAAAACCAAGAAGACAATATAAAAAAAAGTCTGGGAGATTAGTTGGTTGGTCGGGGGTGGCGAATAAAAAAGAAGCCAGTAAAGAGGAGTGATTAAACAAACAACCTTTGACGGAGTATTCCCTGAAGTGGAGAAAACAGGTGTTTTGTCGCCTGTAATCACCATGTTTATAGCCTCACGGATTTAGCCGGCAAATCACGCACTAGAATTACACGTTGATTAAAAGTTGGCGCAGACGACAGAATCAGCTATGGGCGGGACTACTTTTTTCTGTGCAACGGTGGCCTACTAGTTGCTGGTTGCAAGTTAATATATATTATGCATTTGTGGGGGTTTATTAGTATGGAGAATTTGCGAGAACTCATCACTTTCCATACACACAGCTCTGTTCCTGTTGTCATGGATTTCAATGAGTGCAGGTGCGCGCAACAATCTCGAGAAATCTCTGGGTACGAGATTGAGAGCTCGTGTGAAAGGTACGACATGTAGGTATTGGAAGAATGTGTTTATAGTTTCTATGAAAACTACGACGGCGGGTACTGCTGAAGGCAGGCAGCTACCGATGTGATTGACCGACCCAATGCAGTATGTTAGATGTAAATGTAAATGTAGTGGTTTATAGTCCTGATCCCAGTCTGGCTCTCATGACTTAACATTTTACACCCGGTCATTGGCACACTTATTGATCATATGCATCAGCAGCACATTAAGCGCACAATGCTAATCACTCACACAATCACTCACTCACTCTTTCAACCCAATCACCTGTACCTATTCAACATGTAGGTACCACGGAGCAGTGTGCAACCTGTTAGGGGTAAGTTTGCTCAACACCCACCATTAGACCCGAGCGGGAATCGAACCACGACCTTCTGGTCACGAGTCCAACTTGCTAACCATTCGGCTATAGAAGCATACATTATTAGATAAGCAATTCTCGGTCCAGCATCCCACCAGACCATAAATACGGACCCCCCCCCCCCCCCCCATCCCGCTCGTCCAGGAAGAGGCCTATTTTTAGAGCTGTAAGCGATGGTTGGCATCGATCACGTGTAAGATGTTTGGGAGGTGAAATACGGACAGGTTTGAAGGAGGTGGTTAGTGACCTGTAAAGCCCCTGTCTCACCGGCACCAATGCTCTTGTGCGCACATTTAGTGTGAGAAAAAATAATAAATGCTATACGTGCGGACCAAAGGCCAATTACAATGTCGACACGAAAAACAACAACACTGGTTCAGGTTCTTACTACCCGGGTTGCCTGACACAGGCGTGAATTGGTCAATAATTAATTATATAGAGATGTAAAGGCTATTGCTGTCAGGATTTTGCAATGCGTTAGCTTATCAAGGACAAGTCTGACATTCAAAAAGCTAATTTTGCAATCGCTTGAAACCCACTTAGGTTCATTAAAATGCAGGTGAAACGTTGTTCAAACAACTTGAAGATAAGTGTGGAAAAAGTAATACACATGTAAAAATAAAGAATATATATTCATAATTGAAATAAGTAATATATCAATAATAGAAATAGTCATTATATGCATGTATTCATACGTATTATAGCACATTGTGCAATAATTACGAACAGTACAAACAACTGACTTTTCCACTTTTAATAAATTGTACCGAAGCAGATACTTTTCACAAAAAAAATATGTTTTGATTGAAGAAGGCTATGGAGAAACGATTAATTTTCACCCTCATAAAATGAACTATAATAATCTATAAATATACGGTTTATTTCTTTGAAGCGAAGGATAATAGGACAATATCTACACGATATATTATCCTTTGGTTCCAAGTAATAAACTGTATAGTTATGTATATATACCAGGACAGATGAATTTACACAATAATATATAATAATCTATTGATTACAAAAGCCAAAACAACAACAACAGCAAGAAACAGAAATGCAATCAGCGTTCTTAAAATAAGCGCATTTACATTCATATATGTTTATATATACACCATGGTCACTCGTAAATTAACCTCTCAACTCCTGCCAGTTTCTCTCTTGATGATGTACAGGCCAATTGTATACTTCAAACCTGAGCGCTTCGGTTGACCTTCAAAACGTTTAAATATGCATGTATCACTTTATAGAAGAATGCTATTCTTGCATTAACTTGTTTGATCTTTTGAGAAAGATGTCTCCCTGACTTCCTTTGTGTTTTCATTTATTATTGCTTGCTCCGCTACGCTGAGGTTGTGATTTTTACATGATTTTTTTTAACGGGGGGCACATACATGACGTCATCAGCATGTGGTCAACCACTTTTCTTTTCGCTAAGTGTACTCAAATTTAGGCAACAGTGGCGTCATTATCAAGCGATAGATTTATCTTGATATAGTAATTAATAAAAGTATGGAAATGAGGTCACGTTTGGTTGGCTTCAGACACTAGTAACTGTTACCTTATCTATCCTATCATTGATTAATTGTATGGGGAACAAGTAACACCTTTGCCACCCTCGACTATTCCAGGCTGATCATAATACATTACACAACCCTTCGAATCATTGTAAAATATATCCTGGTAGACAGAGGCTAGGGGCAGGGGTAGCTTATGGACTACGTTGGCATGAAATTATCCAATTCCTCGCACATATATTCAAGGGTGACGATTAGGGTGAAGATATGCAGCAATGCCAAAAAAAAAAGATAAAAAGAAAAAAAGAAAAGAAAAAAAAGAAAGAAAAAAAAACGAAAAAAACCCGCCTCCCTCCCCGACATGCGCCCATCTTACAAATTGAAACATTTAACAATTTGAGACATTTTCAAGTTGCCATTGTCACTATATTGTTACTAAGAATGTTTCACTCTTCCGGAAATGGGGAAACACTCTCAGACTACCGTCAGTGTCTCTACATTATTCTTCTATTCTCCATTGTTATTAACAACAGACTAAAATATATAAAATATTAATACTGCATACAGTCGTGGATTTTTTATGGCCTTCCTTTTAGAACTTCTGTCCAAATATGGAACAGCTAATATTAAAAACAAAACAAAGCTGGAAACCTGTGGTGAAGTGAAGATTAAAACAGAGCATACTCATTCTCATTGTACGGAATCCGCAAAATTACTCATTGCTCATAAAACTGTGCATGTGATAATATTAATTATTCAACTGAATGTGTATAGCCGACTCATCCGCATGTCATATCAGCAATGAGCCTACTAATTTCTTGTGTCATCACCAACATTTATACCTGAACTATTGATGACATGATTAGCTCACTTATTTAAAATTTATACACATCAGTAATTGTTGTGGTTGTAAAGTGATTAATTAAACCCTTTGATGTTGTTTTCAGTGTGACTGAGCTGACACGTAGGCAGATATTTCATTAACAGTATAAACAGTATAACAGTAAATAATTTAACTCAGAATATGGCACCAGATAGTTTCAGTAGAGAGGTCTCTTTTAGGAGGTTTGAAGTGGTCTTATGACGTTTTGGAATTGGGAAAAAACATCTCATTGTTGAGGTGGTCTGTTTATAGAGAAGGCATCTCTGGCAGGTTAGGGTGTATGCAATTTGCAAAAAAAGACAGCCATCATAGCTGTGCATTCTACCTTCCTGCAAACATTCAACTTGAAATCTACCTTTATCCAGACAATCGCTGATGATCATCAACATTTAAGGAATCGTTCACAAATGACATAATCTGATTTTCGGCCCTTTTAAAAACCCGTCTCTCCCTTGTCACCTTTCAACCTCCTGGTAAGTGACGTCATCTGCCCCCCCCCCCACCCCGCTCTCTGACATGGGTTTGCGATGACAATTTGCTCAATTAACATTCATTTAACTGTGCCATTGTATAATTACATTTGAAGCATGTGAAAAGAATTGCTATTAAGTGAACATGGCAAGTAAATATCTCACCACTCACTTAACATGTCAGAAAATAAGTTTATATACTATTACATAATTACAACTTTTTCCCTGAAAGGTGACATCACTCAAGTGGTAGAACCCCCCCCCTTACAACTCTGGGCGGAGTCAGAATCACAGATAGAATTATGCATAGATTTTGGCTGTGTAAAAATGCCAGGTTCTGACTTCTTTTTTGCAAATATCTCACCTGTTTCCACAGCATTAATTTTCTTCTCAGCGGGAATGACTTTGACAAAGTGTCATGACTTACAGACAGTTATCAACGTGGACGGATTTACTAGCTATAATGAATTATAATATTCTAGTCTAAAACTACAAAAGTCCAACAAAATGAAAATTGTATTTCATCTTATGTCAACTACCTGTGAAAATATCTGTTGTAGCATCAGCCGAGTATGTAACATTGTAATGGGTTTATCCACCAGCCTGCCAAGGCTGACGCGTAATAAACTCTAAAATCATACATGAGAACCATCTAATGCCAGTAGCACACGGCCTTCTGCTGTAACATTCAACAAAGAATAAGAATAAGAATAAGAATAAGAATGAGTTTATTTTCACCTTAGATTTACATTAAATCTATCAGTACTACCAAAATAAACCAACACAACCAAGAATTAAACATATATACAAAATTACAAAACACACTAAACTAATTATGGGATTATGTTACACTTATGCATGGTACTATATTATACAATAATATAGTATAGTACAGCTTATTTTATATAATAATATAGTATATCAGCTATTCCAAATGTCATCATATTAGATACTGAGCTCCAAAGTGATATGAATGTCAATTTTCTTTGTCATATAAAATAACATGTTTACAAAGTTGACAAATGAGTGTTGTGACTAGTGCACCACAGAAAACAAATAGACATATCCATTATATCACGAGTCACACAGATATATTTAGATTAATTCATTTACAAAAACAGAAACTGGGGGCATTATTGCGACGGTATTATGGAGTTATACATCGTTGATAATGTAGGCTAAGAACCAATCAGAATGCAGAATTTAGGGACATGTCGCTGATAGCGATATAACGGGTGATCGGACATCTCAAAGAAACACTATATTCTGGTCACTTTTTAAGCCCGACGAGAATAGCCATCTCCTGCTGTGAATGAAAGTCGACTGAATCCGGGTTGACGACTCTGCAGATCCATGTTTTCAGAATGTGGGGATAGGGCCAGTGTGGAATATTTCCATTTAGATGTCAAATGATGTTGAAAACCTACCAGTACGAGTGGGGGTGATATATCAGATAATATCTCACCCCCACTCGTATAATAACCCTTTTCTCTCATGTTTATTTATCATTTTAGGTATTAAACTTTGTAGTGAAGGTAACAGTTTTTATGCTCCGCCTCTCAACCAATCAGAATCGAGTATGGTCAGCAAACATGAGAGAGAGAACAATACTTCCCCCAGGAGTCTGCCAGCTGTCTGAATGACCACACTTACATTTACATCATCACCTGCTCCTGTTTCAGATGACGTACCTGACGCTCTGCTGTTTCTTCTCCTCGTCTCACGACACCAGCTCCAACATTCTGGAAGCTCTGAAGCTTCTCAATGAGAAACACAGGTGAGTTTCCAACTTTCTAAAGATGTTTTTATCCTGGGATCATTACCCTATTAATTGGATAGAAATGATCAGCCATTCACCTGCGTTTATAACACTACAGGTTATACCGTTTAGGGGCTAGAATGCTCAAATCTAATTTGTAGCTTGCAAAATTGATCACTTAAAGACTTTCTTCCATTTTGTGACTATTTCTTGATGCAATTTCTCAGTCATCACTATAAGCACTGTGTTTTGTCAACCAAGGTGATGCTTTTCATGAGCTAATTCAATGGAAAGACTTTATAGTACAGCAGAACCTCCATTTAGGACCACCTTTGACCCTCTTTATGAGAGTTTGGCACTACGAAAAATAATATCATTACAAATGAGGTCTATTGATTATAAATAATCATTTTAGATGTTTTTCCAACATCTATACTAGTCGCAATCCTCAAAGGAGACAACATACATTTTTCTTGAAACATATTCTTAGAAAGTTAATGATGTTTCATTGTTTTCACATGGACACCCCATTTCCAATACACATATTGATATAGAAAACTCCCTGTTTGCCAGCACCTGTGTGGGCGGTGCAATCCTTCTCAGCATCACGACCTCCATCGCTAATTGGCAAGAGGTGTACAAACATTTGTTCGCGTCAACGGCAGACCCCTTACTGTCTTTTAGATAACAAATGCGAGCACTTGTCACTAATTACTTGACTAACCACCATAATTGCCACTTGTACAGTCATAGGTCTCAGTTGTTTGTACAAAAAAAACCCAGCTGTTTTCTCTATAAAACTCTAACATAATGAATTCAGTATTAGTGGTGTCATTGTGTTCTAGATTAGAACCTTTAATTACGACAACTGTGTAGTAAGAGCACTTATGTCATGAGACTTTTCAATCCTAAGCCTTTACCTCTATAAATGACCTTCTGCAAACCTCCTTAAATTGATAACATTCCTATTGGCACCACTTGAGTTAAACCCCACTTGATCTCAATACGGATGTACTACTGTATATCCAGGTAAAACGGGACTAATGGGTGAATACCGTAAAAATAACTAATATGTCTTTCGTACTGTTCACGACAGGCCGCTTCAAATGTCGAAAGTATTTGCTATGGGCCAGATATTTTAGTATATATACACAGGAGGGTAAAATTTAGGACAGGAATTATGGAAAAGCTGCTTTTAATTCAGGCGTGCACTTCAAAGTTCTTCTGATTCTTCTAGTAACGATTAAACCGATGAATGATGAATGGGCCAAAAAGCTTACTTGGAACCTTATTAAAAACTGGAGTATAGCAGAACGGAAGAACGGCCTGTTAATGGGAATATTGATATTTGGTTAAAAGAGGCTGTACTGTACTCAAAATAAGCAGCCCATCAACATTTCACGCATGTCCACACATATTGGTGCAGCCTCCCACGCCAAAGTCATTGATATGCCCCAATCTCCTATTCATAACTCCTAAGTCAATAGTTTTAGCAATGCGCTTCCCTCTTTCCCGGCTGACACACGACGCATACCAAGTGAATATTAATATAGCGTTTGCCGGCGTGAAGAGGACAGCCAAATAGAGGGCGCCATTCATAAGGACACGTGGTGGCCATTCAGCCAATTAGAGCCCTTCTCTCAATGGGCCAATCCGCTGCTTTATAAGACTTTCTCGCCTGCCTCAATGATTATTAGGTCATGTGACTTGTCCACCTACACCTCAATAAAGCCTGCTTAGCTCTGTAGGGGGCGTGGTTCAGCAGAAAAAGAACAAGGGAAGGGTTAACCAGTTATTGCTTTTTTTCTTTGAATAAGTTTGACGCGTGTTGATAATGTCATGGACAGGTACCGAGCGCATGCGCATGCCCACTTCGTTTTCTGCGCGAAAGTTATAAATAGGCGTGTTTTTTCATCACTCCCCATGTTCATTTGATTCAATAAAATTGTTAGCCCCAGTTGCACCCCCCACCGTTTTGAAAACCTGGGCCTGATAGTGAAACTTTCGTATGTTATTTCAGAGTTACAAGAAATGTATGTAACACAACCTCGTTAGCCACCCGGACTATAAACCCAATCCAACCATCCTCATCAACACTTTCCCTCAAAAATGCCCTTTTCACCTTCCACCTTTTCTCACATTCCACTATTGCACATGAAATTGTGTCTCCCTAAGTTAATTACAACCGATTACCTTTTCTCACCAAAATTAATGCTCTCTCCTCCCGCAGACAAAACACCAACGTCGACCTATTCGCCCGTCAGTCGCGTGGCGGCGGCAACAGCATTCCCCCGCACGACCTGCGCGACCACAAGCTGTTTCACTCCGACCCGCACTTCGACTGCTGCCCGACGGTGACCGAGCTCTCCCCGCGCACGGTGGGCATCAACCCCCAGGGGCTGGTGCTCGAGCTGTTCCACAACCACAACTTCACGCAGACGTTCTACGAGACGATCTGCCACCCCGCCATCAAGGACAATCCGTGTCAGTTCATCAACAGACAGTACCAGCACTTCAGTCGCTGCATCCAGCAGTACTCGTACGTTTACGCCATGGGCAGGACGTTTGGAAAGTGGAACGAACAGTACCGAATCGACTACATTCGAATAGCCACCGGCTGCAAGTGCACGCTGATTGAAGAGGATCCACTACGAGATGAGGACTATATGAGTAACCGGATTTACTAGTACTTTAGCGGTACTGTATAGTGGTATTGATTCTTTGCTTTTTGTGATTAATTTTCAGCACTTATTTCATTGATTGAGAAATTATTCAGTGGTTTGAGTTATTTTATCTTGAAGATGATAATATTAAGGGCTTAGTTCACTGTGTACTGTTTTAGTATGTATTACTAAAGTTTCCCAAGGTTTTTCCGTATTTCACCAGACTATTACACTATTAAACCTTTGTTGTTTGTAAATCTAGCATCTATGTTTCTTATATATGTGCTTAGTTTTGACTCTATGGTGAACGTTTGAGCATTAATACTGCAACCATACAAATTTTGATGTTTGTAAAATATAGTAGGCGACTGACATGTACATTCCTACACCACTGGAAATGCACAATGAGAATTATGCACATACTATCGAGAAACACTGAAAACATGTCTATTTACTGTTAATTTTAGAGTTGGTACTTTTGGGTTATATATAAAATGTATGTCTTTAAGAAAATGTGATACAATTTATGAATTCATATTGTTCAGGCTGAGAATCTGCATATATTTGCCATTGTGTACTAAAAAGAGTTTGCATTTTACACTAGATGTACTATAGCACTGTATATAAAGTACTGTATATAGTAGCGTATGATATGTCTTCTGTGTTATGAATCGCTAACCCAGGACGCAATCTTGCATTGAATAGACTTTCTTCACTTCCCAGGAAGCACACAAATGTACTAGGAACGTTATTTCAATGTCTAACCCCAAACCGTACAAAATAGTGAGGTTAAAATCCCGGGTAGCAATAATTACGAACTGATTGACATAACTTGATTGGATTTTTTCTTGCATTACAAAAGTAGAACATGTAATCGTAAGTCTATAATATAGCTCTATCTATTTTTATGTTGGTCAAGCAAGCTGATGATTCGAAAGAAAATCATGATGTGAAAAGGGCAATGCAAAACCTTTATATTTAGAGGTAGCGCATTCAGCATATACCAAAGAATATATATGTATGTACCATAGATGTTGATTATAAAGCATTTACAAGCCCAACGAAACTGTTGCTAGAATATTTCGGTAGCAGTGTCATTTATGTAGTTTCTTTTGTGCACCATTTGAAGCATATTATATTTTTTCTGTGGACGTCTACGGGATAAGTGAAAAGAGGACACATAAGACAGAGGTTCTTTGAGGAGAGATTCACTTTATAAATGACATATTGGGAAATGAGCAGTATATACGGCTTCTCACCCATACGGATATGAATATTCCTAACTGTCAGTTAGAAGGAACTTTTAAGATTAAAAGTCTTCAGAATGCTAGAGATGGTAACAAAGGTGGGGCACTCAGAGATGAAAAAGTGAATGGTTACACAACGGTTAGCCTATCAGATATGAGAAAGTGAGTAGTTACACATGCCTGTACTTGGGGTGGAAACAGCTGAACGAAGACAGAACTGTTAAGATCTCCGATCTCTTTTCAAATGGCAGAGGGTGTTGTTAAAATTTTACCTGTATTCGTGGACTGCTGTTGGAATGTTTGTGCACCCCCCAACCTACTCACTTGCATGAATAGTCTGATACCAGAAGAAGAAGAAAGAACGCACAACGTAAAAGATGGGCGAAAATAGATGAAAGAGAACGTGATAAAAGTTGGCTAGTCAAGAAAGGGGTCGAGTTAGGCCAACAACAGTTTGCCGAATGAGCGTGCAAAACGGCCTCCTACTCACCAATATGAATAGAGTGGTCCGAACGGTCAGGGCTTTGTTTTTGATTAGGTGAAAGTGCGTTAAATGGCAGATAGTATGTGCTGTGGCTATTGTGCCAATTAGGTGTAATTCTCCAGAGCAGAGTGAATTAGTGAAGTGGTGTTGTCGAAACACACAATGTAAAACATAGTGCCGTTGTCTGCACTCTGGGGACACTTGTTGACATTGGAAATGAAAGCTGCTGCTGTATGTGTCCAGTATATGGGTTACTTCACTCTTTACCTGCGTCTTGTGTACATAAGAAATGAGCAAGTTTGGTTCACCTTCGTTTTGGGTAGCCTCACTGGGAATTGTTTAGAGTTTACACTGTTTTCATGATGCTATGGACGTTGCTGGTTGCATACGGACGTGCAATTCAGATAAAAACAATGGTGCACCTGCCAGTGTTATTAAAAATATTTATTGGGAGATTACTCGTTGCAGACTAGCATATTGCCTAAAATAAACTCATATTTGACAAGAAGGATGTTCGATTTAAGCGAACAACTGGCAGATCCATTTTTTTAAAGGGGGCACCCTTAAGCGATCTTGTGGGTTTTGAACACACTATTGATAGAGGAATAAAAGAAACTACGAAATTTAAATATTTTGTGAGAGAAGCGGTTAGGTGGGACGCAGCCCCTTTGCCCCCCACCCTGGATCTGCCTATGTGAACGTGGGGAGTATGATTAAGAAATTCCTAGTTTTAAACATTAGATTTTATGCTTTAGGAGCTAAATGGTTAAACTAATTTGAGAAAAGTTACCTAAATGTCATACACGACGGGTCATTATATGTAATTTACAATTTTCTTCTGCCTTGCAGCATTATTTGAAATTTTGTGTTATTATAAAATCAGTTTGTGATTTTGCTCTCATAGCTACAATAAGCATAGTGTAGATGTGCATTGCATGCACAAGAACGTTTAGCATTTATTTCTGTTATGAAAGTATTGTACTGTGGTTTTGTATGGCAGCGCGTAACATTTTACCCCATTCAAAAGATCGTAAATTGCTGTGATTCCCATGGGAAATCTTGCTAGTGTTTTCATTACATACTATTTACAGTGAAAATATATGTAGAAATATAAATAGAAAAATTATAATTACAGCTGACTGCACACTATTGTTAACAGGAAAGCGATTGTGGACTAAAATCCGTGTATATAGTCCCATTGCAACAGATTGTAAGAATTACATTCAGTTGTGGGTTGGATTGAATGATTTTCACCATTCCCTACCCGATCTCGGTAAGTTATTGTGTGATACCGACTTCAGAAAACAAGAGTTTATTAAGGATGTAGAATACCAGTTGTTGTATTCATAAGCTAGTAGTCTTGTGATGAGCAAATTACCACTGATGTACATGCTTGATGGAACATTTATTAGCTGGTAAAGTGTGATACCAGTCTCATGGCGTGCAGATGGTAGGTACATTGGTGTGCTCATGTAATATACAGATATATGATATAAACACTCCGCATGGTCCACAATATTTACGGCTATATGTTTAGCGATCTCACTTGTTTCTCTCCTACACATGCCCACATGGACACTGTTACAGATGGTCACATGTCATTTTCCCATATACATCTTTCAATGACATGTACATTATGTGGTTACTTCTTAACTCTCCTCTTCCCCTTAGGCTTGTATATCACATATAAAGTGAACGCCTCTGTCAAGGTATTGCGTGGACATTTTGTACAACTTCCGAAGGTTCCTTCTTTTTAATTCTGAAACGCCTACAGTTTGGCCTTAAACTTTTAGTATAAACAGTTACTTGAAATGTAAAACAGAATATAGTAGGAAAGACCATTGCTAATACAGTCCGTTTCAAAATTCACGTATATCTTAGAATATCTACTACACAGATAGTTCAATATAGAGTTTGAAAGTAATGTATATGTTCTATCATTAAGACATTTTAACATTTTATTGAGCTGGATGCGTAACAAAACGCCTAAGATTTGTACAACACATCATATTCACCTAATATTGGTGCTTGTAAGATTGTAAACATGTAGCTGCATTCATTAACATATCTGTCTCTTGGTGATCTCCATAGTCACGTGTGTTATATTGACCAATCACAACAGTTCCAAGATTTACGTCACAAATCAATACTGCAATATTTCTATTAGTACTATAGTATTATATCCAGTAATGTAGTGCTACAATAAGTCGATTAGTAAATGTAAAGGTTTGTGGGTATAAGCTCAACATATAATTCGAGAAATTGGTGGTATATACATATGTACATTGTGTTATACTTATATTATTATGTGGTGGAATAATTGTTAGTTATTGCTACAAGTGAAGACATTCATACAACGATATAATGTTCAATTTGTTAAACTTGTGATGAATATATTCCAATAAATCGTTACAGTTGATAAGATATTGTCTATTACTTTGTATATTTTGGTCCAAAACAACATTTTCTACACAAGATATCACTACTACATACTTAATAGGACTGGCTTTTGGCTCTTAAAACATCAAACCATTCAGAAATTTTCTCACTCAAAGATAATAGTACTACTTTGGAAGTAGATTATAAGGCTTTAGGTGACCAACACTCTATATGATACACATGAATAGAAGACAATTTAAAGGAATGGCAAGAAATAATATGATAACTTGGCGTTTGACATACATGCAGACTGACATCACAAATAAAATAGAGATTTTGTCAAGTATCTTATCTTCATAAGCATGCCACTGAAGGTAAAAACATTGCCCTTACATCCACACCCTCTTTGCACTCGTTGCATTCTTGTCTCAGCCATCCATTTCATAGTATGTACTTGTTAAGTCTAACCTAGCTTTATCTGCTCAAATAATAATCCAGTAGACCCGTTGAGCCACGTTTTGCAACCACTAATGTGTTTGCAAACAAAAAGGGGTCTGGGCCTACAAAATACAACCTTTAACTAGTTTTGCACCTGCCATTGCAAAAATGTAACCTGCAGATATTTTACGTTATGTTATTTTTTTCACATTGCTAACATTCAAACACATACATTTGATGGATGTTGGGTATATTTAACAGCATAATATTATATAGACACTTGTTTTAACAAAATTAGAAAAAATGCATTGATTTGACATTAGAAGATGCATTTAACCTGCAGCCACAAATACATCACGTCATCTTTTTACATTATGTAAAGACAATTCGAATATGTAAAACACTTCTAAATGTAAGAGCTTATGTTGAATAGCAATCTTTTTATCACTCAGTTTGAATACTACCTACGCATATTGCAAGGTTAACATCACCTTAATATGCGCTGTGTCTATGGGGAAAATGTAACCACGATATTTCAAATACACGTAGGTAGCCACTTTGGCAGAAAAGATAGCATTGCGAGCATCTAAGATGGTGAGATGGCGTTGGCCATTTGCAGTACTTGAGTAACCTATATTGGGTTAGTTACAGTTTTTGCATAGAAAGGGATTTTGAATGAACATTGTGATAGATGGTAATGTTCAACTATTAATTCTTATGACCATTATCTAATAGTCACTCACAATGTCAGAGATTATTGCTCCTCCTTTCAGATGTTGTCTTGAAAATAATGTATACATAAAGATTAATGAAGAAAATGCACGGTGGAAAGGTTAGCCTAAATTTAATGCCGAACAAATGTCAAAATATCTTTGCTGAAAGTAAAAAGAGTATGTGGTGTGGGCATAATAAAGGGTGTTCAATGCATCTTCCTTAATCAATGCATTTTATAGTTTTCTTAAACTGTCAATATAAGGTGGTACTGTGAAGATCTACACATAAAAGCCTCGAATGGCGTGTGAAGGTTAGTAATGTGCAAAATAACCGAAACATATCTGGAGGTTATCTTTTGTATTGGCAAAACACGCTAAGGTTGCAATTTTGCGAATCCAGACCCCTTTTTGGTTGCGAAATGCGTTCGTGTAGAGGTTGCAAAATGGAGTTGCAAAATGTGCCTGGTTGCTAAACACGGTTTAACAGTTGCCCACGACCACACTCATTGTGACTCAATGCTGGAGATGACTTAATGTACAAGTGATCTCATGAAGAGGTGGACTCTGTGCAGGTGCGATGTCGTTTTTTCTTAAAAAGATTTGGTGCGTCAGTATTGGTGGTCTCACTAGAGAGGTAGTGCCAGTTGGAGGTTCTGCTGTGACGGCAGTAAACAAAATAACTTGATGAGATCCAATACCAACAGTAACCATGTATAATCATGTAATACTGTGGCTAACAGGGATGATGATACATGACCGGTCTGGCTCTTACAAATGTCCTAATTATGGGAAGAATGCTCATAAGGCACTATCGCCACGCCGAAGCCAGTTTCAATTTTCAAATAGAATACATTTTACCAAAACTAAACGGCGTATAAATTATTAAACTTGACTGAACTCTCGGAACAAAAACATCAAAA
Organism: Streblospio benedicti; assembly: GCA_019095985.1. Lineage (NCBI taxonomy): Eukaryota > Metazoa > Annelida > Polychaeta > Spionida > Spionidae > Streblospio > Streblospio benedicti. Next base: position 28,519,730 of record CM032665.1, read on the forward strand.
AACACATTCTTATCCTCAACAGCATTTTATCTTCATGGGTAATGCTTTACTTAACAAGGAAGTAAGTCCTAATGTAAACCAAAAATAGTTACAAGATTATGTGAATGGACGCTAGAGTGGAGCACCATGTCTCTAATCTGACAGTGGGCACATACACAATGTTTCTGGATGTCTGCGGACAGGCAAAGACCTTCTCAGTTGTTTATAGCTATCAAAGAACAAGTGCATGCAGTAATCCCTTAACTATGTGGTCATTTCCCCGGTAAAATCTCATCCAAGGCTAAGGGAGTAAACTGAACAAAGTGGCGTAGCGTTTGCCAGGGGCTACAGAACCAATAAGTCACTACATGTACATGCAAATATAGTCCTAAGGACCTACGTAGATGTTCAGTTTTCTGATCATGCATGAATTTCAAACCTTGCCCACACCATAAAAATAGGCAGATCCAGGAGGGAGAGGTGGGGGCGGCGACCCACCAAAAATCTTCATATTCATAGTTTTTTTTTACTCGTCCGCCATCGATCGCGTACAAAACCCAGGAAATCACGGAAGTACCCCCCCTTTCCAAAAAACCTGGATCTGCCATTGAATGTAGCAATATCACATTCAAAATACATGGTTACATGGTGTCTGCTGCCAATCAATACAGACTTTTAAACACAAAAGAAGCATACATTAAACGCAAATATAGTCCCAAGGACCTACGTAGATGTAGTCTTCTGATCATGCATGAATTTCAACCCTTGATCACAACATGTACCTTTCATAGACAGATTCGGGGGGAGGGGGGGGGGGGGCGCCCTCCAAAATTCTTCATATTCATAGTTTTTTTAGACGCCTGCGATCGGTCGCGCATACAAAACCCAGGAAATCCCTGAAGTGCGCCCCCAACCTTTCCAAAAACCTGGATCTGCCATTATGTACCTTTACAAACCCTGCACCTCCTACCCAAAGTCCCTACCCGAACTAACGGCAGTCAAGTTAGGCTAACTAATGGGGCAAGCTGCCTGGTGTAAAAATAGAAGACAAATTAGAGCAGACTATTAACCTGGAGCGGATTTAATCTTTGTAAACATTAGCCGCTATATTTAGCTGGCAGGTCTGGCGCTGAGAAGTTGGCTCTGGTCATTTGGTCGACGCAAACAAATGGAGACACTCACCCCGGCCGCCGCCGGACACAGAGTGGACATAGAGCCGCCGCCGCCGCCCCTGTGGTCAGACATTCACTACTGCTGATGTGGACACTGTAGACAGTTGTGTGTGCTTCCGTGGCCGAGTGGAGAGGGAGTTGTACTCGTGACCAGAAGATCGTGGGTTCGATTCCCGGTCTGGTCCGGTGGTGGGTGTTTGAGCAAACTCATCCCTGCTGCTCTGTGGCGCCTTCACTTTGATTAGGTAAATGTCATCGGGTTGAAAGAGTGAGTGAGTGATTGTGTGAGTGATTAGCATTGTGCGCTGAATGTGCTGCCGATGGACAGCATGTGAGAAATGATCAATTGATGATCAATAAGTGGGCCAACAACCTGGTGTAAACGGTAAAGTCGTGAGAGACTTGGATCACGACTATAAACAACCACATTTACATTCATTAACTCTCCAGTCATGAGTGCTCAATAATTTCATTGCGCTGGAATGATATGGACATTGTCGGTGCTCCGGTTGTGCCTCAGTCTGATTTAGCTGGTTTTCAGATTTCATGGGTTGAGTTTCATACTTTTACAAGGTCCCATAGTTGCCAAATATCTCATGAAAATGACATTTTGTAAAGAAAACAAGGGAGTTGAGACGCCATCCGTACCTTTTTACCAGTGCACTTTGACATCGCTGATTGTTACAGCCTGCAGTAGCCTATCATATGAGCCAATGTGCATTGTATTGATTTGTTTGATCTGAGTCACATCTATTAGAGCTAGAAGCAGTTAACTCTCACTTGCATTCCAGCCATACAGAAACACACTTATAATCTGTACACTGGCACGTTGGTTTCAACATTCATAAAGAGATCGTGAGAGAGCTTGACATAAGGTCATTATTTAAAAGACCAACCGACACCAGCTTGGTATTCTCGCTATTGCCTCTTTTCACGTTAATTTCAAGCTTTAATATCTAAATGGTCTTTAAACCCTATTTGGAATAGCATTCTTGTCTTTATTAGGCTCCATGATATGTCTTGCGTCCATGCTGTTTTGCTGCAGTCATATACACACATGTAATTCATCTCAAACTATCACGATAAACAATGGTGAATGTCAGACGAAAGCTTTGCAGATTACGTAGTCGGCGTTTAGGTTACCTGGGCAAAACCGTTGAAAACTCAGCAAAGAAAATAACTACAAGTACATAACCGTGAGTGGCCAAGCTAATGGGGTCATTATGGGAAACATTATGAACTTACTACTTACTTATTACATACACGTGTACATTATGTTCTCAAATGTTAAATTTAATTGCATGCTTTACCCCATTGAAAGTGGCTATATATATCACTTTTTATCTAACCCATTAGACACAAAGCTAAACAAAAGATCACGAAGAAAATTAAAGAACAATATTGCCACCACAATAAAACAGTAATGTGTCATTTCACAATTATGGAATTATCTAGAACAACCTAATTAAAAACAAACAGAAGACAATTTTAACTCACCTGACCAAATGTGAAGTTTTTTTTTTTTTTTGTAAATGGACTTAAAAACTTACTAATTAAACGAATAACATAAAAGACGAGTTTAGCGTGGCTTAATTATTTAAGATGTAAATTATACAAAACCAAAACCATCGCAGGCAAAATGCAAAATATTAACAAAATAATAAATTGCAACTGTCAAAACACGACTGTAAGCAGAGAAGGGACAGTTTTTTCAGCGCTCACGGGCCTAAATACCTATGTTTTCAGTCCAATAAGCAACCGGGTTACTAGTAAAAGGCACCTAAACTCTATCAAGGGTGTGTACACTACGGACGTTTGATGCTCGAGGCAGAGAATCACTGAAGTGTGACCACTCTTTGTTCGCACAGCAGTATAAAGGACACAACCTTGACAAAGATTAACCACTTGTACACATATGCACGTGGCACGGCGTTTACAATTCACCTGGGGCCGGTTGCACAAAGCCATTTTACGTTCACGATCATGTGTTTTACGGTCGTGTCAGTACTTTTTCGTAAAATTTCAGTTGCACTAAAAAACTACGATATCGTAGATCGTATAATTGCAGTTTTCATTCGTAAAAAAATCACGAATATCGTAAGAAAATGACCGGGCTAAAAGGTAGCGCCAGTGTCGTGGATTTGTTCTCGTCTGTGTTATGTTTGTCATTTGTAAATGAAATATTCATAATATTGGTTTGATTGAACATTAACTTGCACAAAATGGAAGCCTCTATTGAGGGGAGTATATAGCCTCGATGAAAATCCGTTCACCAACATTTTTATTCCCTAAATCACAATTTTCATGTACAGCGTTCTTATAATGCCACAGTTTAATAAATGGTGCTCGAAAAGATGGTCTTACTATAGAGGTGGTCATTTTGGAGAGGTGGTGTTTTAAGATTTGCGTTGATATTGTAGTTTTCATTTGTGCATTAAGAATTATTGATTTATCTATGTATGTCAATCAGATTATTTCAATCAGTGATTTACTCTTTTAAATGCATTAATTCATTAGCAGACATTGACTCTGGGAGACAGTGGTTTGATTTACAATGAATATAATTTGATATTCACGATTAGTACAGTTCAGTGTACAGTAGAACCTCCAATTAAGTCCAACTCTCTAATCAGACTATTTCTTGCAGTCATAAAGAGGTCGACGGTCAACACACTCCATAAAGAGACCACCTATAAATTAAGATAGCTTGGTGGTCATAATATTTGTTCTACTGTATTCTATCAATGATAGAAATATGAGCTATTTGAAATAAGTTCGCGAGTATATTCTGCCACACACACACCCCTACCCCCAATTGGTCTCTTTTAGCATGCACGAATCATAGTCTGCATGGGTTTTGAACGTGGAATTGATAGTAAACATGCCAAAATTTCTATGAAAATAAGGTCTTTTGGTGATAAAGGGGGATACAAACCTCCACCCACCCACCCAACCCACCCTGGATATGCATGTGGTATTGATGGAAGTAGGTTTACACGGGATCTTTTAAAATTGAAATGAAAGGCTTTAAGAGTCGAACAAGAGAGAAACAAGTTGCTTATAAAGTCAGTTCCATTTGCGGTAATGTACTACATTTTGCGATCGTAAATTCAAACGATGATACTGCTTTGACGACTACGAACTTTTGGCTTTGTGCAACGCACGTAACGACCATCGTTTTCGTATCGTTACTCGTTTCGTGATCGTAAATTTTTGTTCGTATTTCGTGATTTGTTTGTGCAACCGGCCCCTGGAGCAAATCCGAACAAGAAATCATCAAGGTTCAAAGATTCGATACACAAGCTAAATAGATGCTTAGATTTACTATGCCATTGTAACAATTATTATACCTAGAATCAGTCAGAATTCTCCCTTAAACTTCAGGTATAATTATATAAACTGACTGCATGCCAGGGTTGTGCCTCATTCTGTGAAAGTGCATGATGAAATAACCATTATAATGTAATGTGACAAAATGAGCCTTTATTAAATTAGAATCAATTATATTTACAATGAATACAAACGTTTAAGTAACCCACTAAAAATCATGAAATAAATATAAAATAGAATATGCATTACCTGATTAAATAACCATTACAATGAAATATGACAAAATGAGTGCGGTCGACGGTGGATGAATGTTTTTATAGTGGCAGCAATATAGTACTACCACAGACTGTGACAGACAACATGTTAACTAGACTATAGTCCCCAAAGGTGTACTGAGGCTACCAACGTAAGACAAATAAAGCATAAACTACTGGTTACATTTATACACTTAACTTTTGGAATGGGTGATGTTGGTTATACCACAATTAAAAACACATAAAAGACCTTCTGAAAGAAGAAAAAACTACCTCGGACCGCGCAGATACTGTTCGTGCCGTAGTGATGTTCACCAGAGCGTGAAGCAGGCGAATTAAAGGGGATTAGCGGACGTAATAACTATTAGAGGTAGAAGCAGTCAGAACTGTCACTCAACCTTCAGCTATAATTCACAGTAATTATACACTTAAAATTTGGAATGGGTGGTGTCGGTTATAGCACAACTAAAACATATAACACCTGCTGGGAAGAAGGGAAAAAAAACTACACCGGATACTGTTCTTGTCGGAGTGATGTTAACCAGAGCGTGAAGCGGGCGGATTAAAGGGGATTAGCGGCGTGACACGCCAAGGTGGTTGTAAACCGCCGCGTAACTGCTCTGTGCTAATAATGGCCCATAATCCCCGACCACAAAGGGTCACACGCACTGAAATGCACTTCGTTGACATTTTACGATAGTGTCATAAGCCGCCTATAATGGATACTGGCTATAAATATATCGATGCCCGAAGGTACTTAGTGGCGTATTATGATGCACCTATAGTCTGCGAATCGTGAACTTTGCAAATGATGGCCATCGAAGTGGGCAGGCTATTGTTAGAGGTGGCCATTTTATTTATGGTGTAGGTGGTGGTTACACGAACTGAGAACTTGGTGCGTTTTGCTCCGGGTTTGTAAGAAATATTTATCGTGGGGATAGATGGGGAAAGTATTTTTATTGTCCACTGAGAAGTATTGGTAAATATTATTAACCAATGTCGACTAGAAAATACTGCTAATGATAGCAGTAGAGCAGCAGCAGCAGCAGCAGCAGCAGCAGCAGCAGCAGCAGCAGAAGAAGAAGAAGAAGAAGAAGAAGAAGAAGAAGAAGAAGAAGAAGAAGAAGAAGAAGAAGAACAGCAACAGAAGCAAGAAGAAGCAGCAGAAGAAGAAGAAGCAGAAGCAGAAGCAGAAGCAACAACGACAATAGAAGAGGATAAACAAGGTGAATAAATAACAACAATAAAAAACAACTACACCACAAAAAGAAAAAACCGGCAGCAAACAAGATGATGACCAAGAACAACAGCAAGAAAACAAACCCAAGAAGACCAATAACAAGAGCAACACCAGCAGCAAAAAACAGAATAACAACAAGAGCAACAAAGAAGAAGAAGTAGAAACACTGTCTCCAGTCTATTCTCGTCGCACCTGCCAATTTAATCAAATCTCTCCAAAGTGAGTCCCGCTCTCTGATTTTCTCGTGCCACCCACACTAAAAACTACCCCACATGGGGTCCCAACAATAATCCCACATCAATCTGTCTAACCACAAGCCAGTTGAAAAAAAATCCAACATCAATTTTCAAAATACACCATTACAACAATAAATAGTTTCAAATCCACTAGATAAAAACAAAAAAACAAAAAGTGGAATTTGTGATTTTGAAAGTGTGTCGAGCGACACAGCTTATAAACGGCGCTGTCGCCGTGCTGGTTTTTAGCCCCGTGGAGGGTCCTCTGACATTTGGAGCGGGGAAGGGGTAACCCCGAGGGCTGCCCGTTGAAATGAATCCTGTTATCACCACATCACATTGTTATAATGGCAGCGAAACACGAATTCCCCTTTTCTAAACACCTTCCCGAAAGGTCATTCTCATCTCACAGCCAGAATCACAGGACCAATGAGCTTAAAGGATGAGGAACACATACCTGGACAAACCCATTTTACTCCTACAAATTGAGTGTGACATTTCTCCTTAAATATATGAGCATCATATGAGAGGAGAAAATCACACATTGGCAAGTTGTCTTGTTTTGTTAGTGCAATTTGGAGGTTTCTTTTTATAGGGAGACTCGATCATTTCTTTCAGTCCAATTTTGAACTGATATGATTTCATATGAAAGTTGGATATGGGGCTAATATAGTATTTACGTACGTACTTTGGAGACATAGTGTATACACTTTCACCTGATTATCACGAACTCTCTAAATTCTGATGACTATATTCAGTTATAGATTAATTATGGAAAAAAATGCAATGTTGAATGCTTGGTTTTTGAGGCAGTGTAACATGAAAAGAAAGCTGAAATTTGACGTAATAACAAGGCAGTAGCAGATCCAAATTTTTGAAAGCGGAAGGGGGGCATGGGTGGGGGTTCGCATTTAATGGATCTTGTAGTTTTCGTACAAACTACCGGTAGCAGACGTGCGAAAAGAGATACATGAAATAATTTGGTGAGAAAGGGGGTGGAGCACACACACACCCTCCACCCTGGATCCGCCTAAACAAAGGCAAAACAGCCGGATGTGGGACTAAAAATGAGGGCTGTGTGATTTGGTGAACCCTTATACCCTCTCGTATACATAGCATGGGTGTTTTCTGAATCAACTTTAATATGAGTACAATGACTTTAATATAAGTTATGTGTGTAATTTCTACGTGTAATAAGACTAACTCCTGTATGTCCTATGAAAGCACCTTCTCCAGAGGACACAACTCAGAATTGAGTGAAAAACTTAGGAATGTCTCACTTGATAGCTTCTAATGCTGGAGTCAGACAGAACCAATTAATGGCACATCATTTATCATTAACATGGCTCAAGGGGAGTGCGGAGAAAGCAGGAGGGGGAGGGGGTCTGAAGAAAAAAAACGTAATATATTTTTGCCGGGGAGGAGGGTTTGAACATCTGGGGTGGGGGCACTTGTGGGGACGGTACACAAAATATGCATGTTCGTGTGTGTTTGTATGTGTGTCGGGGAGGGTTGATGGGGGCTAAAATTTCATCAAAAGAAGAAATAAGCAAGACGCTTGAAAATCCTACCATAGTTGTTTTATCAGAGGTGTTCTATGCATGAAGGTTCATGGTGGTTTCTCTATCAAGAGTTAGAGAGCGCGAGATGTGGTATTATTGCAAACATGGAACGTTTATAGCAGTTAAGTGTCGGGGACTAAGATTTGTGAATGTCAGACTGGGGATGATTTCATCGCGGGCGTTTTTTTTTTTTTGCTTGTGTATATATGTATTGCACCTGTAGGTGTATATGTTACAAAAAATCAACTGAAAAAAAAAAAAATCAGTTCTTTTCAAATGAAAGGCAAAAAATTTTAAAGATACCGTCACATTGCTGGAAATTGTCAAATTTTGGTTTGAAGGGATTGAATCTTGTCTTAAATAATACACTAGTGTAATCAGGCCTTGAGGCTGGGACACTGACAAGCTGGAACACCTCCCAAACCCGGACATTTCCCAAACCCGGACACCTTCCCAAACAAAACAGACACCTCCCCCAAACTCCCAAACAGACCCCTTGCCAACCCGGACCCCTCAGAAACCGGGACACCTCACTACTCACTAATAATATGGCATATTATCGTTCGCAGAACATGCCAATTTAAGCACAGTGAACAGTCGAAATTCTCCCAAGTAACAGTTTTGTTCCAGTATCTGAATGAGGACACGGGACAGAGGCAATAATTTCAGGTGATGCTAATCTGGCTGTCAACTATCGATCTTCAGTTAGAGTTCTTTGATCATATATCAGTTTACTAATATACACCTGTCAATATGCACTTTGCCATTATTATGCTATTCTAAGTTGAAAAATGGGCATAATGTATACTATCAGCATTTTTGTTTTGCTCTGCATGATTCATGCGTGATCAGTGTTCTCATACGTTGAATGTGTATGAAAATTGTGAGTCAATTTTGTCTGGCATGGAATATATGGGCTACAAGACAGCAAAACATGTTATGAAACGACTCAAACGAGTAAAAACCAGTTCGTTGAACAAGTGAATATATTTAAAAAAAAACACATCAACAACACACATTTCAGTTGACGTCATATTATAACATAACCCTGAGCTCAGATCACTGTGTCATACAACCAGGAAAAATCCCCCACTGAAAATGTGAATTATCCCTCTATAAGAAACACGCCAGTTGACGTCATAGCCACCGTAATCTTGAATTGATTCATTCTGAAGTGCTCACCAAATTACAATCTTGTTAAGACATTTTGCACTCAGATGGACAGATCAAATAAATGTAGATCGGCAAATCGTCTGCAAGTAGTAGTCAAGGATTGCATGACTGGAAGCTATTTCACAATAAAGAAAATTGCTTGAAATTGGGCCAAAGCCCATATTTTTCAGATTTAAGTTCCACCTAAGCAGTGTTTGCGTACGTCATATTCTAACAATGCATCGTAAAGTATGATGGAAATTACCATAGCTATATACGTTTAGAGTACGATGCAATGTTTGAGTAATGTGTTGATATGGATAAGCTGAATAGATGCGTGTCACTTGATATCTATTTACAGAAATGTTATATCTCGCCACTCTTGAATATTCAATTGTCTGTATTCTGTTGTCCGGTAGTCTACTTTCAACGTATTAACCCCGCAATGGTCATTAAAATTGTCACAAGAAGAAGAAGAAGCGTTTTTTTGTGCCGCTGTAGGTGCATTCAAGCATGAAAATTTTGTGGGGTCCTGATTTTGCCCCTGCATGACTCGGAAATGACTGTAATGATAATACATGTAATCTGTGGCATTAAAAAAAAACTCGTTTACTTATTTTTAAAATTAGCGTGCGTGGGTGCGTGCGTGGGTGCGTGCCACAGCAACATGTTTAATGTACCGCACACTCGGCGTAACAGTCATACTGTTTGCGTTATGTAAGATTTTCGGACCGTCTGTGTAGCAGTCATATTGTTTGCATTGTGTAAAAACATCCGTACAGTCAGTGTAATACTCATGTTTGCAATGTTACATCCTGGTCCACGTAAATTATTTTCATAAAGCATCCGCACTTTACGTGTAAGTTGTAGCCATATTAAACTGTTTCATATACAAAAGGGGAAGAGGATCACTTGAATAGTTTGCACCCCTCACTGCATCTACTGGACCAGAGTGTGCCCTCCATGGCAGTGGTCTCAAAGGATTGAGGGGCAAGGTTGTAGCTTTTTGGGGGTTGTATAAAGTATGTCTTTATATCGTTTCCGTTGTTGCCTTAAGAATTCTTTCTGGTGCGGTGCATTAGCATATTTGTGCACGTGCTAGCATCATTCAACACTGGATATTCCACTTATAACAGCAATCTAACACATTGTGTTTTTTGTTGCCTATTTTTTGTAAGGCAAGTGTTGGTTGATGGTCACCTGCAGTGGCTGTACCATATCATAATCTGGTTTGATAAATTAAATGTACTAGTTCATAAAGTAAAGAAATATCTGTTTAAGCCATAAATGTTATGTTAAAAAATCTATTTCATGTTAAGTGAAGAGGAACAACTGTGTGTCTCTTTATATGCATTCAATCATCTCTAGGGACAATATGAGTTTTGTATTCTACATTATTACATGTATATTTGTATATGTTTTCAATGATCTTCTTAGCCCTAACTTTTATCGTAAAATTAATTGTGTTAACAAATATTTAGGTAAGTGATTTGATCCCTGGTGACCTGCCATTGCAATGACTTAATCAAAAAGCAACCATGTTTGTGGTGTTGTTCTTTATCAATTGCTAACTATTGATTATTGAGATCTTTATGTATATGCAAATGAGCTAGACATTCATTAACTCCAGTAGCGCATGTTACTATGGATAAATGTCATAGAATATTATGATGGCAAATAAGTAATGTGTTGTAATAGTGGCCAATAGCGGCCATTAAATTTTGTATGATGTACGAAAAGACAATTTAAAACTACTTAGACAAAATATCACCTTGCAATTTATTATACATTTGATTATATGAGAGTTGTATATGAGAGGTTCATTCTACAAGAAAAAGAATACTATTTAAGACTTGAAGCATGAGCCTTTCATATACGTACATTTACACCCAAGTCCGTATAATGATACAATACATATGAGGAAGGTTTGGTTATAGCGTATATACCATTATCTTTTCTGCACAACAAAAAATGAGTGCATCCAATCTTGATCTTCATATAATTAAGAACATACTTTATTTCACATGTTAAAGCATGTACATATTAAGCAGTGTTAACTTAATGTATAATAAATATAAATTAACAAAAAAGGGCTATGTTATGTTCTAATGGTGGATATTATGACGTTGAACATTCGTAAAGTAATTGTTTCATCAAAACTTAACCAACTACATGCAAAGAATAACACCAACTCAGTTACAAGATAATGCATGAATTACCAAATGCATTACTTTAACATAAATGCAATGTGAATAAAATTCATCATGCACGGTTATAGACAACAAAGAAAAAGTCCACCAACGACATTGCAACAAGGATAACAAATCAACAATAACAGCATAATATAACATCTTTAATCTGAATATCATAGATACAAGATTAGTAGTTAAAATACTAATATTAAATGCATTCACCACATCCTACACCACACCATAACATATCTCAAGTTAAGCTTGAAGTCACTGCAATTTTATGCAATGATATTAATTTTCTTGGGCACAAGTTTATCTTAAGACACTTAAATATACACATTCTTGGAACATTTTCTAAATTATTATCATTATAAGTAAACAGTTTACAGACATATGTCATGTGAAACATTATTATCAATTACCAGGATACTTGCTTTAAAATTTGCACAGCCGGGGCAAAAAGTCAATAACCAGTAAAGATAAGAATAGAATTTGGATATTTCATGAGGAGTCTATAGACTTGCAATTCAAATAAAAAATGGTTATTTTTTATGTTTAGATGTTTCAATATTTAAATAATTATATAAAGCAAAACATTATGCACATACTCATATATGAACCCCTATGCTGTATACCTAGTTAACAGAACTTGGCATTTAAAGAAAATGTGTTGCTCTGTTTTTGTGTACAGTTAAAATACACATCAGTCAAATTATTGGTTAAGCGCATTTGTGATTTCAACCAACTATGGTAATGAAAATGTCATCTATGTTGTTTTTTCGTAAATGGAATGTTTTTTCTCTCTACACAATATAACTTTAAACTTCTCAGACAGGGGAAATTTATGACAAGACTTGATACAAGCATTCTGTATAAAACAAATGGAGAAATAACTTCACATAAACAACCATTCTTTTTTGTATCACTTTTAGGAATCCTAAATTTTAACATTAACATGACACTGAGTGTAGCTTTGGCATTGTTCACACACATACAGACTAACACACATATTGGAGCCTCTCCTATATATATTACTTGTGTTATTATGGTGGAGAACACCCCTTTTCTATAAAAATAACATCATTTTTTATGAACACAAAGTACATACATCAGTACACTACACACCCCAAACCTTAGCATTACATTGTTTCGTTTCATAAATAATTACACGGGAATAAGTATTTATTGCCATCACCATTCTTCTTTTAAATCAGTGTTTTACTATGGTTCTAAATCGATGTCTAGCTAACTATTACTCGATCGTGATGATTTTATGGATCAGTTTAAAATTAAGAGAGTTAGGGAGATTGATAATTGAAAAACAGGACAGGATCTCAACTTAATGAATTAAAACAAACAAACAGAATATCTGTATTTGAATATACGTTGTACTTTAGTAGAGTATTCAAATGAAGCTGCAATTCTAACCTTGTTTATCCTAGAAGATTTAATAATTTCCATTTCAAATGAAATTCTGATGGTCCTCAGAGCGGTTCTGCTGGATTAAACCAAGTCAGCATCAAAGATCCTTCTAAATACGCTTCAAAGTAAAATGCACCTGACGAAACTAAGAATGACTAAACAGTTTGATGGTATCTTTTAAGAATTTTCCCTTTAACAGGATCCTGAGCTTTCAATTTCTTTGGGTAGTCTCTATAAATCTGGTATTGTTGCAGCAAGTTGTCTCTAATACTGTTATCATCCAACGCATCCCCACCACCAGGCCAGTACTCATTCAAATAGCCAGCTTGTGGATACTGCTCTGCATCAATAATAACATTACTCAACGGTTCGTCCAAAATGGAAGCGGTGTCGAAGGGCATATATTCTCGCGAGAAAGTTCTTTCATCGTGATAGTTTGGTTGAAGATCAAATTCATTGCGCTCGTTTGATGATGACGAAGATGAGCTAGAGCTGAAGTGCTCTGCTGACTGAAGCTGAGACAGAACAGCAGCCTGATGGTCTCTCGCTTCATCAGCATAATCTCTACTAGACTCATGATTTTGTTCCGCTAGCATCTTATTGAAGGTCTCTTTGCTCACTATCATTTCCTCCATTGATTTGGGCTGCACCTGCATTTCACCATCATCTCTATCCATCACACTTTGTCCACCCTTGCCCAACATTTGGCCATTTTCCCACAAATCGGAATACAATTCTAAATAGTCCAAAGGGTTTGGATCAACAACGTGATTTGGTGCTTCGCCCATCGGTTCTTCAACACCATAAATTTCTTCAATATTTTCTGGTTGCATTTCTTCTTCGCTGGACGCGTGATCGGTGCGTGAGTTGGTACCGTCCTGGTTGGTGCTCTTTGGGGAGTCAATAACATCAGTATTAGTGGAACTTGCTGGTGGTTCTAGGTATTCTTTCAGTTGATTTATTTTAGTAGTCAATTTATCTTGTGAAGATCCATCCTTTACCAAAGTACTTTGACTCTGAAAATAGAATATTATTATCAGACACAATGTGCAAATCTGAGTTGTGGTATAAATAGCTGAGAAGACAGTTCTTCTTTTGAAAGTTTTGTTTTTATAGTAATTTTGATGGTATTCTAAAATAATCTAATTTGTTAAACTCGCTTTGAAACCCTGAAGTTTAGAAAAACAACTTCACAATGAAAACAGTTATGCATAAATGAAATATAACCATGGATTAGAACAAAAAGTAAGCCAACAGTCCTACAGGTGTGAAGATGAATTGACAAACCCTGTTAAAACATAAATACCAAAGTTATATAAACAACCACCACAAATAACCCTTTCTCCAGTGTAATAAATTCGTAATAAATCAGGTTAAAATCACCCATAGAAAATATTCCAGGATACTCAATAAATATTTTACCAAGATCTTGTTATTTCTACACTTATGTGATCATGTTCTTCATCGTCATCAACCGGAAGCTAAATAGATGCCAATAATCAATGAATTACAAATAAAAAATGTTCAATGTGATATGGACAGCATGTAGATGTACATGTATGGCCAACTGCATGGTATAGGCTACTCTTGTAACTATTGTCATTAGCAATCAGAGAATTAAGATATATATTACAACAAACACCAGTTTCAATTGATTCATTATAAGCAATTGTGTACAAAATGATACTTTAAACGACCCACATAGCTAATCTTGTAAGGACAATTATACGGCTGAAGACAAGCTACAGATTATGTTACATTAACAATAGTATATTGTCAATTTGATTAAGTGTTGATTAATTTCATCATTTATTATGATATATCATACACTTGTCTTGTGACGCTGTATACAAAGCTTTATAAGTAAACTAATTTGGCTCATATTTTCATTACTGTTTATTTGTGCATGGGAAAGTGACATATGAAGCTTGTATGACAATGACCTCAAAGCACTAGTTGTATAAACTTTCGAAACTATTACAACGGCAACACAATTCGAGTATTGGTGATTAACATGCTGTACATATTAGAATTAGACATACCTAAATTAATGAATAAATCTACACAGAAAAAAACTACAATAGACAGACCGATATTGATGTGACTTTCATAAAAGAAAAAGATGTGGTCTGGCTGACGGACTAGTGGGCCTGGCATGCATCTCATGTGTTACTAGACACCGAAGAATAGGTGCACAAAGTACAGATTTTTAAGATTGATATCTCGAATTTCAGGTTATCTAGAAGCTAGTTTTATATTCACATTCAACCTCACTATGAGCAGATATCAGCTATTTCGAGCTATGCTACTTTTATTCATCCCTGTGTGTATTCAAGACCAGGTATTTTTTGACTGTGCAAAGACAACCACGTGTGCCCCGGTGCCAAGGGCCTCAGCATCATGGGAGGGGTTAGGGGGTATGTAGTGGTCTACTGCTATGCTTTACAAACGCTATACCATATATTCTTGAATGTGTTCATTGTGTTGGTATAAAATGTTTTTGGTTCATATTTCTTTTTTCACAACACCTTTTACCTTTTTTTACCTTCATTGACAGTTTCGCCAACTCCTGTTGGTATCATCAAAATGTCTTCCTGCGCATGTCAGAGCGTCAAATCTGCTGATCCTCTCGCGATGCTCTCGCGAGTGTACGATTCGATCTTCAGCGAGGCTTGGCAGATTTCACCTTCTGACATACGCGGGAAGTCATAAAATATAGCGTTGTGAAAAATGAAATATGAACCAAAAACTATACCATACAGTATACAGTATATATGACAAGTCATGTTTACTGTATGATATAGTGTTTGTAAACCATAATAGTAGACCATCACATACTCAAAACCCCCTCCCATTATGCTGAGACCCATGCTATCATATGACAAGCTCATGCTGATATCTGTGTCTCATTCTGTATTTTTTGGAGACTATTAGTGAATAATTCAGAAATTTGAAATTTATTAATTTCTATTTAAAACAATAAAA
Organism: Streblospio benedicti; assembly: GCA_019095985.1. Classification (NCBI taxonomy): domain Eukaryota; kingdom Metazoa; phylum Annelida; class Polychaeta; order Spionida; family Spionidae; genus Streblospio; species Streblospio benedicti. The sequence continues at coordinate 28,535,254 of CM032665.1, forward strand.
CCGTAGTTGTATTTCATATTTATTGCCTTGAAGAGGACACTTAGTGTTGGAACGTAGGATATTGTTTTAAATAAAATTATTAAATTTCAAATTTCTAAATTATTCACTAATATTCTACAAACTACAGAATAAGACAACAATGTCAAAATGAGACCATCTGTAATGTCCAAAATAGAACTACTTGCATATGACAACCAAGTTTAGACTAGTCTCATATGACAAGCAAGTTTAGACTCACGTCTCTTGTGTTCTGTACGTTGTTGTATTTGCCGGAGTACTTCCTGCTGCCGCCCGCTTTCTCCACGTGCGCCGGCATGTCCTTGGTGCCGTGCAGGAAGAGGCGGATCGCCTTCACCTGGCCGCTGTTGGGGTTGTCCTTCATCTGCCAACAGGGAAATTCAGGGTATTCAATGGCAGATACAGGTCAAAGGGTCACATGACAGCCTGTGACAGCAGAGCCGGCATGTGGGGGGGAATTTGAGGGATTTAACATGGTTTTTTGTATCCATTAAATCTTAAATTGAATAAAGAATTCCAGGATGAAAAAAACCTACGAAAATCAAGTATTTTGGTGGGAAAAGGGGGGACACCCCCTGGCCTGGATCTGCCTATGTATGGGATGCAGGGCAATGGCAGACCTGTTTTATGTTAAAGGAAAATAAGGGAGGGGCCGATTTAAAAAAGGGATCTGATGGGAGACATGCCAAAAAGCAACAACATAGAAATAAGATATTTTGGTGGGAAAGCCCCGGGGGTAAAGCTTAGAGGTGATATGCCCCCTGCCCTGTTGCCCCTCTCCTTGCATCTGACTATGCAGGGCAATGACAGATCCAGGTTTTTAGAACGGGGAGGGCGCACTTAAGGGGTTTCATGGGTTTTGTACGCGCGATCGATGGCGGACATGCCACAAACCCTAAGAAAATGAAGTATTTTGGTGGGAAAAGGGGCGATCCCCCTGGATCTGCATACGCATGGGAAGATTCCAGCAGGGGGCCCCGGCATCCCCTCCGACCTACATTTCATGATTTTGGTCTAGGCATAACTTGCTCCCAGGATGCAAGTGTTCTGTACAACACTTTAACTCGATTTTACGCTCAAATCCACACCCACATCAATGCACATCTGGTAATATATTGGGCTACTAAAAATGTTAAAATTCCACCCACTGTATTTCACACATTTGCTTTCTTTTTCTTTTATGAACATAAAATTTCTCAGAAAGATGCATTTATTCTGACGCATGAATTCAGAGAAATCTGGTTCAACGCCTTTAAATAATAATTGTGGTTGTATACAATATATAATTTTCTATATATAATTTTCCAGAAAGATGTTAAACAGTTTTCTTTGCAACAGAAAAAGTGAAATGAAATTATTCACATGTTGCAACATTTCAACTACGCCTTTTGTTCATCTAAAGTAAAACTATGATAATCATAATTAAACACTATTAACCAAAATACTTCATTTTCATAGGGTTTTTCATGAAGTCCCTTAAGTGCGCCCCCCCCCCTTTCCAAAAACCTGGATCTGCCATTGATTAATGGCATCAGCCCAGTAAGAAACTAAAAGCCTTAGATGACTAAATAAACAGGCCACCTAAATAGATTGAACTGCACAATAACTTGGAAACATCCTTCTTTTTACCCCAATATTAGAACTTGGCACACGTCATGTTAAAATAACACCATAATAATATGAATTGCCAGTGTTCTTTGGAAATGCTCAGGTGGGGGAACAATGTGCTAGTTGAGCCTTGCTTATTATACGCCCCCTGAAAGATAATACTGTATACTTTCTATAATACTACATTATCGCGATGACAAATCCGTTCATTTCAAATTTGAATACTGTTTTCGAATAGCCGGCATTCAGTTTGGCATTAAAGTTTGGTATTTTGAATCTGAAAATAAATAAATAAATAAAAACAAGCTTTTTCTACCTCATGAAGAGATTCGAAAAGTGTAGTAGCATGATTAATTATGCACTAATATTGACAGTTCTTGCAGATATGCAATGCTTGTGTAAATATAGCCATACTTTCATTATCAGTAGTTAATTATAGTATCCTCGTGGAACCATCTCTTCATTGGCAATATACACTGTTCAATTATGAAATTCTAATGTAGATATATGATCAAAGCCATCAAATATATTGAATCCAACTATATATTGCTGGTCAGTCATTTGGTTTGAATAGAATATATCTTTATAATTTAGAGATGTTAACAAACAAAGGCGGTCACATGAGAGCAAACATTCATGCTTACTACAGAAAAAGAAATTATGCATATGAATTTACTGACACTTGGTGTTAACGATACATGAGACATAGTTTGAATAATATAATATATATAAACAGGTAATACAAATGTGTTAAAGATCCATACCCCGAACCATCCCAATCAAACCATAGGAGTTTTTTGTCGCCATAGGTTTGGCCATTTGAGTGTTTTCCTGACGAAAAAGCCCGTTTTGTCAGGCCCGGATAATGTAGGCTTAGCCTTGATTTAAAAACTGTAACCGTTTTAAATGAGTCAACTTTGTTTCTCACCTGGTGATACTATCAGTATTAGTCTTGCTATGATTTTATTGCATAATCTTGATACTTCATTTCAGAACAACATGTATTAGGATACAACAGAGGGATGTAGGGGTGATGCCAATTACAAGTGTAAGAGTTAAAAGCTGTACCATATAATAACCCCCCGATCCACTTACATCATCCATGATGGTGACCACCCACTGCCCGCGCGGGTTCTCGCCCCACGAGTGCACGGACATGAACGGCCAGTCGTTGAAGCCCGCCTGGGACGAGTCGTAGGTGCGGTGGCTCAGCAGGGGCGTGCGCTGGGCTGGAAACACAGACAGTACAACCTCTAATTAAAGAGACAAGCGCAAGTGAATTTCATGTCATTCCAACCTTTTATTCCACATAAATAGTACTTGCTGAGCCATTTGAATATATACATTTTTATCTATGTGCAGTGTTCCATTTCTTCATAATCAAAATATCTATAATTTTGCTCTCATGAAATGTACCCAACATGCAATGTTTGTAAACAGTACTAAACACTGACACCTTAACATCCTTCATAAATATTTCTGAGCAGCTAATTTTGGCTGTTGGCACACGGGCGATAAAGGCTGGCTGAAAGTTCATGCAGTAGTCTTTTTTTGCAGGGGACCTACTGCCACGTACATATTACATAGCATAACGTTAACACACTAATATAAACAGACGCATGTCTTTTGATATGATCCTGCCTATATCAAGACATGGGCCTAGTCCTAGCCTACGTACACGAGCGCGGTGACTGTAGGTAGATCTCGAGGTTTCCGCGGTGGCTGTACGCCATGTCGAGGCTGAGCTGCACGTGCTCCAGGAAGTTGACCTCGTTGTCCTGATCCGCGCACCCCGTCGTGTTGATGCTGATCACGATCTCGTTGCCGTTGCTCAGGGTCCTTGAAGAGAGGGACAGGAGATGTTGTATTGTATGTTGTTTTTCCTATGCTATATTGTAGCCAATCACAAAAATTGTTTTTATTGGAGATTTGTAGCTCTACAGACCCCTAATCATAACAATCATTAGTATTGTTATGGTTATTGCTCTGTAGAGCCAAAAAGCTTCAATAAAAAACATTTTTGAACATTTTTTACTGATTGGGTACAATATAGCATAGGAAGAACAACATAAAATACAAAATGAGACCATATGCTATAGTAATAAGAGATGGGAGAATGTGACTTGTACAATAACTCATTTTGATACACTGACCCAATTTTTTATGTCCAATTTCTGTGTCCATGGGGGGCATTATGTTTTCCTCATTTGCATAAACACTAATATTTCTTCTCTAAGCTTTTGTATATTAGATGCCGAGTCAGTTAATGCAAGCAACACTGAAAAGCAGCAGACACCAAATCATGGCAGCACTATAAAGTAATCTGTGTATTGGCCCCAGAACTCATGAAATTACTTGTCCCAGGCTAAACCCAGCTGGCTTAAGGCTATTGAGCACTCCAACCTCCTGCTGATATAGGTGCCATTCATTGATGACCTCATAAATGTACATGAAATATTTTTGTTTTGTCGTGTGTGCGATGGCAGATCCAGGATTTTTGGGAAAATTTAAGAAATTCCATGGGTTTCGTGTGTGCGATCAATCGACCGAACAGGCAAAAAACCATACGAAAATGAAGTATTTTTGGGTGGGAAAAAGGGGGGGCACGCCCCTGGATCTGCGTCTGTGCGTGGACTCACTTGGGTAGCCCCATGCCGTCGGTGCGGTCCGAGTCGATGACGCAGATCGCCTTCTCCGGCACGGTGACGTAGTTGTCCATCGCCTCGTTGACCAGAGCCGTGGCGTCCAGCAGCCCGAACCCAAACCTATATTAGAACCTCTCTATTATGACCACTTTGGGACCAGTGTTATCCGGTCACACAACAGAGCTGGTCTCTATACAGAGGTTCATTTTGGTTGCTTTATGAAGGTTTCAGACCGTGAAAAGTGGTTTCATTATAGATGTAAAAAAAGAGAGAGGTGGCCTTAATTGAGGAACTGTATGCTTATTAGATTTAGGAAAAGAGGGAGCAGTGAGATTTCGTAGACCATATCATGTTGCACTTTTGTCCGGCAATGTTTGGGACCGATTTGTTGAGAGGTGGAGCATGAGAAAACTGTTCTGATATCCTACGCTTTAAAGTTTTAATACATAAATGATATACTGACCATGAGAGAAAAGGGGATTGCTTTGTTGGGGTACAGATACCAGACAGCATCATCCAAAGTGTGAGGTTTAACAGAACGGAAGAAACGTCCAGAGATCGTACTAGTAGCTTCATATGTGACACTCATGTTTGACCAGTCAAATGACCCATGTGTTGACCAGTGAATGACCATGTGTTGACCAGTACTGACCGTGTGGGGTTGTACTGACCACCAGTACTGAGGTGTATTGACCATGTATTGACCAGTACCAGTGACCGTGTATTGACCAGTACTCACCGTGTGTTGACCAGGTAGCCGGCGCCGTTCGTCCGCCACCCCTTGTTGTCCCACAGAGGGTCCGGCTTGGACGTCCACGCCACGAGATGCTGCACGTCACGCCATGTGAGGGCAGGGCTGCGGGGGGAGAGGGGGGGGTCACATGGATGATAGGAAGCAACTAACATCTGACTAGGTTCAATCACACCATGATCATTTTGATGAAGTGTCTCTGACCCAGCATAATTCACAGTCAGTGTTTAGCCTTATTAGACAAGGTAACCAATATCTCAAAACAAGAGAAAGACATAGTGATTTACTCAATAAAAACCACACTTATTGCCTTCCAATCATTGGCCCCAGCATCATGGGAAGGGGAGGGGTATGCATACTACTGTACTTTGCAAACACTATATCATACACATTACTACAGTAGAACCTCTCTATTATGACAACCTTTGGGACCAGTGTTAGGTGGTCTCAATAGATAGGTGGTCTCTATACAGAGGTTCGTTTTGGTAGCTTTATTCGAAGTTTGCGACCGTGAAAAGTGGTCCTATTATAGAGGCGGTCTCCATAGAGAGGTGGTCTTAATTGGAGGTTCTACTGCACTAATATTACTAGTAATATTAGTAGTAAGGTGTATAGTATAGTGTCTGTAAAACATAGTAGTAGACCATACGTACCCTCTACTCCTCCCATGACGATGAGATCATGATTGGAAGTGCTTAAGTGTGGTTCTGATTGATGGATTGACTGATTGATATTCTTCAGGAACTAATGTTTCTAGGATAGCACATGAAAGCGTACATATATATGTAACGTTTATGTCCAATGTGGTCCTTGTTTGTTTGGCAGGTTAGGTAACCAACTGAGCCAAGGGTGTGTGAAGGGATCACACTAGCTATTGTTTTCAAACTAGGTGAGTGATTTTACGTGCAGAGGGATGACTGTCCTCTACACGGGACACGCCTTTTAACGAGGCTTCCGAACTTCGGAGTAAATTAGTGATAGACGGAGTAGTCTTATTGAGTAAATCACTATTATGCCCTTCTTTTGTTTTGAGATATTGGTTACCTTGTCTAATAAGGCTTATAACACTGACAATGAATTAAGCCGAGTCAGAGATTACTTCATCAAAATGATCTTGATTCGCTTAAACCGTACAAGCTAATTTTAGGGTGATACGGTAGGGAGTCAATAGAAAACATACATATATTTATGTCCCTGGTGCTGGTATTAAAAATCACTCCATATAGTCCTATAAAATGAGCAAGGTTTGAAAATAAAATCAAGTCACAATGCACCCTTACTTGGCCTCTAGCAGGAGCGCGATGATGCCGGCGGCTAGCGGCGCCGACGCCGAGGTTCCAGTGTGCGCCGTCGTGCACTTGTCGTGTAGGTCGGTGCTGATCTGAAACCAGCAATACGCACGTCAGTACACCACTACTTTTGTTACAATAAGGCAATGGCAGGTCCAGGTTTTTATAAAAAGGCGGGGGGGGGGCGCACTTCAAGAATTTCATAGGATTCGTATGCACGATCGATGGCAGCCATGTAAAAAACCCTGTAAAAATGAAGTATTTCGATGGCGCCCAATGCGCCCCCCCCACCCTGGATCTGCCTGTGCAAGGTGTGTTCACTGTTGCATGGTATGTGTTGTTGTTAATTGATTTTGACTTCATGACAAGCTGAGGGTTTTTCTTGTTTATTGCACACAATGTTCTGGGTATCAAACTTGTAAGCTCATTCTCAATACACAGAGAGGAGGAATGCACGCAAGTCTACATAGCTGCTTGCTCTCATATCTTTCTAAAACTCTCTAGACAACGCTAACACGCTTTACCCAGTAAACGGGAGACACCATCCTAGAATGGGCTAGCATACTGGCATCTAGACGTCAATTGAGTCTTATTTCCGTATTTGTATTACATGCATTACAATGCATTCACTATTATAAACGTGAGTTGTATTCACTATTATTTATTAACAATTTAACCAAACAGTGCCAGCGCTCCACCCCACTATGGCACTTTGCATGAGAGTCCACATGCAGATACAGATTACGGGGTCTTGAGAGCAGTGTCCCGCATCCTGTTCCATGTTAAGATGTAATTTCTCTCTTTTTTCTCATTGCTCTGGGCTTTTACGTGTACAAAGCACAAAGCTAATAAATTTTGATAAATAATGAGTTTTAGAACCACTGATAGACAGTGGATTTTATGAGAAGAAAAAAAAGACGAAAATGATGGCTGCTGGGAAGACATATCAAAGAACAGATTGATGCTGTTTCAAAACGATCTAAAATCTAGTACATATTAAGATTTACTTGTAAATTGGACACAATGTAAAATAATACTTAAGTGTTTGTGCAATACCCGTTGTTATATAAACAAATGATCGCTGATGCTATTTTACATAGGCAACTGGTTATTGCTCTTTATATACCTTTTCGCTTCTTTTTGTTTTTGTCTCATCATAGAAAAGACTGCACACAATAACAAAGTATGTTAGAGACGCTAAGAAATGTCTCCTTTATGAGTTATAGAATTTTTGAAGGTTGAAATACTGCCTACAGTTCTTGGAAATAACAATGCACCAAGACTGAAGGACACCATAAAGTAATATAGTGTAACAGTAAATTTAGTCTTACATTATTAACATCATTGGACAATAATGTATGCCCTTGCTACGATCAGACACTTCCTCAATAACCTACATAGCGCACTCGACGAAAGGCCAATGATTTCATGTTTAACGTTTGTTGAACTAAATGCATAGTACATGTATACCAATCTTCATGTTAACAATAGTGCATTTGTTGTATATGAACTAATTGAAGTTTTCCTTTTTACACTTAATTGTGGCAAATGCAAAGATCTGATTCTCGCGTAACGTTAAGAGAACGTTATGATATAATTCATGTTTAATAATAATGAAAACTGATGAGACGCAGGTAGGGTATGCCGTAAATTTAGACAATTACAGCTTTATCTATTCATCAATCTCAAGGAGTCGTTTCTACTGAGAGACCTTTCAGTAGGTATTCAGTTGGGTATTTCACACATCCTGGTTTACAAACATTTTTGTCAGTAAAATATCAGTGAAAAGCTTTTTCTTCAAACATAAACCAGTCACCCCTCCCCCTGATGACTGCTGATCCACCTCTGGCTAATAATAATGTAATTGCAATTATGTGTGAATCATGTCACCGTGTCTATGGTGTTAGTCACCCCATTTTACTGTGCCATATTTTCAACGGCGTGTCAAATTATATTCAGTTGATGGCGTCAGCAGCTAATAAGGACACGCCAATTTGCATATATGTCTATCAACGAACAAGTGTTAGTATCCAGTTGTAATAACTCATTGAAATCATTCTTCAACAAAAGAACAATCAAAATTGAAGCAGCAGCAGCAGCAGCAGCAGCAGCAGCAGCAGCGGCGGCGGCGGCGGCAACAACAACAGCAACAGCAACAACAACAACAGCAGCAGCAGCAGCAGCAGCAGCAACAACAGCAGCAGCAGCAGCAGCAGCAGCAGCAGCAGCAGCAGCAGCAGCAGCAGCAGCAGGGCGGTGCAGGGGGAACACACACCCTTTATCCCACCAAAATTTCCTCATTTTCATAGGGTTTTTACACGTCCACCATCGATTGAGCGTTCCAAACCGATGAAATCCCTGAGGTGTGCCCCCCCCCACTCTTTTTTAAAAACCTGGATTTGCCATTGGCAGCAGCAGCAGCTAACACAGCAGCAGCAGCAGCAGCAGCAGCAGCAGCAGCAGCAGACACAGTGGTACTCACGATCTTCTTCTCGTTGACGGTGCCGCTGGAGTAGGTGGTGGCCATGGTGGACGCGCACTTCTCGGCGTACCACGGGGACGTGCGGTCCTGGAAGTGAGACACAGGGTCATTAGTGTGAAATGTTTAGTAATTGAGTTTGATCATGACATATTTGCGCGCAATACTCGCTGTTTATAAATTTGCCCTTTGATCATAACATATTTGCGCATAATATTCGCTGTTTATAAATTTGTCCTACCGTTAACCTCACATGAGACTGTCATTCATAGTTCATGTAGTATATCGAAGTAGTGTGTCAGGAGCTTTTAGTTTCATGTTTGATTTTGATGAATGAACTTGTGAGATTTATAATGAAATTGTAATAAACCTTTCAAATCAAAAGGAGTTGTGACCAACACTAACATTCAGTCTATTTCAGTCATATTTGAGAAACCAAAAGGCAAGTGTCCACTATAAGCTTTTTACCATTTTCGATGTGGAGTTATAGCCGGGCGGGTGATAACTATATATAAGGGTTGATGCCAAATTACTCAACAAGACAGCGCGATGAAAATAGTGAAACTAAAATTGCCATTTGAGAAGAGCTGATCGTAAAGCATCAATGACAATATGATGACGATCTAGAGTTATCTCTGATAAAAGAATACATAACTCTCTGAGAAGAAGAGGCGATTATAAGCATGGGCCTCAGCATCATGGGAGGGGGAGGGGATATATAATGGTCCGTACACCCGACGCCCTGCCATGATGCAGAGACCCATGATTACAAGCACTAATGGTCAGTAAGCTGATGACCAACACAGTGACCGCTAGCTGACCTGCGAGGCCGAGCTGATGGACAGCGTGTAGATGTTGCCCGTGTAGCCGTCACAGTCGCAATTGTCGCCCTTGGAGCCTCCGTTGCCGGACGCCCACACGTAGATGATGCCCTTGCCCCCGCGACCCTGCAAGGCGAGTGTGCAGTCACGGTAAAAGCTGGCTGTTGGAGACACTTTTGGGGTTTGGATACGGGGACGACTGGCAGTACTATCTAATATCGAGTTTATACGGTAAACTGCATGTGGTCTCATGTTAAATATCTATAGTCTTTCTTATTACCATGCAATGTACGAAATATCCTTAAGTGTTTGTTTTATTCTTACAATAAAACATTTATTTGGGATATTTCGTATAGTGCATGGTAAGAAGAAAGACTACATATTTAACATCTCGCATTTCTGAGACGTTCCTTTTTGTGTAGTATTTTGGCGACATCATATAGCACATCATCTAGGCAGATACGGGGGCGTGCACGCCCCCTTTTCCCCCCACCAAAATGCTTCATTTTCATAGATAGTTGGGGGGGGGGGGGGAACATGAAATTACTGAGGTGCCCCCACCCGTTTTCCAAAAACCTGGATCTGCCCGTGTAGCAAACTAGCGCTTGAAACAAAGTCCCTAATTACAATGTGTCTTTTTTTTTAACTCATTGTGTGATTCAAGGGGGTGGAGCTGGTACCAAGATATCACATTTTGATGGCTTTTACTATATCGACAGTTCATATACACCACAATCATTCAATTATAGGTATGTATTACATTAGTTTCAGGTGCAATGCAAAAGACTTCGTAAAAGTGGTTCACTTGTTATAAAAACAATAGACTATTGGTGTATTAGTTGCCAATAGAAATAGGAATACCGTCTTTTTCTCTTATATGTAAACCCGCAAACCCATTCTTGAAGTAAATCTTTAAGTTCCAATGACAAACCTGTTGAAATAACCGATAAACCTGAAATGATTGTTCTTTGCATTTACAACACACGCTCGTAAGTTGAATGTAAGAGTTTGGCAATACTCGCACACGCATATATTGGTATTGAGATGTGTTGTCACTATTAAACATTATCATACGTTTCATTATTGATTCAAAGTTTAAAGTCTTCGACTTAGATTTAATTTATGGCTATAAAATGCTCTGAGATATTGGTGCTGACAAGTACGGGAGGGCAATATTTTGCAGCTGAAAGAGAAGGTTTAAATGAAAACCCTCATTTTATATTTCATCGTCGGTTTTCACGGCTTGATCACTCACACTGCCTTTACAAGTCCTTGTTCATGCCAACTATATACTGGGAATATAGTCGTGAGATATGACGATTTTCATATTTATATTTATGAAGATTAGACATCCAGATTTCGAAATATACTAATTCAAACGCACCAGAGTTTTAAAACCAAAACTAGAAGCTTTACATGTCATCATATACGAAAATTGTGAGTTTGATTTTATTAGTGAAAAATGTCTAAAATGCCTCTGTAATATGCACACTGAAAATCATTTCCTGATACAATACAAGGTCAACTGGTTAATGTAAGTTTAGTGACCACACCAATGTAAAGCGTACATTAAGTTCATCGAGTTAAAAGCGCTCTTACGAATGAGTCACTGCTAATTAACAGTTCACTGTGGTATAGTGACCCCCTTCCTACACGAATCAATGAACAACGATAAAACATATGGATAGTAACCTCAAAATAATAAGGATTATAATAAGGATTTCTAGTGAAGAGCAAAGGCCCAGAGCTCATATTCGGCTGATGAAGTCTTTGGCATCAAGTAGTGGATTATTGGATCGGTTCTTCGCCCGATTTAAAACAGGTTTAAGGATAGTTAATGAAGTAACAGAATGCCTTTTGAAATGACACTGTCGCCCAAACCTATAAACACCCCGGGCAAACCTGACAGTGCTGCCTCCCTACTGCAAAAAAAAAAAAAAAAAAAAAAAGAAAAAAAGAAGACAGTGCGGAAACGCACGTTTTCTGAGACAGTAGCCAACGTTTGACAAATCAAACGTCCAGTACGACTAATTAAAATCGAGCGGTAATCTGGCCGTAGGTAGGATGTACGAATCCAGTAGGCTAGTCCGTACGTCAATACTTGCCGTAGACACCGCACCGTGCTATCAATACGTCCCACCGTCAAGGTGATGAAACATTTGGGACAATTTATTGTATTGTTCAGTTATTACTATAATGCTTAAATCAATACAGATATTGACTTTTCCAACATCTACATATATATTCAAAGATGTTGAAACGCAATTTTTTTCCAGTTAGAAAAAAAAAGTGTTTACATCATGTAAGATCTTCTTTAGAACCGAAAGGATTGCCAAGATAGTACCAAATAGTTCCCCATCTTGCCCAGAGCTACAGACGTCTCACTTTTTTCAAGGTGACAACTCAGTCTGCCGGATTAAATAGTATTAACGGTCGGCATTCAATCAAACTGCACCGCTTGCACAATATCGTCTGACATTTGTTAAGTATTTAATTTCCATTGCACTACAACAAGAGGTTTCCACACAATGACACAGTATACGGTGACATTTTGCATTGTGGCATGTTTCTTTCTCTACTTCTGTAGCTTTTGTTCCTTAGAAGGCCAAGACATTGTTGACTTACGAATGCGTTTCCCCACCTCGTTTTTTACAATTCTACTTTGGCGGTTATCGTGAGACGTCTCTATTAGGACAAGTCAAGGTATTAACCTCAAGAGATCGTAATAGAGGGGTGGTCTCTTTGAAGGTTGGTGGAGTTATCTTTATTAAGCTTTGGGACCGCAAATACTGGTCTAATTATACAGGTGCTCTCGATATAGAGGTGGTCTTTTATTTGGAGTTTATAGTGTACTCGTATTGAAAGGTTACCTCCTTACCAATTAGTATACTCATGAATAGTATTGTTTGGTCTTCGCTTCTGCTGTAAGTATTACATTGGAATTGTTTAAAAATTATCTACTCTATTTCAATTTAATTCTTACCGCGGAAGCAATAATAATCATTAGAATAACTGCTGCAGCTCAACTTATCAACCTAACAAGTTAGTGTACTATTTCACAAAAAAGCCAGGTGCATTGTACATGTACAGTCTTTTACCAGTATAAATGCATGGTAAAAAAGCTAATTCCAGTGTTTACACCAGATTGCTAAAGCCCCGTTAATTGCATCCATCCACCCATTCGTCCATCCAGTTTGTTACCCAGCAGTCTGAATGATGGAGACTTCGCAACATATATCTAGAATTCCCATTATCTGAATAATCAGTGCTTTTCATATCGACCATGATGGTATTTTGTTCCATTGTGGTTGTTATTTGATCTAACTCTAAACACTGTTTTGTCACCGTGGGTGTTGCCCTTCATTAGTATATCCTCAACCTATTTAAAAGAACCCGTCATTTTTCTGATATTCCAATTATGGGTACATTGATCTGATCGTGATACAGTTGAGAGCATTGATTTTTTACTGCAGAAACTGGCTGCATTGGGATTTAAACTTACGACCCCAAAGTTGTTAGCCCGGGGTTGTTAGATCGTAATTGAAATATTTATCACTCCACTCCAATATGAAAACTTACATATGTCAGTATTACCTTAGTAATGCTACTAATTTCCAAAGCTTAGAAGGAAGCCATTCATTCTAAGGCCCTCAACTATCGTTCCATGAGTAATCGAAACAACAACTCTCTGTACACCATCCTAGTACCTAACGACCCCAATGCTGCCATACTTTTGTATACCAATATCAAAGGCCTTATTAATTGCTAGTCAATGGGAATAAAACTCATGACCTGCTGGCTTAATCCAGACAACATTGCAGAACTGTTACCCATCATGAAAAATACAAACAGCTCCGAATGGGTACTGCAGATTTCTTGGAAAGGGATTTCGTCAGTTTCGTACGCACAATCCATGGCGGACATGCCAAAAACCCTATGAAAATGAAGTATTCTGGTGGGAAAGGGGAGGGAGAGCCCTGTGCCCCCTATGGCTCCTATACCTTGGTGATGCCGATCTCAAAGGCCTTGGTCGCCAGGTGCCCGGGCCCCTCGACGGTCTTGCCGTCGTCGTTGGGCCCCCACGACGCGCTCATGATGTCGATCTGTTTGCCCTCTCCGCCCACGCTGAAGCTGATGGCCTCCGCCTCCAGACTGTCCGTCACGGTGCCGTCCAGCATCCGGATACCTTGTAGGATTATAGTTTTGAAAATAGATTCATTGGATTTCTTCTATATAGAGATATTTCTTGATTTTGTGATAAATCCATTACAATTTACTGTCTGAATATTTGCGGACGTTTTCATCGTCCATCTTCTGAGACTTCCTTTTTCTGTCACCTACAGATGGCAGCACGTGCTGCCATCTGTAGGTGACAGAAAAGGGAAGTCCCACAAGATGGACATTGACAGTAAGTTCTTATGGATTTATCACAGAATCAAGATTTAAAGTTTGTTCAGTAATTGTAATTTAAATGGTGAGTTTTCAAAGGAATTGTTCCCAACCCGAGCTCGAAATTAGAACTGATTCCGTATACGTCAATGTACACACTGTATGTGGTCAAATAATTCATGTTACATAACGAACCCGGTTTTGTATTTATTATTCTTTGCTAAACAATTACAACACTGTTTTAAAAAAAAGAAAAAGTAGTCCGGTTGAGTACAAGCATGATAACCATGGTATCACCCCTCTTCGACGAGGCGGGATAAATCTCTCCGGGTTATCGGATACTTCTGGATCATGATGACCAATGAAATTACATGAAAAAGAATGATAAATAGCATTTAGCACTTATTCGCCAGATCTGGGCCCACTTGACGTGCAGATAACATGGATAGTGTGCAAGGGATGAGCAGTTTTGCACACTCCATCATAATCGACAGGTACTCAAACCAACAGCATTCTAGTCATACGTCCGACTCCATATGGACCAATGAATGAGTTAAATTACTGAAGCGACCATGAAAATGCAGGCTCAAGTTATTTCCAAACATAGTTCTATCTCCACGGTAGCACGTACGCAACCACGCAAACGAAAACTTCTTACATTATATTTGGAGGTAGTGTAGAAAATTATCATAGAGGGTAATGAAGTAATATTTGTTTAGTGAATGTTAATAAATGTTTGCACCCAAAAACTTGACCACTGTGCCAATAACTTGAGCACGACATCTCCAAGAAGCAAGTGCGTGCAAAGGGTTGATAAAGTTTTAGAAGCAAGAGGCAAAAACATTTTCTACAGCAAAACAGACAGGATAGCTGTAGTACTGTAGTTGAGAGTTACTTGCCTCCTATCTTGGAGTTGAATGCGAGCCCCACCCCGCACACGCCGTTATTCTCAACCATGGCAACCTCCCCCGCACACCGCGTGCCATGCCTGGAAAGGTAGGAAAAAAGCTCGTGAGTACAGTAAACGGACCTCTGTATTAGTCCTGTAAAAATGATGGGTATACCTCAAACAAATTGCAACAAAAGTTTTTTTGGTAGAATGTATTTCAATAAGGTCCCTAGAATACTATGTTAAAAGTTTAGGATGATACATGGAGTGGAAATATCCCATATTTGCATAAATCCAATATGGCTGCCAATCCTTCCTAACTTGCCATAGAATGGTCATCGACCAACTCCTAAGTAATATTTTTGCATGACTTTTGATGAATAAGTTACTTTGTCAGGTAACGGAATGTGAATTATACATATTCAATAAAAATATCAACCCACGTTTGCATAGACTGCATCCAGTGTGAGGTGATTTTAAGGGGTTTCAACTGATAAAATCTGATATTATATTCAAACCACCCAGGGAACTGACACCAATTTGTCCTGATAGAGAAGGATGTTTATGGATGAGTCAACATTGCATTGGAGCTGTTCTTACTTGTTTTCGTTGGAGGCGTCGTATCGGGGGAACGGATCGTCATCTTTGTCGTTAAGGTCACAGCTGATCTCTGGGTCCTGGAATTGATGGAACATGTAAGAAAAATGGATGTGAATGCATTCTATTCTCACAGTTCTGATACATTATGCTCCTATCTAATTGTCGAGTAAAATTGCATTCATAGTTATTTCTCTAGAGCAGATGAATACTCAAATTTTACAGCAAAGTGTTAACTTCAGAAATTACTTACATAGTTCCGTGCTAGATCCGTGTGGTTATGTTCTATGCCTGAAAACATGCCATATTAGAATCAATGATTTTAATCAAACTGAGTTGAACAGAAAGTGATCATGTTTAACCTGGTAACAATTGATTAACTTTTCTATTGTGTTTTTCTCAAGTTTGCCTGTGGATACAATTTTCTTCTCTTACTCTTTTCTATGACAAGCAAGCTCCTACCACTGTATTGGCATAGCTCAAGACAGGTTTTACAAGCCTAAGCCTCCATTTGACTGTATCAAGTGGCCCTGACGGGACTCGGACTCACGACCCCAAGGTACAAGATACAGTCAAATGGAAGCTATGGGTTGTAAAACCTGTCTTCAGCTAGTTCAATACAATGGTAGGAGCTTGTTTGCCATAGAAAGGAGAGAGGTAAGAAGAAAATTGTAATTAATTAACTGTACAACTTTATAGTCATTTCATTATTGAATATCAATAACTTTCTACCCTTTGGTATGCACATTCAGAAGCATCCTGCCATTGCCACCTACCGTCATCAAGGATGACCACATTGACCCCACGGCCGGTGATGTTCTTGGCCCACACTGGGAGGACGTGGAGGTCCATCTTGGGCAGGTCCTTCAAATCGCTGCCTTGCCGGATGTCTTGCTGGTAACATATAAAAGTCCAGGAGTATCAGTCTTATTGTAACTGTTACTCTACACATATGAAGGTTTTATTTACCAAACAATAATTGACTTTTAGACACAAGACAAGACACAACTAAAGACGCTACTTTTCAAACAAGCTTATGATTAATGGTTTAGTTATATTCTGGAAGTTTCAGGAACTATCTTTTATTTTCTGGAAGTATCTTTCATGAGTCGTATTGCTTTACTACAATTTATGTTAATGTACTTCTATATTTTATTGAATTACTTGTCAGTTTCTAATTCGCATTTGTCATCCATTGTAAAACGCCTTTGAGCAATTTGGGAAAGGCGCTCCATAAATTTCACTGTATTAGTATTATTACTATTATTATTATTATTATTGTGCTACAGACTTAAGTCCAGCTTGGACGACTCCTTCAAATCCTTAACAAGGCAGATGTATTTCTAGTCATGTATGAATATCTTTCTGAATAGAATGCAATTATTTCTTTTGTAATCTCTCTGACAACACAGTCTCTAGCATTGTGCATAACGAGCAACCCTTTGTGGGAAATTTCAAAGTTGTCTATTTATACATATTACCATACATATCCATCCTGGATTGCGTCTTATTTGTTTCTTAACTTAAACTTACAACCATGTGCCCTAAAAAGTTGAGAAAATACATTTGGATAAACTATGTAAACAGACATTCTCACATACCAGATACCACTGCTGGTCAAAGTAAGGGTCATTGAATTTCAGTGTTTTGTATGCCTTCTCATCACGCTTGTCAATGAAGTCCCGCTTGTAGCGGAACTGTTCTCTCTGCTGGATGGCCAAAACTACCTGGAAAGATAATATATTCTTATTTATTTCATGTATTTAAAGTAAATATAGCCCTGTGAATGATAGGTCCCAACAAAAGCTCTACTGATACTATGCACACATAACATGATAAAGAGATCTGGGTGACTAGCAAAACTTAAAGGTTATCCTCACTGGCTGAACAAGTATGCTTGCAGAGACTTAATATGGTGTGTTCTGTGCATTCTGAAAGTGACTTCAATTTAAACAGCGTATTACTATTAAAATGGCTGAGCATTATCTTTAAAAAAAGACAACTAAGGGTAAATGTGTAATGCAAGGTACAAGAAATATGTGTTTATCTTCTTAGAAGTATCTCATGGATAAAGAAAGGGGCCGGGGTGTAGGCATTCATATGTTCAGCAGAGATCAAATAGAGCTTGTCTCACTGTACCGTGAAAGCGTGCATGCCGTAACGAGTCAGCCAACTTATCCAAGCTTCCTCGGCAGAACGGGAAAGCTTTGTACCGACCGAGCCCGAATCCAGTTATGAGGACCGGATGATTACGATTCTAGTGCCGTAGATATCATATAACAAATGCATGTGATACAAAATTCACATTTTCAATAGTTAAAATCTTTAAAGCACGGACGGCACTAGTGATTTGCATTCATCCTTTACAACACACAAAACTATCAGAATGTGACAGTCGCGAATGTTAACGGTTGTCATCGGAC